>CM077174.1:22433900-22896400 GCA_039654105.1 Coreius guichenoti
AATGCTCAACATTCTGACTTATTAATATCCTCTTGTATCATCCACTGGACATGTGGTTTCAGAGCTTTGTGTTGCATATATTGTAGATTGACAACAGTATTTTTATGACTTTTTAGTGTTTCTGTTTAATATAAATTATTAGATCACAAACAACTGACTAAAACAGACATTTTTATAGTGAATATATATTTGTCTTGGCATTTGAGTGCAATTTGTGAGTGCAATAACTATAAACTTAACATAAAGAAAAATTTTAAGAGATTGCACTCACAAAAGTCCATTTTAGCCAATTAAATATTTTATTTTATATAAATGAAAAAAATATATAAACTTTTCCATGATTTTTCAAGACCTGGAAACCACAATTCCCTAATATTCCATATTTTCTATGTCTGTGAGAACCCTGTAAAAGTCCTAAGATAGTGTGCACAAAATCTACACACACTTTCCACAAACACGCTGTGACTGTATAAACAAACAACTAACAAAACTGCCAGTCTGCAAATACTAAAGACACACAACACAGACGGCATCTGTCCTTTCTTTCACCCAAAAGAGATTTGAGCCCAGCATTAGAGGATGTACTTCCTTGTCCAACAACCAATGTTGTGTAAGACTCTCCCTCTCCATTGGCTCTTCTGGAAATGAGATCGATACTCCGTAGAGAGACAGTGACCTTTTTCCTGGCCGGCTGATGGATTTGAAGGTTAAAAAAGGCATAAAATATTTTAGCCAGTCACCATCCCTCCAGAGACCGGAGCAGGAAGGGGAGGGAAGGTTGGGCTATCGGGTGAGAGAGGTTTTTTTCTTTCTTCAATTTTAGACGTTATAGCAATTTTCCTGATGTCGTTTTTAATTTAGGAGATGAGCAGGGAACACAGCAGTGTTTCGCTTGGATGTCTATGTGTGTGTGCGGCCGTAGTGCTCCAATGAGAACTTTTATTAGATTCACGATGCAGGATAATTAAATAGGCTGGCTTTGGTGGTGTCGTGAAGGGAAAGGATGGTTTGAAACAGCACAGCCACTTAAGGCAATCCCACTGATCAATATAATAGAAGTAAAGCTGTGGGTTATTATGGAAAAGGCCAGTGATGCATGGAGAAAATGATTCTTTTTTCTTTGATGTAGAAATAGAGATTACAGAGAAATTGTTCCATTTTTTCCAAAGTCATAAGCGAAGCAGGAGGAACCATTGATGGCGTTCCAGTGCCAAATCAAAGTGTTCATAAATACTATGTGAATAAGCTTCAAAAGTAATTTCGTAGCTGATCTTTAATGAAAGTCCAGAATATGCATTTCTCTTTATTGCTTTGCGAATTATTGTAATTGCCATATGCAGTACTATAGATTTACAGTTGAATAAATTACATTGGGATTGATTTGTTTGGGTACGCAGTAAGTACATCGTTTTGCTCGCATATACAGTATCTGCCAGCTCTTCAGTGACGAAAATGCCCAACTACAATGATTCACTGTGTCTACCTATAGACAACATTAGGGATGCTCGCATTCCTGTGCATTAATGGTCCATTTCCTTTGTAGATGGGAAAAACAGGATGTGAGAAGCAGGCAGAGGAAAAGATCAGAGGAAACCTGTGCTGACAAGAGGAAGCCACTGAAGGCTGGCACTGAGTTTAGTCAAACTCTGTCGGAAACAATGAGGCGTCCATAACAATGAGCCATCTAGATGACCAGATTGATTTCCTGTGCTGATGGGTGGGTGTGGAAGGGAGGGTGGATTAAGTTAGGTGTCAGCCGTGCTCCTGCCCTGACCATTTGGTTGCAGGCTCAGCGGTTGACGTTCCTGACCCGAAATCAGCAGCTGTCACTTAATATGACTTTAATTCTTGCCCTCTATCTCTCAATCAGTGTGTACTGGAATGAGATACATGCCATGACAGCCGCACGTGTGGTGACAATTGGAAAAGAACGCAAAGGCAATGCAAGATCATAAGACCTCAATCACAACTCACTGTGGCCAAAACCGGACTGGCACTGGCAAAATTCTGACTAGTGAAATGTAAGATAGATCATCTAGTACCAAAAGAAATAAAATAAACAAAATATTGACATAAAAATATACAAAACGTAATGAATGTTGTATGTATATATATATATATATATATATATATATATATATATATATCTCAAAATTTTATATAAATAAAATATAAATATAAAATATAAATTTGGAATCTTTTTAAAAAAAATATAATTGTAGAAATAAACATTTTGTTATACATTTCATTATATAACTGAATATGTCATTGTAAAATTAAAAAAATAAACACACATATATATCTATCTATCTATCTATATATATATATATATATATATATATAATTAAATATTGTATACCAAAATTTGTTAAATATAGAATCTTTTTATTTACCATATTTAGTAAAAAAAAAAGATATAATTGTAGAAATAAACATATTGTGTTATATATTTCATTATATAACTGAAAAAATGTATTTAAACGATATGTTGAAGTACCAATGCCCATCTATCAGTCTGTCTATAAGGTCTGATCAACAGTTTGATCAACTTTTTCAAGGACTGTTAGCTATGACTCAACTGTACATCCTCATATTGAACATTTTTAATATATCACCACAATCTAATCTCTCTGCATCCTTGTATGTATATATCATACAAATATAGCTTGTCATATTGCAGAGTGCAGCAAAATGCAGTGATGCTGTCCCAGCAGAGACGATAGTGTGCACTAAATTGAGATGTGTTGCTCCACTAATAAGCCCTATAATTACATGCATAAATAATTAGGTCGGCAACTCTGCAGGGGTAAGCGTCTTGGACTTATGTTCTAGGAATTCAGGTTATGGCCCTGTCTTTACACAAACTGCTCAATAAGCACAAAGAAGAAACTTCCTTAATGGACAGGCTTAACTAAAAATTAAAAACAGAAAACGGTAGCATGTCGTAAATTATTCATGAATACAGCCAACTCTCTCTCTCTCTTTGTCCTAAGGGTGATTTAATTAAGCAAATGATAAATAAAGGAGAAGAATCATTGATGTGTATGACAACAATGCAGGAGCCCAGCAGATCAATGGACCATAATAATGGAGTGACCGGTGGCGATAATCTCCTAAACAGATAGCCGGTACACAATCAATGACTTGTCTAATTGGAACACACTCAGAATCTTCGAGAGTTTGTTTGCTTGTATAACGCAAAGGCCAAACCAAGTGGGGCCTGTTGGGGACTGAGTTAACACAGTTTATTAGAAAGGATGATACAATCAAAATGTCCCTCCTCACACTTCATTTCATTCTGTGGCTATATTCATGGGTCAGTTTGCTTGTGCTTTTTATTATAACTTATCAAATGGGAATCAGATAAAAAAAGAAGTGTGAAAAAAATCTGATTTAAATATAGAATGAATAAAAAGGAAGTTCATAATCTTGTGCATGTGCTCTGCAATTCTGCAAGGATAGAGAGGAAACTGGAAAGGGAAAGAAACAGGAAATGGGGCGAGTTAAAGGAAGTGAAGCCTCACCTGTTTGACACGGTCAGGGTTGACTGTGGTCTGTGGCTGAAGTATACTAACTGGCTCTGTTTTCTGAGCGCTCTGCGGCATCTCCCGCACCTTCTCCGCAATGAAGTCATGGACGCTGTTTAGCGCCTCTACAGTGCCCTGGATCAAGCAGACACGCTCTGTTGTTCCTGAAGGACAAACAAAGAGAACTCCAGTTTAACCTCAGTGTGATTTACAGATGCTGTCCAAAGTGTGCTGTAAAATGATTAATAAGATCGCAGTGCTGTGATGAGGGCCAAAGGAGCATGTTTTTCCTCATTAAAATGTTTTACATGTGAATAAATGAATAATTGTTTTTAAATGAGTAATTGTTTTTGGGTTTTTTTAAAGGAAACATTCATTCAGGTTGCCTCATGGGGGCAAGCCATATTAAGATCACATGACCAGCCAAAAAATACTTATTCTCAAACGCTCTCTCTTACAGATTAAACTAGTAATGTCAGTATAGGTCAATATACTGTAGTGCGTAACAAGTCCAAGACGATTGCCATGTGATCAAATAAAATATAATAAAACCACCCCAATAGAATTGTAGGAAATATACACATGTGAACATAACAATATATATATATATATATATATATATATATATATATATATATATATATATATATATACACATACATACAATACTGGTCAAAAGTTTGGAAACATTACTATTTTTAATGATTTTTGAAGGATCATGTGACACTGAAGACTGGAGTAATGGCTGATGAAAATTCAGCTTTGCATCACAGAAATAAGTATATTTAAATAGAAAACCATTATTTTAAATTGTACAAATATTTCACCATATTACAATTGTTTTCTGTATTTTTGATCAAATAAATTCAGGCTTGATGAGCATAAGAGACTTCTTTAAAAAACATTAAAAATAGTAATGTTTCCAAACTTTTGACCTGTACTGAATAAAATGTAAACAGTTATTCTAAATTAAAATGAATGATTCTACATTTAATCGAATTAAAACTGACACTGGCCAAATCTTTTGAAACTCTGACTAGTGAAGAGTCAGATGACCAATAAATAATACGCTACTGTTCAAAAGTTTGGGGTCAGTAAGATATCTTATTCAGCAAGGCTGTATGGTTTCTACAAAAATATTAAGCAGTACAACCGTTTTCATCATTGATTATAATAAGAAATGTTTATTGAGCACCAAATCAGCATATTAGAATGATTTCTGAAGGATCATGTGGAGAAAAAAAAAGCACTTTAAAATTTCATTGTCACCTTATATAAGTTCCCTAGTAATCTTTATAAGCATATTATGTCCCATGATCCCATTTCTGCAGTAACCCATAGTTGTTTTACTGCTGCTGGTGTAAGACTGAGGTCGTACAGCATGTTCTTGCGATTGATGGTGTTTGGAACTGAAACAGTGATGGAATGCTTTTTTCCTTACATAGAAGCAACATAAAATATCGTCAGCTGACAAAATCAGAAATGGCTGATAACAGAAGACTTACTTTCTGTTTTACTCAACTAAATTATACAATATTATAGTGCACTCTTTGTATGACAGGCATGTACAGAGTATCAGAGTAATATGTGTTATCAGAAAGTGAATCCATCAGTCATTAGACTATCAATCACATTACACTAGAGACTACAGACATTGTGTTAGGAGGCAAACAAGCAGCATTAGGGCATCTGCCCATGTAAATACCATGGATCTATGTACATGCAGACTGAAGTTATGGGAGCAGCTGCAATAACAGTCGCCTGGCAATGCTACTATTTTTGGCAGCCTATTCACAGAAAGCCTTCCATTAGACGCCCCAAAGTCTCCACTTTCAATTAATTCTGATACAATATCGGCATTTTGACTCCAATTCCACCATCTCTCCTACAAAACATGAGGAGGTTCAGTGCATGCACACACATACAATCACCATTGTTTAACTGTTTTGGTGCAGACTCTAAAGGAATTAGCTGACTGCGGTTCTGATTGGTTACTAATCCTTCTATACTATAACATTTTGCCTGAAAGTGTGCTTCTGGGATATTTATCCTACAAGACACACACAAAATCACATTGAACCATAAGTGAGGCAGTCAAATGTTGCCATTCAGATTCAGAAATAAAAACAAAAGCCTAAAGTAGAAGGGAAGAGGGAAAAAAACCCAACCAGACTGATCCGAAGCCAGGATCTCTTGGCTCCCGAGAGGCTGGAAGTGAATCGGCCCTTATCGGCACGGCGCAGTAGGGTTTTCCCGCTTCCTTTAACCTTCTATTGTTTACTAGCATGAAAATAATTGGGTTTGGTCCCAGACTAGCTATATGAAGCCATGTTAATACGCTCAAATTGAGGAATCTCAGGATCATGGATGGGATCTTACAATAAAGAAAGGGAAAAAAAGCTTTTGTGAGCTCCCGACAGCTGGCGGCCCAAGAGTAATCTGTGACGGACCAATCGGGGTGGTAGATTATTAGAGCAGAGATCACCATTGTTTTGGCAGGGAGACGAGGGGGGTAGGGTGTGGACAACTCCAGTCAAACAACTGTCAGAGATGGACGACTAGTTTTGAAACATTACTGATGTTTATGGCGTATACCGGTATATACGGTATACACACACAATGACCATTACATGAACTCAACATGTTAAATACCAAATAGCTGCACAGGCGAGGTTAAGCATACAAGCAGAAAGCTTATGTGATGTGTTGACTGCCTGGATGAAGAGTTCCTGGAGAGATTGTGATGTGTCTGTTGTGAGATACTCAGCGGGATATGGGAAAGGGGTGGGGTGGGGGGGGGTGTTCAGAAAGAGGTAACTGAGGATCTTCTTCCCTCTTGCAAATGGAAGGGACACTTTCTAACACATGTTTAAGTTTCTGCTCATGGAGCTCATTGAAAGTGATGGGCAGTTTGCTTTACCACCCATCCAAACACATAGACACCCCCTCAACAGCGCTCTGCCTCATTAAGACACAGCACATAGTAGGGCTGGGCAATATTATATGTATACACAATATATTTTATATTATTTGGTTGACAATATAAAATTAAAATTAAACATTTACTTATTAAATGAGAGAGAATAGATCAAACAAAAACTGGGCTGGAGTGTATATACAATAAACTACCGTTCAAAATTGTAAAAAAAAAAATTCTGTTAATTTAGTAAAATAAAAAGCAAAACGGAAGTTTATATAATATGAACATGATATGAACATCATGAAAAGGATAAAAAATAGATATATTTTTCCCGCATAGCCCTAGTACATAGTGAACGAATGCCAGTCGCGCAGGCGGCAGTTAAAAATTTAGATTCAGATACAGGCCCTGTGAGTCACTGTGCAGCTTTTGAAATTAAGGGTTTGGTCTCCGTCCATATAGACACAGATGCAGGCCAGAGATTATCTATTAACCACCATTTGAGTTTAGAATAAGTGCAAGCTTTGTGCTAGTAGCATTTAAGAAACACAATCAGCTTCCATACAGACCAAGAGCTAAAACTAAGAAAAGGTATTGGGCAATGCGAAGGTGTTTTATATAGTTGCCTAGGGAATGCCTACTTGGCTCTGTTCACTCTTGTACTAAATTGTTTTTATACAGTTAAGTCCATGAGTCATTCATTCCTTGTTCTTGTTGCTAGATGGAGCTCCTCTTTGGTGATTTAGCTACTGAGAACATCATTATTATTATTATTATTGCACAGGCTATCCTATCTTTCTTCACAGGAATGCCGATCTTTTTTCCCAAAAGCATGTAAAACAGAGGAGGGGTTGAGGGCCTGCTTTCTGTAGTTGCGTGAGTGATGGGGTGTCTGGAAGGCTGTTCTGAAGAATAACTCCATCATGACTTCAAAACTTGCAGCAACAGACAATGCAAGTCTATAAGGGCCACTAAACAAAACCACATGAGCATGTACAAAACATTAACATCTACTGTATGGAACGTAATGTTAGCTCATTAAAAAAAGAGCCAATTAAACCTGGTAAACAGTGCAGCAATGTGAGGTAATGCCTAGATCCTGCAAATTTATTAGAGAGAGAACAGAAACATGGTGGCTCATAGCATGGATGGATATTTTGGTAATTTGGTTTACTCGGTACTAGGATAAATCTTATGAGTACTCAAGCAAGGTGGAAAGAAGAGTATAGATCTGCATTATTTTGTTGGTCTATGTACAGACGTCATTAGCCAGACGTCGTTTTTTTAAGGTGTGTCAGGTTAAAAATAGTCCAGCAGAAATGTGTCACAAGACATCGCTCTGTTCCAGCTCTGTCTAGCTGTTTGAAAAGGAGAAAGCGTCCTGTGTGAACGCCCTCTAATCTCTCCTCAGAGCGCTGCTGCTGCTGCCACGGATGGAGAGTCAGTGTTGGTGCAAATTGCTGTCAGAATGAAAGTGCTGTTGAAAATGATGCCATAACCAATCCCCCCAAAAAAATAAGGTGCCTTTTTTAAGTTTGTACATTTAATTTTATCGATAAATTCGTTATTGTGCTGTATATCGTTTAATTTTATGCAAAGTAACATAAAGGGGCGCGATGTGAGTCACCTAAACAAGTGTCGCGTCTGTCTTTTCGCGTGATGGAAATGCCTGATGCCTTGCATAAAACTGTATGATTTCATTCAAAAAGATACAGAATATAAATACTTAGGATGTTAAAATATGTTCTCAGAACTGTACACTGGTTGTTTATGGACAGGTTATGGAGCCAGTCACAGCATATTTCGGCTACGAGTGAAACGAGTGAAGTTCCCCCGCTGAACATGATAGAAGCTCCGGCACGAGATCCAGCGCCGCCGCTGTTATGGTGGAAACGGGACAACAGAGACTGGTCGATTACACTTGAATTACTTCTAAATGTTTAATTTTTACTTGTAATATTTGTTAAACGATCTTAAATGGCAATATGTATTAAAAACTATATAAAATATGCTATACTGTAAAATATTTTCAAAAATAAAGGAATTATCATGCAAACCAGTGGTTGTGTGGAGTATTTTTTTTTTTATAGTTTAGAGGATTTAAGTTAATCGTAAACACTTAATTCTTGTATGAATTAAAAAATAAGCTAGTATTATAGTAATAACGAATCAACCCATTATGCTGGGTTAAATAAACAACCCAATTTGCTGGGTAAAATTAACCCAATATGTGTTCTGTCCTATATTTACCCAGCCCTTGGGTTAAAAACAACACAAATTGGGTTGTTTTTAACCCAATTTTTTGTGTTGTTTCCAAAAACTATAAAAAATTAAAATAAAAAATTATATATATATATATATATATATATATATATATATAAATAAATATATATATAAATATATATATATATATATATATATTAATAATAATAAATCACAATCAAATTTATAGCGGTATATGTTGCTCCTCAAAATTATAAAAAAGTGATTAAGTTTAAAGTGTTAGATGATGTTTCCTAAACTACTCAAAAAAATTATAATGTTAAAAAAAATTCATTAGCAGGTTTAAAAGAGTAGATGTTTCCTAAACCAGATGGCCAGTGCTTGTCCATAGGGAGAATAGTGCACTGTCATGTAGATCACAAATGCTGAACACAAGTCCCACAACACCAAAGCTGCGAGACGGATTGACCCATTGATTGACAAGATTCAGATTGGGCTCAAAACCCATAGAAATGACCACAGCAGGCTCAATAACCAATTAAACTGCTGCATACCACATGACAAATGAGACCAGCTGCACATGGAGAATCTTTCAGAAGATACACCGTACGCGCTTGTCCAAAAAACATCTCTACAATACGAGCAAATTTTGACAAGCTTCCTGATTGCCTCCCTCCAAAGAGTCCAACAGCGGCCTTAAAGATTTTGTGAACATACGACCCTGCCCGTGGACGAGGTTACAGATGTTTCCTGGCTTTGGTGTTAGGAGAAAGGAAAAAAAAGGCGGGAGAAAACGAGAGCGAGAGGAAGAATGAGTTGGGGAGGTGGGGGGAATAAAAAAACTAGCCATCTCGCTTCCTCAGTGACTCGTATTTTCCTGTCCGCCCATCAAAGGGCGGCTGATTGCAGCCTCCACGTAGGACGTAGTCCCACAGGAGCACATGGGTCATTGTTTCAGCATGGAGCACCCACTACAAGATATAGTGTTGACTGCAGAGACGGGCAAATTAAAACAGGGGACACCTGGGCCCTGTTGGTGTCAGTGTGCACCATTATGTTAATAACTACATGAATGTTTGGGAGAGGGCCAGTCCAGGCATATGACATAAGACACATCACCACAGCAACTGGCAGGCCCTGAAAATATTGTGGGGCAGCTGCTAATGACGTAATGTGTTTTTATTTTAAAACAGAAAGGACGCGTGTTGCATGTGCTTATGTAATCATGAACAGTAAAGAGGAAGAAGATGGGGATTGGAAATTCGGAAAGAGTTTCCATTCAAATCTCTTTATGCTGTTTGAACCGGTATTTTATAGTCTGTCAGGCTGGATAGACGCTCCAAATCCAGACGTTTCTTTATGGGCCTAAACTAACCCATGTAAGCAGTCACTAGGGCAGATGGGAATCTCACTTTCCAAGTCTTCTTAAAGGGATAGCTCACCCAACAAACCTTTGTTCCTTGTGTCTTTGTTCCAAACCTTTATGACTTTCTTTTTTCCTCTGGAACACAACAAAAGTTATTTTGAATATTGTTTTTGTCCATATAATGAAAGTTAATGGGGTCCAAAACAACATTGTGCCCCACTGACTTTCATTGTATGAACAAAACAAAACTTTTCAAAATATATATTTTTTTGTTTTCAGAAACAAGCAAGTCATACAGGTTTAGAACAATATGAGGATGAGTAAATAATGACAGAATTGTAATTTTTAAGTGAAGTTGAATCAGTTCAGCTTTGCCTTTCAATGCAACAAGCCTCTCTAAACAGCAGAGGAAGGATAGAAGGGTCTCCAAAGAATAACAAAGGATCTGGAAGAAAGAGTGAATTCCTCTTCAGTGATGTCACTCTTATTGAGAAGTGCTGGGTTTGTCCACCCCTTTTCCTCAGTTTGACCTAAGCCGTCCCCAGCCCCCCACATCTATAGTGACGTCGCCATGGTTACGGGGCCCATGTCGTGCAAACAGCTGAAGAGATGCCTGGCCTGGGCTGGGATCCTGTCCTCATCTTTTCCCTAATGTTCTCTCTCACCCTCTCAAGACCTTCCTGCACACCCCTCCAAGACCTCACAGAGGGACAAAGAGAGCAAGAGACAAAACAACAGGCAGCGAGTGAGAAAGAAACACAGTGAGGAAGGGAGCGTGATAAAAGGGAACGCAAAAGAGATTCTTTATTCAATATGTCCAAACCACCAATAAAGAGAGGAAAGAGGGGGTAACATTACTCAGAGAGAAACTAAACTCTCCAAAAGAAAGATGAAGAATGAAAAAAAGAGGTAGGAGATGGGAAGGGGGGTCTAAACTTTCCTGCCAGGTGCCTAACACTGTTTCAAAAGCTCTGGGGAGCTTTTCCACTTTGGCTTAAAAGAGGATATTTTCCTCAACTGTTGTAATCTGTGCATTTTAGATGTGATGTGATATATTTAGGGCTGTCAATTTAAGAAATGTAATAAAAAATTAATTAGTCACGCCCCCCTGACCATTACATAAAATTCATTATTGGAGTAACACAAGAAGATCCTCCGTAATGTTCTTGAGTCATACAGCATGCATTCTTGCATTTAAAAGCAGCTGGGAAGAATGAAACAGAATAAAAAAAAAGAGTGCAAGGATCTCAAGACATGTTCTCCAAAGTGGTGCTCAAGTGCGAGATAAACAAAACTAAAATAATTAAAAACAACTAAAAAATAATTTTTAAAAATCCCCTTAATATTTAAAAAAATTTGTGATATCACTGTTTTCAAAAATGTGCAACCCACCTACATTACTGTTCAAGCATTTGGCGTCGGTAAGATTTTTTAAATGTTTTTTCTTATGATCACCAAGGCTGCATTTATTTGATCAAAATATAGTAAAAACTACAATATTGTGAAAAACTATTGCAATTTAAAATTGACATGACAACTTAAAAACTGTTTTCTATGTTAATATATTTTAAATGTATTTTATAATTGTATTTTATATTTGAAATATATTTTGTAATGTATTCCTGTGATGGCAAAGCTGAATTTTCAGCATCATTACTCCAGTCTTCAGTGTCACATGATCCACGATCCTGATTTGCTGCTCAAGAAACATTTCTTATTATTATCATCAATGTTGAAAACTGTTGTGCTGCTTATTTTTTATGGAAACCATGACATATTTTTATTTTCAGGAATCTTTGAAATATAATTTTTTGTAACAATGAGTACTTTCCCCCCAAAAAAGGAATACTGACCCCAAACTTATGAATGACCTGAAACCTTCGAATGGTAGTATTTAAAAAAATGTGTAATGTTATGTTTTTGAATTATCTTTATTTGTGGGCAAATATATATGACAACTTGTGATCATTCAGAATAATGAATTGTTATTTCATTTAACTAACTCAGTTAAAAAATGTAACCGAGTGACAGCCCGGATATATTTCTTACATTTCACATATGAAATGAATAAAAATAAAGACTAAGTCCATGAGCTTAGACACTGACTCACTGTTGATGAGGAAATGACTCAAGAGGCAGCCGAGGCCAACTCCACGGGTGTGTTATGCAGATTTCTGAAGAGGGAACTGCATTTGGAGATGGCTAATCTCAAGGGACAGAAGAAAGAAAGGGGCACGACTGCCAAAATGGGTCGTTTCAAAAGACATTTGAGTCTGTAATCCTATGTGACTCGGTTCTTAAACTCACATTTCGCAAACCTAAGCCCTGAAGATTACAACCAGCTATTTGCTGTCATAAATCTGTTGCATACAAACCATAAGTCAAATAAGAATGTGATGTTATTTCTGGGCGAATACTTTACATTCTGACAGACAGCTCTCTCAACGTGAACTCAAACGCGCAAACTGAAAGTTTAACAAACTAGCCTTAGCAGCATTTCACTTAACACTCGCGTTTGCATCATCGATAGCTGCATGAGTTATGTCTTCTAATAAAAATATCAAAAGGTATTTTCAGCAGATCTTTTTTCGAAAGAGTTACAGCCCATGATTTACGACTGCTGATGCTTAAACAGACCAGTTGCCTTTGCCTTGCAGGGGAACGGAGAGAAGGTGTAAAATCCATAGATGCTTTAGTGTTTGCTCCTTGTTAGAGGCGACCCTGCTTTACAGCCAATGAATTTACTGCTGAAATGATTTCAAGTGTTACACAGACTATGGTTTCAGTCCACACACTTAAGAGGGATTATGTGTATTTTTAATTGTTTCTAGTCATGTGCATTTAACACTGGAACTGAGACTCCATTACAAATCCACTGCATCTGTGTTTATGAAGATTTATCAAAACCATCTATCCTCAAGAGGATCCTATGGATGTTAATTTAGCACACTGGTCCAGCTTACTTTGTAACGAGCAACTAAACAACTGCTCAGCCAAATACAAGAAGATCCAACGCATGTATAACAGCTTGTTATACTGAATGCACACTAACACAAGCACAATGCCTGACCCAACATGCACATGCAGTAATACACTCATGTTCTGAAATGTTTGCTTGTCTCACACCTACGCAAAAACTCTCTTCATTTTTCACCATGTATCAATTCACCTCAAAACGTGCTTGAATTAAGCTACAAGAGCAGGAATTTTATCACACTCAAACTCACACATGTACTGCCTGGTAACCCATAGTGCATTTGCAATCTCCAACCGCCGGTGTGGTAACCGGAGCTGGTGTGAATTCCAGGCTTGCACAAATGATTCAAACAGTGACTGATGGTCATCTACATTAGGGTATAGAGAAGAGAGTAACCCACTGGCCCCCATATTTCAGTACATAGTGCGTGGACGACCTAATTAAGATCCCTCCTCCACCTCTTTTCATCCTTTAATATGAATAATGAAGCTGTAAGAAAGCTGTAGAGAAGTGAAAACTGAGCAAGATAATGGAGAGGTTGTGTCACAATGCCTTTGTTATCACAATCCCAGTTTGCCCCATAAGAGGTGCGAAACTCATGGGACACTTGGTAAATGTCCATCAGTCCCTTTGTTTTGTCTACTTAAGGATTTTTGTGCCTTTCAAATATTTCTAAATTGCAATGTTTCCATATTCAGGTATGTGACCAGATAAGGACAAATATAAGAAAGAAAACCTGTTTCTCTATTCCATATGACTATATAATAATAATAATTTAATTATTTAAATTAAAAAAATGAAACGAATAAATAAATGTATTACTGTTGCAATATTAATATTGTACTGCAAAAATTAGATAATTTTTTTAATTTATTTATTAATAATAATAATAATAATAATAATAATAAATTATTTTCCCTTCATATTGGTAATACTTCTCAGGTCTGAAAATACAGAAATCAGTGTAAATACAGAACAGATATCACATCCCTGCATAATAAAGTCTTATTTATGTTTCAGTTTGAATAATTGCAGCTTCAGTAAAACCAGCTAGCTAGTGTAACTGGGAATGTAACGTAATTAACACTGTGCCTTATAATATGAGAGATACTATATGAAAGCACTAAACAAAAAGAGCTCAATTTGCAAAATGAGTTGAATTTTGAACCAAGTATCTCAGTAAAAAAAGCTTAGCAGTGCACTAGCAACATTGGCACATTTTGCTAACCATAAAGTGCAAGTTAATGAGAGTGGAGGAGGATTGAGAAAGAAAATCGTATTAGAAAAGCTGAAAGAGTAAGATTATGATGAGCAACAGGAAAACATGGCATTATTATTACAATATCAGAATGCTAACATAGCGACTCTCAAAACACTTCCTTCTTAAATCTGCATCTAAATGCTTTTCCAGTCCACATACTCTGTTTCCTCAACTCGTTGAGCGCATCTCCCTGTGGAGGTATTGGGTTCCACACAAGTGTTTGGAGCCCAACACACACCTGTCTCTGCTTGCCTGCTGTCCATCAAAGATGTCTAAACATTGCCCGTCTGAACGATAGGCAGATTGAGTCAGCTGGCATGGCTATACCAAACAACCTACAACAAGACCATCCAAACATGCTGCCACTTTTCCCCAAAGGAGTCATGTCCAAGCACCGCTAATTGCTAAGAGTCTTCTCCGGTCTGGGCCTCCTCCACTGGCCTGTGAGTCATTTCTTCTGAGCCGATTGAGGCGCCGAGGCCTGAAGGTCCAGGGCCAGCTTTCTCCTCTGGTTCTTTATCAGCGCTTTCAATGTCTCTGAACCCTGAGCCAAGATTTAGTTTCCAGCCCACTCCTTATTGCAACCCTTTACCACTAACTTCTTTTACTTATTTTTTTGTCTGCTACAAGAGACCACCAGAAGAGCTTTCTGTTTTTATTCTTCAGTCCCATGTTTTCAGTTTTCTACTTTTCATAATGTGTAATAATCTGCTCAGAGTTTACTCAACAGTTGACCTTATCCATAGCAACGGGAGAATGCCTGCCGTTTTACATCATGCACACAATCTGTTCTCCATTTCGTACAGCTGGAATTCGAGTGAGGCAATGGGGTTGAGGAGCCAAGCAAGGCCGGAGAAGTCAACCTGAAAATGAGACACCCCCACGTCACCAGCAGCCACGTCACTTCTCAAAAGTCGGTTGGGTTGAATTGAAGAACTGGCTCCTTTTCAAATCAAAGTATGAATCTGAAATTAATTGGCCACACCGCACAAGAAGTTGAAATGAAATTTGAACTGGAATGACCAGAAGAGAACATTTGAGAAAAGTGCAACTGTGCCCGCTCACATTTTCAGCAAAAGATTTTTAAAAAGACTCCGTTAAAGAGATAAGGCCGAACCAACCAGCTACAAGGTGAATCACAACACAAAAAACTTTGATTTGAAGCAAAAAAGTATTTGAAAATCAGACAAAAAGACAAAGGTACAAGACTGCTTCAATGAGGGAAAGAACTACAATCCCATGAAGCATTGCGAATGACAATCAAATTAAAAATGATGGATATATATAAAACTCTTAATTATACATATAGAAACAATACAGTTTACATTTATTGCAAAATATGCATATATGCAGTGCATCATGGGAGTGGACAGGCACTAAAGTTTTCTTTTGGTGTGATTTGATCTATTCTCTGATTGGTAGAGATTTCTTTGCAGAAACATGGGTAATGTAGTTTCTCACCAGGATGCCTGCTGTTAAACAATTATTTAAAAAATATATGGCTTCAACCAATGCATACACCGTTGATTAACAACCTCGTAACTCACAGTGGGTCTGTCTTTAATAGTTTATAAGTTATTGTTAAGTGTAAATTACCCGTTGGAGAATATTAATGGGATTTTTACTCCTGGAACCCAGCTGTTGCACTCTATTGCAGTACAAATTCAATTGCAATTCAATCATGAAATTTATTGCAATTGTCTTGTTTTGCTTTTCTACTTTTACTTTTAAAATTTGTTATATGAATTTCTTTCAATTTCAGTTCATTTTAAATCTACTGCATCCTGTTTGCTACCTCAATTTCAAGTCAGTTCAAATTTAGAAAGTAAACAAGAATTTAAAATTTCAATTTAATTCTAAACAATGCACATCCCTGCTGCACAGACAATCATGACACTGCCTCAGGTCACCACTAGGGCAGTCAGCTTGTGCAGCTCTATAGACACAACCGAGAGTCATTTGACTTTGCTGTACAATTAGGATTCAGCTGCAAAGCCCCTTTAGGCCGCCTTAGGTAAACCTACAGCTCATGTCTAAAAGGACACGATCAGCACTGCCTGTCAGGAGAAGTTTCATTTTGCTGCGGCTGCCAAAATGCATACGTAACCAGAGCCATTATCCAGCTCTGCTGAGGGAGTTTCAGGAGTTAGCAAACGCCAGTCCGAATGAAGAAGCTCCCCGTTAGGAACACAGAAGCATTACGTTCATTTCTACGGTTAAAGGGTGTGGGTGTCTTCACAATCGACTTGGCTTTCATCCTCCTTCCTGAAATTTGGCATAGAGCTCCTGGCGCTGGCCAGCCAAACCCTGTGCAGTAAAGTGCTAACATTTCATGACAAAGGAGGCTCTGAAACGCTGCCCCCTCTGCCTGCACCTGCCTTGCGTGGGCAAGGGAGGTGAAACAGTGGGTACGAAGGTTGAAAGCACTGATTGTGAAGTCTTCAGTGCACGTGTGGATCTTCCCCCCTCTTCCTCCAGTTTTGGCATAAAAAACTGAGAGGTTAGTAGTTAAAGACAAACAGGAATGACTGACAGATCAATCTTTTTAAGGTGTTTTATCCTTGTTAATTTGCTTAAAGTTTTTTTGGGAAAGCCCAAGTGGTGCATCAACTAAATGTTTTGGGGAACATTTGGCTTTGGCGATAGCTGAGAAGCAAATAGCAATTAGCAATCAGCAAAATAGCAATTAGCAATCTCCTTTGTGTCTGCGGTCGAAGGTTTCATGTGACTGAAAAGGCAACATCATACAGCCTGGCTGCAACAAGAATAGCAAACTATAATCTGCATCTTTGTTTCACTTGTCTAGAAATTACCAAAAAAAAAAACAAGGTCCCTAAAAACAATGATATATATATCATTGACAAAAGGAAAAAATGTTTAATTATATATATATATATATATATATATATATATATTATATAATATTTTTCTTTTGCCAATGATGTGTGTGATTATAAACAATTAAATAATATAATATATTATATAATATTCATATAATATTAATTTTATTATATAAAACAATATACAATAAAATATATTATGTAATCATATAACTATATATATAATTTACTTATTTTTATGATTTATTTGTTGATGGCAAAAATTACAGGCACAGCTGTATCTTCAGAAACAACAAAAGGTATCAAATCAAAGTGACAATTGGTTAAGGTCAATGGGCAGCACCCCTCCCAATCCTCATGGTACATAATTCTAGAAGGCCATTGTCACATGACCATCTCAGGAGGTCCCTCTGAGGAACAACTGTTCTTCCCAGCTCGAAAGCTGACCCACAAACAGCTCTACCAACCTATGCTTTAGTGCCAAAGATGATCAAATAGGGTGTACAATATCTCTGAATATATATCAAATAGCAGTCTTGCATTTAGATTTCTGTGCACGCAAATTCTCAGTTGTATAACTCTCTAACCCATAGTCGACGCATAGACACGCACTACTCCTACAAGGCTAAAAGGGTCAAAGATAATTAGCCATGGCCGATCTGCTGCAATTAATACGAGCATACAGCCGGTGTGTTGAAGGGAACGTTTCGACAGCTGACGGGGGACGAAGGAGAAATGAATCACTAGTCTGGTGGGCTCAAGGTGGTAGTGAGTGTATGAGAGAGGGAAAGGGAGTTTGGGGGGTCATTCAGTGGGGATTAGAGATTTTGGGAGGCAAATGGGCGGAGCGGGAGGCAGCTGCGGAACTCTGTGCCTTTAGAGGCACAGAGGGGGAGCTTTGTCCCCTCTGCGAGGAGGCTGGATCTGCTCCAAAAAGAAACACACCGCCAACACTCAATACTCTTCTTTGTCATCCCTCACCACCTTCCGTTTTTAGAGGAAAGGTGCCCCCCTATTCTACACAATGCAGCTTTCCATTGTCCTAATCTTATGTAAGGGGCTTTTCTTATTTAAGCCCCAAATGTCTCAGCGCAAATGCTAAATTGCCCCAATGCAGGACATAGGCATTAAATGATTTTGGACTTATAACCTCATTATGCAACGGGAGGGCGTGCCACAGCAACCGGCAAGCCAGGTGTCATTATGGTGGATCTACGATTATAGAAATGTGCTGGAGGCCTTTGTGTCTTTTGATTGAGCTTCAGTGAAAAAATGATTATTAATCAAATGGCTTGATTAACATGGTGATGTTTGATTTTGATTAAAGATTGCGTCTGAATAATTATTCTGTGGATTAAGTGTCAGAATAAAAAAATGCTATCAATTATATATTAATCTTAATGTTACTCAAAATGATATGTATATTTATAATTATTTTATTGACAATTTTGAGAATATCTATATTACTTCAGATCAGAAATCTAACAAGAACCTTGTTAAATGTAGTACTTTTGTCAAGTAAATTTTAAGAAAATAATTTTAATTTAATTTAATATATATTTTACATAACATTTACTAAAATTATTTTATTCCAATATATATCTTAATGCTACAACAAAAAATATTACAATTTAAATTATTTTAAAGGTACGGTTGGTGTTTGTGTTATGTTTTAATCGGCCAGTGAGAGCAGCATGACATCTGCCACCGCTTTTTTTCCTTCGCGGGAACTTCAAAATGGAGGCCATGCCATTATGCGACTGGCTGTGGGAGTCTAAGGCCTCTCTACGTGACCGGACTGCAAGAGTATCCATCCTTACTGCGGCTGACTCTCTCTCTCTCAGACAACGCATCTGTCTCGCCCTAAACCCAGAGGCAGATATCGGCACAGAAGCGAGAGACATCTTTGTCGCCTGTCTACCTGCCTGCTGTAGCTCGGGAAACAGAGAAAGACGGCTATAATGATGATGGTAGAGGGGAACCTCTTGCCTCTCGAGCCGTCACTTTAATTCCCATCTCTGAGGCAACCGAGTGTAGAGACTAACAATGCATGCTTTGTCTCTAAGGGGGGAGTGAGAAACCGTAGGGAGGAGGGCGTGTCTGTGACAAAGGGGGATGGGGGGTGTCGCCCCCGTCAGCTCTGCACCAAACCCCACGGGAGGTCCCACCTTCATGGGACAGATCCTGTGCACCTTGCGTGCAGCTATAATACATGAGAGTCAAATTGTACAATCTAGACAAGGCTGGAAAATCTAATGCTGTTTTTAGATCATTTATAATTTATTTGAATAATTTAAAGCCTTTGTTTACAATAACAAAGGGGGGAAAACGTGTATACCAATATAAAGTATAAATATATATATATATATACTATTTAAAATACAATATTCAAGATAAAAAGAGACAAATTTGGGAGCCTCTTCCAAATAATCAAAAATATTGGACACTATATATATATATATATATATATATATATATATATATATATATATACACACATATAAAATGCTTTTTAATCTTAAAAATGTGAATAAGAAGATCATTTGATTTCAGTATCACAAAATCACAATTCCTGTATTCGTGCCAAAAAATATATCCACTTATCTTAATCGATATACATTTATGTAACATTTATAAGTGATTTCATCCAAAGTGACTCTTGCTAAAAGTTGCACGTAATCTTCTCTCGCCAAAAGTACGTAAATATCTATGCATACAGATAAAAATACGTCAAGCTCCTGAATTGCTGCGCTTAGAGCATGGGGGGTGGGTTTTTACTGATGAGCTCATCATAAAATGTGCACCAGATGACAGAGAGAACGCAGCGAGAGAAGAGGATGGCTGTCTCCCACTGACACATTCATCATCTCTACTCCACTGACAGACTCAGACAAAAGCACAGAGACAGGCCCACTTACGTAACACGTCAGGACTCCCACTGACACCCTGGATGCATTTTTACAAAAAAAAAGGGACTCGTTCGATACAACTACTACCACTACTATGAGTTTACAGACATTTGCTATTCACTATGATGGATAACTATTTATTTAACAGCATTAGTCAGTTTTCAGAGACTGATATCTAAAGAGCTTGCTGGTTGATGTCTGATAAGATGCTGATATAATAATGATACATAATCATTTAATGATGGCAATTGTATGTTGAGATTTGTATACTGAAATGAACTATATAAATAAACTATATGTATATATACTATAAATAAATAACATATATTAATAAATAACAATTAAGGCTCTGAACAATAATAAAAACTGATATATGTACGTAGTGTTAAACAAATTCAGTCAAATCAGATTTACACGGTGCACAGCACTCTCACTTTTGCCAGTCTCCTATTCACTGTTGTTTTTTTGTCTCTGCATCATCACACACACACACACACCAACACCTCCTCGGGCAGATGGGAGACCAGCCTGCGCGCCTGCACCTCCCCCCACACTTGAGGAGCTGTGTTGTCAACAATGTCAAAAGCTTCTATTGTCATTAAGAGTGGCCCACCACTCCTCTTTGTCCTACCCAGTTTAGACCCATCATTGACCATTCAAACAATTAGATATTCAATCACTCCTCCCCCTTCACTGTGTTATTCCCCTCTCAACTTCTTTCCATGTCTGCATCTTTTTGTCCCAGTGTTTCGGAGGGACCAGACATAACTGCACCGTCATAAATATCTCAAATCCCTTGATATACTCTGACAGAGACACCAACACTCACAACTTAGAGTCTAATATGAGCGATGACAGGAGTGTCCGGCGGTAAGCTCAGTGTCAGAGGTTATTATATAGACCACGGGAAGGACTTACAGATGGGTCAAACATTTGGAGGGATATTTTTGGCTCTCAAATACAAGATCCTCCTTGTCAGAAGCCACTATTCCGCACATCGCCCAAGCATGGGACAGTTATTGAGGTCCTAAGCTCTGTGCCCATAAGCTCTCGCCCACTCGGTGCCTGGTCTAATGATGCAGAGTCTGAGGGATGACAGACAGGGAACGCCGCTCAGACCTACAGGAATGCTGGATTAAAGGCTCTCAGATTTACAAAATGGTTTACCCTTATCTCATAACTGGCTTCAGTTTCCAGGACTGACATCAGCTCATTTGTTTTTACAGTTACCATGAGAAACTATTAAAAACAATCCAAACATGTTGCATGATTAAAATGTCTATTATAACAAGCGCTATGCGAAATTCTGGCTCCGGAAAAAGAGGACCATACGCAATCACCGCCCGCTGGAAGAACTGAATCAGTCGATATTAAGAAAGCTATATATCCGCTACTTGAATATGTGTATTTTACATTTTTTGACTGATTTGATGATTCTAACATATTTTAAACAAAGTTTAAGTCAATTCAGCAGTCAATCAGATGTTTTTCCAACAAAATTGGTGAAGAAATTCAGAAGAAAAAACAGATTAAAGTAATAGTCATATGCCGATATCTTAGAGAGCCGATGGCTGGAGAATGGGATCTCCTGCATCTTGTTAGCTCTGTCAAAATAAAAGTCTCACTTCATACAGAAAAATGTATTGGCCAATGTAATAAAAAAAGTCAAATATCGGTCAGCATATCGGGCCACACTATGTGGCCATACTGATTCGTAGGCCACTATGACTGGCTTTCTTCTAGGGAACACAAAAGAAGATTTTTTGTCTATACAATGAGTCAGTGGGTTTTTTTTACTTCCCAATGTTCATTCAATGACATTCTTTTGTGTTCCTCAGAAGAAAGAAAGTCATACAGGTTTGGATCGACATGAGGGTAGGTTAATAATGGTAAATCAAATGACAAATAATTTTTTAGTGTGGGTCTGCAGATAAGCCTCAGTTTTCTGAGCCAGTAATGCGAAAGATCGCATTTTAATGTTCTGTTACTCGCATCCCCTCTCGACGCTATTGAATCGAGGTGCAAATTATCAAAATGATTTAGTCAGTGGACTTCCTGGGTGGAAGGAGATTGGCTTTCTAAAATTGAATGGAATGCACCTGCTATTCTTTTCAGTTCTCATGGTGAATTTTATCCTTTTTCCTGTCTATTTGCAGTGGCAGGATCAATCAATAGTATTTGTACTGAAGCCTCATAGAGATGCACTGGAGATGGTGGTCAGCCAAGGGGGAGGGTTAGAGTAAAGGACACGGCACCGCTCCCATGATGCAAAAATTGATCCCTAGAATAAATTTGCAGCGTTCTATTAATGGCAGGTCCCTCTGAGGTTTTTTGTTACATCTGACTGAAAAGCCACACATTACAGCATCAAAAGTACAACACCCAAGAGGAAAGAGAAGTGAAAGAGAGGGGGTAACCAGGAAGATACCCTTGTGAAAAAGATCTACACTTTAGCTTTTCTATAATAAGTACTTAAATAGCATACCTTGAAGAATATACTTTTCGAACACACTTAATTATGTGAAATTAAATAAAAATGTATTAGAATTTCAATATATATTACATGTAGTTAGCTGTATGTCTTGTATTTAAATATATTTGTAATATTATGTTTGTTATGATGAAGTTAATACAATTTAGTACAAAGAAAGAAAGAAAGAAGCCACATTCTAAAGATCTTCCTGATGATCATTGAAAAAGGTCTAGACATATCTAATTGGAAGCGTCAGCAGGCTAAGTGGGCAACATGCTAATTATATCACAAATGTACTCTGATGTACTAGCATCTTCATCATTTTCAAGATGTCACTGTCTGCGCCATCACTCCCATCATCCCCCCCGGTAAGTGTTTCTCTCTATATCGCTCTGTCTATGATGAGACTCGGGTCAAACTCGCTCTGGAAAGCAAGGCTCTTTTGTGCAAGACGGTTTGACTGTGTGAGTCTCAGGCACTGGCTGGCACTGAGGGCTAGCGGTCACAGAAGATGACGTCACGTGCCTGAAAAAGAAAACAAAGCCACAGGGATTAAGGGTACCTCATCTCTCCTCCACAGCCAAGATGCCGACTATCCCGCCGCCTCTGACAACGGTGCTTTTACATGCTAAAGACAGTTAGCATGTAGGCTAGCACATAGAACTATATTAATGGAGTTCACAGACAGACTGATTAACAAGCACTAAAATGTGTTGAGTAATTCATTAGAACGCGCTAGCTTTAAGACATATCGACATTTTAGCAGATGACAATTTCAAGTAGCATTGCCGCAAGAATACTAAAAAAACTGAGTGACTTCACCTTCTGAACATAACACTCTTCGACTGTGATCTTTCAAGTTATGACACAGTCTTCCACAGGCCGAATCCAAGACACAAACAAAAGTCACATAATTACTTGCCAACATTTGCTAATTTAGTAGCAATAAAGGCTAACCTAAGTGTTAGCACTCCCTTACAAAACTATTCTATGGTGGTACTATAGTACACTGATGGTAATTAGAAGGTACTGATATATATCATGCTATATTTATATCTAAGAAACACCATCCCAAAAAGATAAAATATATATTAATTACACGTTGTAATAATGTCAAATTAAACGTTTTACTTTAAAGTACATTGTTTTAACAATCTTTTATCGTGCTTTAAAGAAGTGCACTGATTTTGATTGTGTTGACTACCATTCTAAAATGTATGTACTAACAATGACTAACATACTAACATGTAAAGTACTTGATAGTGTGTTATTCAATATTACATTTAAAGTAAATATTTTGTATTTGCACTAAACAGCAACATAAAAAAAAAACGGTTTATTACAAATATATTTAAATACATGACATACAAGTTTCAATGGAAATGATATGAAAGTATATTTTAGGTTGCCATAAATGCTTGGCAGTACATTTTAACCATGTTGCAAAGACAATTTAAATAATTATGAAATTACATATAAAGATATACTTAAGTATGTCAAAAATGTACTCTTCAACAAATTGCACTTAATTCAAATTTACAGACATTAAAACATTTAAAAAGACATTAATGTAACTGCAAATAACATGCAGTTAAGTGTCTGAAAATATTACATTCAGTTTTTACTTGGGTAA
This sequence comes from Coreius guichenoti, assembly GCA_039654105.1. NCBI lineage: Eukaryota > Metazoa > Chordata > Actinopteri > Cypriniformes > Gobionidae > Coreius > Coreius guichenoti. The sequence continues at coordinate 22,458,030 of CM077174.1, forward strand.
ATTATAAGTACATTATTTCCGTACTTTGTAAAAGTATGCCAAAGTGTCCTTCTTTTTCACAAGATGACTCAGCTTGAATTAAACCAAGCAACACTAAGGTCAGGTCATTGTAAATAAAAATGTGAGTGAATGAGGCTGAAGAAAGGGAGCAAAAACAAATAAAATAAACACAGAAATCTAATTTCTACCCCTAGATTTGTAATATTGCGGCTTTTCATCTTTTGGCCACAAAGCTTAGGTCTTAAGCAGATTACACAGCAGAGAAATCAGTAATGTTGATAATGTGTGGGGGAGGGCAGCATGGCTCTCAGGGTATTAAACATTGAAAACTGCAATCACGGTGCTAGATTAGGGGCGAGCTTTAATATTGTGCTACATACTGCTGAATGGGACAGAGAGGCTGGATGGGGATCAGTGACTTGGAAAGGGAAAAGTCAGAATGTACACACATACACGCTCAGGAAAGTCTTGTGCGTTAAAATGTGACTTTTGCTGCAGTTTTTTTTTTCATGCAAATGACTGTGGAACATAAGTCTTTAAATTGAAAGTGTTTTTGAGTAATCAACCCAAAAACAAGTCATTGACTTTTTTTTTGTCCATACAATGAAGGGCAAAGGGGTCCAAAATAACATTGGACCTATTGATATTCTTTGTATGGGTGCATTTAAAAAAATGTTCCACAGAAAACAGAAAGTCATACAGGTTTGGATGAACATGAGGGCGAGTAAAATGACCGAATTTTCATTGTTGTGTGAACTGTCCTTTTAAGTAGTGGATACTTACTTTAACATCCCTTTATGCATTTGCATGAATTTGCATTCTAGTTAATAAAAATGACAACATATAAAATACATTTAGCGTAATATCATTTAAACTGGTAGTTTACCCAAAAACTAAAATTCTGTCATCATTTGTTCACCCTCATGTCGCTCCAAACCTGAATGATTTTCTTTCTTCAATGGAACACAAAAAAAGACATTTGGACATTTTGTTTCAACTGTTTTTGTCCATATAATGGAAGTCAATGGGGTCCAAAACATTAGACCCCATTGACTTTATGCATGGACGAAACACACACACACACATACACAGACATTTTTGAAAAATATTTTCTTTTGTGTTCCAAAAGTCATTCAGGTTGGGAATGACATGGGGGTGTGTAAATAATGACAGAATTTTCATTTTTGTGTGAACTGAAACTGTATCATCCAATTTTATGTTCTGCATTTGCATGCTAATCAATAAAAACGACAACATTTTAAACTACATTTAACTTAGCAGTGTCTTGTGGTGCCTTTAAGATGGAACAGTCTTTACAGATGCAAGGTCGTTGTCAAATATGGCTGCTTCCCAAAAAATGCTGCAGGAGCTATATTTGGAGCGAAGACAACTAATAAATACGTTCTGCAGAAATAATGGATGTCTGGGCAGTGCTGCTTTGTCCAAAATTAAATGCCAGTGCGGCTTCTATCACAGATGATGTCTTGGGAGATGTGATGTGCCTACTAAAACAGTTTAGTGATTTAGATATACCAGACACTTCTCTCCTAAAAAGCGAAAGAGTTCCCTCCTTCCCCACCCTGAGAGCAGCACAGCAGGTGGATCTTTTGACTTGCACCCAAGGAAAAGCTCAAGCTAATTTCCATACAGATGCCCCCTTCACTGGAGAGGAAGAACCCCCCATTGAGCACTCGAACAACCTAGCACAGCACCGGCAACTACTCGCCTACGTTCCTCTCCCTTAATTCAGTAGCCATCGCAACCCCCCCACTCTAGACATTGGAGCACTCAAGGTTGCCAAAACCAATGAAAGGGGGGGGGGGGGATGGGTAGGAGGTGTCTTGCATTTGGCATCTGCCATGGCTGGCCATCGCTCTGTGCTCTACATCCCAAGGGGAAAGGGACAGAGGTTCCCTGTTGGATGTGCCAATGATGGGAGGATGAGCAAATCGCACAAAGCCCTTTTAAGTAAGAGCCCAGAAGCCCCCCACCACTTCTCGTTTCCTCTGTCACCCTATCCCTAAAAACATCTGAAAGAATTCCAACACACACAGACACAAAACATCTCTCTTTTTCTCTCTAAATATTAATAGTACTAGAAAAGGAGCATTCAAACATTGTATAGGCATTCATTTGAGCTCTGAACTCCATACTTGTGAGTCTCTCAGCTCATTGTCCTCACTTGATCTGGCACTATGTGCAACCTGAGCTCTGATAAAGGCCATATGGTGTGGCCGCAAGCCCAAAGGTGACAGCGTCCCATATGATTCTCATTAAGAACAAGTCGCATTGACTTTGGGAACGAGGTACCTTTGGTAATGTATTAGCATAGACTAATAACATGGATTAATTAAGATATAAAGTAATCCAGGTGCTTTAAAATGTGTGCTGTTTAATGACTGGATGGTAGAGTAGTGCAGTAAACAAGAGGAGGTTGATGAGGGTTCCCTTCAAGGATTTCTGGAATTAGGAGACTTACCCGGGTAGAAGTCTTTGGATTTGGACAGCTTGATGGTGGCCCCTGTCTCTTTCTGTAGCTGGACAATAGTCTGACCACCCTTGCCAATGATGGAGCCTGCGGCGTAGCTTGGAATCAGCACCTTTAAGAAATATTCGCCTTCCTCTGGAAAAAGAAAAGGAGAAAAAAAAATGTACTCTGCAATAGATTTACCAAAATCTGTACAATAATAATAAACAAATAAACAAACAAAACAAATATAATTTTGCAATAGATGTAAAGAAAACATTTTCTGTAATCTAACATTTGCAATGCTACTACTACTACTACTAATAATAATAATAAATATTTGCAATAGATTTAAATAAAAAAAACTTTAGATTAGGGTCCAATTCTCACTATTAACTAACTATTAATTATAAGTAGTTGTTAAGTTTAGGTATTGATTAGGTAGGATTAAGGGAAGTAGAATATGGTCTTTCCTAATAAAGTATTAATATGTGCTTTATAAGTACTAATAAACAGCCAATATCCTAGTAATATGCATGCTAATAAGCAACTAATTAATAGTGAGAATTGGACCCTAAGCTAAAGTGTTACCAATTTTTTTTTAATATAACAAAATAATAATCATTATTATTAAATAAATATTTGCAATATATTTAAACTTATTTATGTAATCTGATATTTACGTTTACATCTAAGATTGCATTCAAATGAATGAAATTAGTTTTGCAGACATATATAAATGATGTCTACAACCTAATATCTTTAAATTACTTTTTTTTAATGGATGAATTTTAGCAGTGAGAGTGTAGGAAAAGCAGCCAACAAATGCCCAGGATACATGGGAACTTCTTTAATAATATATACTGTTTAAAAAGTATATATTATTCATATATTATTCAGCTTCTTCATGAAGCTGTTTGAATGCCCAGAGTGTGCAGAGTCTGTAATCTACGCAAAGCATGGCTACTTTAAAGAAGCTAAAATAAGATAGTTTTGATTTTTTAAAACATTTTTGGCCACTGCATAATTCACATGCTTCCATTTGTGCTACATCACAGATTTGATGACTTTACTGTTATTATTTTGTAATGTAGAATAAAGTAATAAAGAATGAGAAAGTGTGTCCAAATTTTAGCTGGTACGAATTTATATAAAGCTTTATTTCCTATTGGTTTAAGAGAGTCTAGCATCAAATTTTTATCTAAAAAAAAAGAAGTAGCTTTACCGTATGCTGATCAGAAATATCCTAAAATTACCAAATTGGTGAACTGAAGTGAAAATCTCATGAAGATAAAATATGGCTGCACGCTTTAATGCCTGACTTGATGCATATATTGTCTAAGTGGCAATCAGAGGAGGTGGCTATAAATAAAAGTCAAGCTGAAATACTAGACCAGCAAAGAACTACAAGACAACCTTAATAAGATCAGTGGATTTAACGAGTTGTAATTAAAGCTGAACCACAAGTATTAATGCTTAGGTTAAGCAGGGCTGCTAACAGTCATGAGCAGAACAAAAACTCTAGTGCAGGTTAGTAGGACAAGAAAATCGCAAGTTATGCAAGTAGGAAAGGATCAGGGATGAGGGTACATTTAGTTAAACATGTCAATCAAAGTAAATGCAAGAGAAGGGGAATTTGAAAAGGCATATTAGTAGACATTGTAATGTGTAGAAGTAGCCATTTATAGCAAGTGAAGAGCATGGCACATATAATATAGCACAAGACATCCTGATTTCAGTTCCCTCTTGAGGAAGGTCAGCAAAGGTTTTCTTGAAAGTGGAGCAGTGGTGGGGCAGTAAAGTGCTTCATCTACTGTTGGGCTCTACCTGCCTGCAGCATATCCAGGTCAGCAGAAGCACAGTACATGGTCCCTATACCGTGACTTTAACATGACATTGTATCCCTCTGCCTGGGCCACTTGGGTACGCGCTTAATATTCCACCACAATTAATCTGTGTCGGCTCCCAGAAGACGGCCGCTTTAGATTAGATTGTTATTCTGGAGAAGCAGTTTATCTTGTCAAGCTAGGCTGATGGCTAGGCTAAGCTACATGCAGTTGCAGCCTAATACTGATGATTGGGTAAAAATTATATAGACTACTGCACGGAGTATTAATCTCAGAATGCAGCTGGACAAACAAACCAGCTAACAACAGCAACAGCGGCGGGGATGCGTGGCATGTTTTGGTCGAAGGCCCGACTTAACTGCATCACTGACAAAGTAATGACACATGTCTGTAGTTACGTGTGAGCCAAATTAAGAGAAGTGTTAGTGTTCTGTTAACAAGATGGACGTCACAGATCAGATTGTTTGAAGCTGGAAATCATAGAGAGGGTTAGTAGTAATACAACAGCGTTGTTTTAAGGTTAAAGAGATAGTTCATGCAAAAATAAAAATTCGGTCTTTATTTACTCACCCAATTATGGAGCCCCGCACATGAAATGTGGACAAAAATATAGGATATACTATATCGTGGCCACAGATTAAGTATTCATTCTCTCGATTTAGTAAATCATGGCCATGATTTACTAATTCATTCACTTGTTGCAGTAAATCATGGCTACGTTAAACTAATTTGTTCCCTCGTTTTGATTTAACTAAAACAAGGAACAAATTATTACAAAATGGCCACGAGTCAAGCGAATGAATTATTATATTGTGCGCACAATTTACTTAAAATGAGGGAACGAATTAGTAAAACGTGCTGACGTATTAGTAAGCACTGGAAACAAATCCGTGGCCACAATATACTTTTTCTTTACTCGTATGTCATGTGTGGAACTCCGTAACTGAGTTTTTTATTCCGTGGAGCACAATGGAGTACATTTGAACAATGTACTGATCTTTCTTTTCCATGTATATTACAATAAATGGGGACCAGAGATATTTTGAGCTTGAAAAATTATGCACCATATAAATAGTCCATATGATCTGTGCGCAGGTTTATGTGGCGAACTGACTGAAATTGAACTCGAATTGACTGATAGTTGTCACCTCCGGTGATCTTATAACTGATGAGACCACATCACTGATTCAGTGAGTTGAACTTAAGAACTGAATTTGAATCTGATTTGTAAAAGAATTAATTAATTAATTGAAAAGATCTGACTCAACAGAATGATTCTTCACGATTCTGATATAATTTAAACAAGCAAATGCCATTTTCAATGAATAATGACTTAGGGCCAGATTTACTAACAGCTTGCGTCAACACAAACCCTCTTTTGGCGTTAAAAAAACTACTGTCAGGATTTACTAAAGACACGCAGTGAAAAAATAGAGCTAAAAAGGCATGGATACAGTTGTTTTTGCGGCTGACCTTATTGCATATGCACCTTTCAGATGCAAAATTTATGGGAGGAGAGTATTTAAATGAATCATGCAAGGTGATTTACTAAGGTTTTCACTCATCCATTTACTGGTGTTTGCACCATTATTTACCGCCCAAAAAAAGCATGTCTTAAACCGGACGCTAATTTGCGCTACTCCTGGTAGATTGCGTTGGTCATTATGGTAATGATCCGGCTGCGTCTGTTCTTTAATTTGTGTCATTAGTAGATCACACACAGAACTTTCCACTCCCATCTGCGCTTTTTTGGAATTGCGCTCTCACGCTAATTTGCCCTGTTTAGTAAATCTGGCCATTAATGTCTGTTTCTCATACAAAGCTATTTTATGACTTTAAAGATAGTGCACAAGTTATATGGACCACTTTTATGATATACTTTCATGGTGCTTTTTTTTTTCATTTTGGAACTTGACAATCACAGTCCTCATTCACTTTTATTATATTTAACATAGTGGCCTGGATATTCTTCAAAATATCACATTTTGTTTTTCCACTGAAGAAAGTATGTCATACAGGATTGGAATGACATGGGGGTGAATAAATGATGTCAGATTTTTTTTTATTTATGGGTGAACTATCCCTTGTAAAAGTAGGCAATGGGATGATTTTAACAATGTTTAAGTCTTCTTGAGGTAATCTCGTTTAGAGATCGACCGATATTGATTTTTTATAACCGATACCAATCATTTTTATGTGCCCGCTAACTGATATACAGAACCGATATTTATTTTTTGGATTTCTGTTTTTGACAATTATAACAACATCACGGAACTGAACAAACAGTTTTATTTTAACACTTTTTAAATACTGTTTAAATTTCTGCAATTTCACTCCCTCCTTGCATACAAAACAAAACACACTTCTACATCAAAACAGTCTAAAAGAGACTAATTTTTAATAGTTTACATGTGTCAAGCATTTATGTAACATATCTCATTTGTGCATTAATGGCTGTTATGTTAAATAAAGTGCATTAATTAAGGGAGGCAAAATATTTTACCTTTGAGCACTGTTGTTGACTCATCTCCCCTCAGACACAATGTTTTAATAGCGGTCTTGTGCGCATTTCTTAAAACAGCCAAAAGATAGCGGCGTTTATCGGTAAATCCGATATTACAAAACCGATACCCGATTATGGGAAAATGCTTAAGTATCAAGAAAAATATCGGTCTATCTCTAATCTTGTTAGAATCACATGCCAATTGATCTGGACTGCGTTTCCCAAAAGCATCATAAGCCTAAGTGGAACCATTGCCACCAATAGTCTCTACGCTGCTTTTTTTCAGAAACACAGCCCTGGATGTGTAATGAAGTGGATCTCTAAAGAAGTATAGTCTCATATTTAGCCACACTGGATGCCACCAGATTATGAGTTACATAAACAACAAGGGAATAATGGAGGTTACTGTGACATAAATAAATGTACTCAGGGTCACAAAACACCTCTAAATGACAAGTCCTGATTTTTCACTCACGTACTAAAAATTGCTGTTGTTTTCACACATTATAAACAGGCGGTTCAAACTGTGTCTACAGAACACTACAGATACATGCTTTTCTGCAATGACCCAGATTTCTCACAGAGCTAAGGCTGTCCTCCTTTTGATTTGGATGAGTCTAAATTTAACCTTGATTAATATGGCGTGGGGTTCATAAATAATGTGTATCATGCATACATAAGTATTCTCTCTTCAAAAAGCATCTAACAAAAGTCTGTCATAAATTGGAAAAAGAGGCTGCATCTAGACCGGCTATAATTGACATTATCTACTCTAATTAATGTAACACATTAGACACATGATATTATGTCAAGCATCACATTTTCATAACAATATTAGGCTGTTCTAAAGGTTACACATTTTATTTTAATTATGTGCAGCAAAGCATTGTGGTGGTTATGCAGTGACAAAAAAGAAAGAAAGAAACATTATAGAGTTAAAGGTAGACTCTGGTTTGCAGATAACAAGATCTGTATGTAATTTTGGCAGAAAATTAAACATTACCGTGAAATCCGACAAAATCTGATGAAAATGGTGGATCATGGATGGCCGGTTGGTTGCATCTCTCTAAAAGAATGTGAATGAGAAAATTAATCTTTGTGGAAATGTCAGATAGAAAAACAAAACAAAGTGACACATGACAGAGTCAATAACAGAGTCTACCTTCAAACCTCCTGCTTCTAATCAAGAACATATTTGGGATTGTTGACATCATGGATAAAGATACAGGATGCAGTAATAATGAACTTTATAGTAATGACTTCTTGGTTTCGAGTTATTTTCACTATTATTTTATATTAAACATGACCTGATAACAATGTTCTAGATTCAATGGCATTATTGTAAATTCAAAGATTTTTCCAGGTTCAATAAGTTAAACTCAATTAACAGCACTTGTGGCATAATGTTGATTACCACAAAAATGAATTCATTTACTTGTGCCACTTTTTCTTTAAAAGAAACAAATTAGCGCAGGGGGCCAATCTGTAAACATTGATATACTCACTGTTTCAACAGTATAGCCACAAGATGTAAACAATATGCGTGCTAACCTGATTTAAGAGTGGAAAAAACCCTAACTAAACTTCTCTGGGTACAGTTATAGAAGAACTTTTAACAGAATTCATGTAAGTGCACTTCACTTCCATTGTACTCCAAGTGCCTCACTGATTTTTGCTTTTTTATAAAAGAAAATGAGGAACCAGTCGATAATCAAAAATATATATCAACATTATGCCACAAATTATGCCACTGTTGATTGGTCTTAATTTAAACCCGGAATATTCCCTTAAACAAGCCTATAAACCATATTAAAGGCATTCTCAGTTTATTCTAAAACATGGAGCATTTAATGCCCAAGTTTGAGTTGGATCAAGCTTATTTCCTGTCACTTGTCAACACAAAGCCCTGGCTGAGAAAAATCAGTGGATTACACTACACGCATATCCGTAGCAGTGCCTTTGAGGGAAATGAGTACCTCCCATTGTGCTACACCGGGAACAAAACAAGTTGGTCTGCTATTATTCTCATCCACCAACTTCATATCTTAATAAGCCTCGTCTTGCGTCTACATCTGATTACATGCATTATACTCACTGAGAAGTCAGAATAATTAATAAAAAGCCCAAATGGTATTACTCATAATAAACCAGTGGGTGTAAACACAAATCATTGGTTGCTAGAGACTCCCAAGAGACCTGTGGTTCAAGAATAAGCAATGTCAGCTTGAGGATTGAAGGTGCCTGAGAGCTTATGTTGGGGGCCTTACAAAAACAGACACAAAGCAATGAATATTTAGTTTTTTTCATTTGCTTTTTTTTTTGTCTTTGATAAACAGATTTATACCGCATTAGATTTCAAATTTAGCATTTGTGCTTAAGCATAACAAACATCTAATTTTAGTGGAGTGATGAAAGGACCACTTTCCCTGCACGGCTGTCCAAGCAACTGCCTGACCAAAATGGCTTCCGATATAAACATTGCACTCCGAATAAAACATACTACTCGCTTTCTGCTGGACATGAGAGAAAGCAGCATGCTTTGTTCTAACAACTGCGAAGGCTCGAGGAGAAGCTTTCGCATTGCTTCTTTCATTCATCTCATCCATATTCATCTCAGGTCCCGTCCTCCATTCCACGGCAGACAAGCCGAGAGAGGCGAGCAAATCATCCAATGTGGGGCTGCCTTTCACAACGCCCTCCCAAATCCTCGCCATCCTGCATGAGATTTTTTTTTTCTTTGACGCAGTGCATTAAAGAAAAAAAACTGAAGCAGCGCCCCCTTCATTTTGAAGTGATCGTACAAGTGATCAATAGGCTGAGGGTTGCATGGATAATCAATGATAGCCGCTATTGATGGGAGATGGGAGAGATGGACCCGGGAAGGAGGAAGAAACGATTGCCCGACCTATAATCATGATTAGATGCGAAACAAACAAATGATGGGGGAGCAGAACGCAGCGCACCCTAAATGTATTTTCTGCTGAGCCTATCAAAAACTGATGTAGAAAAAACCTGTGCACTTAATCTGAAAACCAGTGGGAGTATTGCATTGTAGGATGTGAGTGAACAAGGTGGGCGACAGCGACGAATCAGTTATTTGTCCCCCGTATAAATGTGTGAGGGGGTGGGGGTGAATCTTCAAACACAGCTGGCAAATCATGTTTACGTAACAACCCCTTCTAAGACGGATCCTGCGTCTATTTTCTCATCCTGCGGGCAAAAATGCACAAGCAAGAGAATCTAAAAAAGAGGCTACTCACTAGTGCCGAGCAGCATCCGAAAATGTCTTTATATAGTAAAAACAACACAGGATTGTACACACACACACTTCCACGTTTTCTTACAGCCTCAGAGGGTCACAGTCCCCTCACGCCGTCCAGATAGGACATGTATCCCCTAAAACAACCTTTTGTAAATGGAAGCACTGTCCTGTGCCAGTCCATCCATTTACAAAATTAAAACATTACATCTTACGAGACAGCTCGGGAACGTGGAGAGAGGTTCTTTGGTGAACTTGAAGTCGAAGCCTTAACGATCAATTGGCAGGAAAATGATTCTTGTTTTCTGACTTTCAACTTAATGTCTATAACTTTGTTTTCAGGCAGCCACATCATGATTTAATCTGCTAAATAAAGTTAAAACAACATGCAAGTCATACAAAATATGATACTAACCCTACATGTATGAAAACATTAAATCAAAGAGTAAATGTTGTAAGAAAACAAATTAGACCTATTATTGTCGTAGGACTGTTGCTGTCAGTTGCTTTTCCCGTTTTCAGTATGCTATGCTGGATCCTTAGTTTTAACTCAAAAGTACTCCAAAAAAACTACATAAATGGTTCAGATTCACACTAACCTGGCCGATGATCTGCCTGTGTAACTGCTGGGGTTTAAATATGAACCACAAAGCAGAAACTACAGGTAAATGTCGACTCTAAACATGCAACCATGTTAATACGTGCAATATTTTTCTCTTGAATACAAGCCATATTCAACTCTTTTAATATAAATATAAATTCCCTTCCACATATTTATCAACATGTCTTACCAACTCTTAGAGATACAAAACACTAAATTAATAATAATAAAAAATATTTCAGCATTTGTATTTTATAATTTTCCAGAATTCCTAATATTTAAGTTAATAAATATGGATTAATTAATATAAATACAGATGCTTAAAAATAGAGCAACAATGTCATATTACACTACTAAAATAAGTTTTGTAATATTAGTACATCCTACTACACTACATGTAATACCATATAAATACATTATTTGAATAAATTGAAATAAATGAATTGAGTATTTGAAGAATCAGGGATCCTCAGATTTTGGTTAATGAATGTCCATAACTTTTACATTACGTAACTGGCTAAGGGTTTTAAAAATCATTTTACAGAGATTGCATGCACAAAGCAATTTCTAACAGGCGATATGTAATAGCTAAGCATAACAACACAAAATTGTATATTACCAATAGAAACTTCCATTTTCCTTCCATGATATTTCAAGATTTCATTCATTTCTTTGTCCTTTGCAGACCTGGAAATGACAATATTAAAATGTCCCCTCCATAGCTGTGAGAACCCCACAGAATAATCTGTCTTGGTAAATAAATTCCAGTGAAGCCTAGATCTCTTAAGCATCAAAGTCTTTTCATTTGAGCAAATGGATCTGCAGGTTATGCCTCCCACGGGTCCAGCATGCTTCTTCTTACTGACAATTCATTACGCTTTCTGCATCGATTCTTTCACATGTAAACATCCGCCAATCACTTTATCTATGCGCCATTATTAACCCTTTAACTGTAACTACAAATTTTTTTTTTTTTAAAAACCCCTTTAGCAAGTAAAATAAGAGATTCTTGCACTTTTTTTAAATTCTGGCCTGTACTGAAAACAAATATTGACTTCAGCCAATCAGTTGAGATCTATTGTTAATATTTCCAATAGCAAGATGCTTTATATCTTCTGCTCTGCCTTAAATGTTATGCAGTTCAAAATGACCCAAATAAGACTGAATTTAATCATCACTGGTCAAAAAAAACAATGTTTTACATGTTTAATCTGCTAACAAACTAAGATCTACAAATCGGCTGAAAAACAGTTAAGAGTTAAGAAATACATGCATATTTTGTTATTAACTGATTAATTAGATGACTAGTCTGCATAACAGTTTAGCAGACAAGTGTAGTGCAAACAAGACTTCTTATGGCATCTGCCGGAATGCATAATAAACAAGGAAGCATGGGTCCAGTATAAACAACAGACTATTGGTAAAATATAGAAGGATCTAGTGCACATCCAAGCACTAGATCCAAGATTTCCAATATCAGTGATGCAGGTGAAGCATGCAAATGTGTACCAAAAAAATCAGCCTTTTACCTAATTTTGAGTAACATATTAAATATTGCAACTGGTAAAATAATTAATAAATACAAGTGGTATGACAATTCTATATTTGTATATCTCATCCAAATATTATAATCATTTATCATTCATAACTAGTATTCAGTGCCAAATTTCAAAATAAATGATTACAGATTCAAGGCACCGGAGCATAACGCAAGGTCATCTGTGGTGATAGTAAGGATGCGTAAACGCACGAGCCATGTTTTCTAATGTTTGCGTACGTGCTCATGATATTAGCCTATATTTAGGAATATACAACCCATTTATTCCACACATAAACCTTTAATTTAGGACTACAGAGGATGTGTTCGGTAAACGACTGTTGTATGTGCGTACGAATAGACGCAAGCACCAATTCAGGGTCACTTAAAATGGACGCGAACTGTAAATATGAATTTAAAATCTCAGATGCACATGTCTGGTGAAGCATGGCCACGTTAGATGGTGAAATGCTTCATGGAAATCGAAAATGAATGAATATGCCATGAACGATTTTTGCTTTCATCTTTCCCATTGGGACTTACATCAAAGCACTTGTCTTTGAGAAGAGTCGCTAATTCAGTGCCAAGTGAGTTGCCTATGTAGACAGCATTGGCTCTTACTTACCTCCTGTGTTTGTGCGTTTGGTGCTGCTGGCCTCCGTCGGGGTCTCCAGGGGTCTTTTGCGGGAATCTGGGGGATCAGACTCCATGTGCGGCTGTTGATTGTGATGATGCGGATTGGAGAAAATCCCGTTTTGCTGCACTGCCCCACCGGCCATCATTTTTTATAAAGAAGCTTTAGGCTCGGTCTCGTTTTCCCTACACGCGATACGCAGATGTGTTGTTTCTGAATGTGAAACCACGATGATATGAATGTTTGGGGTGCGTCGATGCTCCGTAGCAGCCTAGATACAGAATGAAAGACGCATCGATATCCAGTGGCTCGATTTTGCTCAGGCTGTACTGATATTATTAATAACAAGTGATGTGGGAAACGTCCTCACTCGTGGCTCTGCGATGGCGCTCTCCTGCTGAAAACAATGTATGACCTCAGTGGTCAGCAGAACTCAAAAGATTCACTGCTAAAAATTGGGAAGATGCGCGAATAATAAATAGCAACGGGAAATGTACAAGAGGCGAAAGGGAAAAACAGCGGATCCCGCATGCAGGTGGGCAAACCCTGCAGATAGAGCTGGATGGTGTTGAAGCGCTGGACGAGCGCTTGAAGGAGATGCGATGTTTTCGTAGGCTCTGACTCGGAGATGCTGCAGTCTTGCTTTCAGAGCATCTTTGCGCGTTTCTGCTGGAGCGCGGAGCAGCGGTGACGTCATGTGAAGCCGAGTGCGCGGCTGTCAAATGTGGAGTAACAGACACGCCCCCCTCTGGCTGCGATTGGTCGAGATTTGATTTTCTTCGGCAAAGCGAAGTATAAATCCTGCTTGTCACATGACAACCCAGGAGGAGGTGGTGGTGATAAAATGCGAGAGCATCATTGAAAAATAGGCGCAGGGTTGTGAAAAATAAAAGTCGTAGTTCTAAATGCGCAGCTCGTCTCCGTCTAATACCCAAGAATTCTACCACAGTACTGTGGTAGATACCATTATTATTATTATTAGGGAAATTGTTGTTGCTATAAAAACGGTTTTATATATATTTAAATATATTTATATAAATATTTTATATTCTATATATATATATATATATATATATATATATATATATATATATATATATATATATATATATATTTAATGTAATTTTATTATTACTATTATTAACATTTAATTTTATTTTTAATGTAGTTTTATTTTTATTATTATTTAATTGTACCTTATTATTATTATTATTATTAATCATTAGTATTATTATTGATATAATAATAATAATAATAATAATGTTGGTTATAAAAATGTTTTATAGATTTAAATATATAAATATATTTATATAAATATTTTATATTGTATACATATTTAATGTAATTGTATTATTACTATTATTAACAATAACTATTATTATCATAATTATTTAAGTCTTATTTTTGTATTATTATTTAACTTTACCTTATTATTATTATTATTATTATTATTGCATTATTTGAGCTTTGAAAACTTAGTACCAATGTACAACATACTACTCAACTGAAATCTGTAAAATTTAAAGCAACTACATTTTTTTTTTTTGACAACTTTGAATTTAAATAAATATGTTAAAACGTAGTGAATACATATTTTACAGCATAGTGTCCTCAGTGCCCAGTAGAACTCTCTGTATCCTCTTGTCACACACTCACACTCCTCCTGTGTCAACACAGGGCCAGAGGCGAGCACTTCACTATATTCCAGATTCGCATCAAGGTGATGCTGCGCCGTCTACCGCATGAACACAAAGAGCCACCTTACACAATTTCACATTTCTGTGGAAAAACTCAGCAGTGCGCCAGTGTCATCTGAAATACATAGGCCTATACTCAGTGTGAGTGGAGGTATGTGGCAAACCGATACTGAGACATTTGGCTCCTATATACAGCGGGAAAATTGAGCAAAATAAATGACTATAAAACACTTGTGTTCTTTTGAGTCTGGCCATCCATGAAATGCAATCAATGTGAAACAATCAAACTCAGTTGCTTTGTTTATTCTACAAGCCACATTCTAGAAAAGCTCATTACTCAGGAAATAAAATGGGTGATTATTTTATTTAAACTACAAAAGCTTCAGTAATGTGAGATTTATGATGCATGATGCCATTGCTTAAAAATGGCATGTGCTTCCACAGATCCACATTCGAATACAGGCCTGATAGGATGGGATTGTGGCTGTAGTCAGACTAGAATTATAGAGCATGTTCACATATGCTATGGTTTATCCGTGTTACATTTAACCGATTTAAGCAGATGCCACAGAGGAAAAAAGAAACCCTCAGAGGAACCTCATATGGAACTAAATACAAGGCAAATATATTTAGTTCATTTATTCTACTCTGATTCTTGCAAAAAAGTATATATGATATTGTGATATGTACCATATATATGCACCCAACTTCATAAGTCTATATTTACATACCATGTAACAAGCAAAACAAAAATCACGTTTTGTTTACCAGTAACTCATTGCACGCAAATGTTAATTTCGGACAGATGGCGGTGGCTAAAGCTCTCCATTCCTGTAATATGGGTTTATGAGCTTTCACATAAACCCGTGCAGTTTTCCCCCTCTGTCACACTATTGAAAGGGTGATATCTCGTCAAGGATGACTTTCAATGCATCATACCCTCCCCCACGCTACACACATTGTTTGAAGAGGGGACCCCATCTGCCCCCTTCTCACTAAAAGCACTCGCACTATTGTTTCTTCAACTAACACAGAAAAACCTTAAGAATCAGCCGGACTGGGCAACATCTGGCATTAAATTCCACGTGTATTTATGATCAACAACATGGCACTATGCAGGTTTAAAAGGAGACGAGGGTATTTGATAATTCATCTGGCACAAAATGGCTTTTTTGGAATCATTATCAAGTTGTTTTTACAACTACTAATAAACCCAATGAGAATACTGAGTTACTCCCTAAACATTGTTAATATCTGCCTCAGCTAGAATAATAAATACGGAATCATTTGTTCGTCAGATTGGGACATACACAAGAGTCTCCATCTTGTGGGTGAATTGTGGAAGCAGTCAAAGATGGAAAAGCTAAGAGCTGCTTCTTTGTCCAGTGTTTCCAGTTAGAATGTAAGATTACAAAAAGACGACAAACACACCAACTCTAAATACAGATCTAACAATTAATGTTAATGTAGCCTTTTTATTATGTCCTCAAAGCTTACCTCAAAGTTTGATGCACATTATGAACTACAACAGCACTGTAATCGTTCCATATCAGTAAAAGCATCCACACTATTAAAAAAAAAAACACGTTCTTAGAATTGATAATTAAAAAAAGCTATTAAGAAACATTGTATTTACCCAAGTTAGTGCAGCTGTGGAGGTTATGCAAGGTTACTGTCCTCTTGTGGCAAAACGTTAGTCACGTTTCATTTGTAGTTTTCATGTGACAGTAAAATTTACAGCCACAAGAGGGCAGCAGTTTCACAAAATCTTTTCATCTGGGGAAGCATCATAGACAGTAAAAGAAATGGACACAGCGACCCCATAGACTTCAACGGAGAAAAGTGAAGTCAATTAGAAGCACTCACTTCCTGATGGCTGAGCGTACTGCGCAGCCTCAGACTGAGCTTGACGACGTAGGTGTGACGTGAGCAACCTGTCTGACAGTTGTAAGTCTTCTAGTAGTTGTGCAAAGTGAAATCTGAATCACCGAATCTTGCATAGACGGAGAGCGTGAGCAGGAGCAACTTTTGGTAAGTATTCTGATTAATTGTTTTGTCATTTTGCATAGTATTTATTTATTTTAAAATTTAACGCCAGATTGCCTGCGAGCTTCTCCTCCTGTCTATACGGGTCTATACGGTAATTTCTCTACTGTGCGACAGAGAGTCGTGTGGTTATGACGCGATCGTTAGCCTATTTTTACAAAAACGGCTTCTACAGGGTGATAGTGTAAGATACAAGGTAATGGAGCCTTTTATACATTGTCGTGTTTCTTTAGAAATAAACAATGGACAAACGGAGTCTTTAAACGCCTCAGATGTAAAGTTATTCGCTGTCAAAGTGACGCCAACATGAATGGGAGTCAATGGAATGCTAACAGCAGGTGATGGCTTGGTTAGCAATGGCTGCCCCTATGGAAGGTACGCTTTCCGGGTGCTGGATTACCCCCTTGGGGGAAGCATACCTGGGGAACAACAAGGAAATAGAAATGAGGAACAGGAAATACAACATACTACAAAACAAGAGTCCATATAATAAAACAACAACAACCATTAAACCATGTGACAAATAGACTTTGAATGGGGGTGCACAACTACCCTAGTTATTCAGACCAGTGGTACAGTTTTAAACACATCAAATGTCATATTCAATTAAATTTAAAAAAAATATTTTAATTATTAACTCTTTTAGTTTTTTTTACAGCGCTTTTATCACATGATTTCCCCCCATTACAAAATAAATTTGTACGCTTTATACAACATGGCCGGAAGACTAAACTATTTAAGTCTGTTACTCATGTTGTTGTAAGAGAAAATAATGATTTATTTTTGTATTATTTAAATGTTGTTCTTTAGGTTTATTAAACTTTTTTTTTTTTTTTTTTTAGTTTATTATCCCAAACTAGCTTCAAGGTTGCAAAAATAGCAAAACCCATGTAAGATGAACAGAACATTTTGCAGTTGATATAGCTAATTTAATAATTCAGTTTGACTGAAGCTGACAGTCAGCATTTTATTATGGTTAGGAACATTATGTTGAATTTTTTTGTAGGCCTAATAACATTTTGATTATAGGTAAGTTTATTTACACAAATGTAGATGTATTCAATTTGCTCCAAGTTTTGTGGTATTAAATATTTTTAAATAATTAAAATCATTTAGTTAAAAAAATGCGTTTTTTAAATTAATTTGCGTTTATTTCGGTAGTTATTTTTTGTAAATTGTGTGTGTATATATATATATATATTTATAGGCTATATACATTTTTTCAGTGTATATTTTCAGTGCAGTTTAATTAAAAGGTTTAATTAAGTTTTTGTTTTTTTTAAAAAAAAAACCTCATTGACCAATGTTGAAAAAGAAAATACAACGTACTTAATAGTTTAAGCGTTTTTTAGGCCCTGCTTTGTACCCTATTCCTGGAAATTAATAAATAAATACCATGATGTTCATCAAAATACATGTGCCCCGCTGAAGCTCCAGACAGGGGGGTTTTCCCCAGATATGGCAACCTCGACAGAAAGACACGCGATTTCATTGGATTTCCTGTTTCCGGAATTCCGCACGGACTGACTGGCTGTCGGCGAATGAAATAAACAAAGCCTTACAAATCAGACTCCAACACCTCCTCTCCTCACCTGCAAACATGGACACTGGTGCGTATGTGTAAATATTGTCTGTCACAGATCGTTTCTGCGGGCTGAGGGCTCAGAGTTTCACAAATGTTGATGTGAAAGCAGTAGCATTGTGTGGCTAGCTAGCCCGAGATGTTTACTACTACAGCTGAAAGTGACTAAGCAAAGATGTGACTTTTAACTCTTGATGCCTTATGCTCGAGATAAATCACTGGAGTGACACTTTGAATGGGTTAAAATGAGTGCTTACGTGTAATTATTTGAAATGGAAAGGTTTGTAGAGTGAAAGATTAGCTAAACACCGGCAAACTACAGAAACAATGAATGGAGTCAAACTGAAGTTAAGAGAGCTGGAGAAAGTCTCAACATTTTTAACAAAGTTCAGCATTTCTCACCATTCATGATTCATTCATGATAATGCAAGTGCATCTTTAAAAGGACAGTATCACACTATGTTACTGTCCTTTCAGGACTGTAATCTCTGAGCCCTTGTTTTGTGTTTCTGCCCTTGTTTGTTATCCAGGCCTGAGTCAGGAGAAAGCATCAGCTTTTGTCAAGCGCTTCCGCTCAGAGCCTCGATATCTGCTCGCCCAGAACGTCTCGACCTGCATTGATCCGTTAGAGGTGTGTCTGCATCGGCAGACGGTCCAGGACACAGTACACATCTTCCAGCACAGCATTCCCACAGAGGGCAAACCTGTCACCAACCAGAAAAACTCAGGTACCTACACTAAAATAAAGTTTTGCACATGAATTGTGTGTCTGACCTATGTTTAAAAAAATCTAGGCCCACTTGAGTGGAAGGTGTCAGTCATATAAATCTAGAAAAGTCTAGAAAAAGCTACGTAAATAAATTCGAAATAGTAACCGAAAACTTCAAAACTGCCAAAAGTCCAAAACTGCTGCTTAACTTTTTCTTTAGAATTAGCAAAACAATCAGCATCACTTTCAAAAGACACATTTCACATGTACTAGGTTTGGAACATGTAAGTAAACTTTTATAGCAAATACAGTATTATGTTTTATTTTTGCATTCCCATTTAATCTGTCAGCAAATGAACAAAATCCATTAATACATTTCTGTGACTTTCCAAAAGAAGAAAAAATAAATACAGCGATGAATTACGATGGTCAGAAGAAGAATATCAAATTTACCAGTCACTTCCTCAGCAGCTGCATTAGAAACCCCCACACAGCAGTGTAGACTAAATTTTTAATAAAATGTTTTAATATTACTCAAAAACTTTAGTGTTTTTTATATATATATATACTTTTTGTTCGTCAAAGAATCCTGAAAAAATGTAGCATGGTTACACAAAAATAAGAAGCAGCACAACTGTTTTCAACATAGATGATAATAATAAGATAATAAAATGTTTCTTGAGCACCGATATTATATTAGAATGATTTCTGAAGGATCATTTGACACTGAAGACTGGAGTAATGATGCTGAAAATTCAGCTTTGTCATCACAAGATTAAAATTAAAATTGTTCAAATAGAAAACATATATTTTAAAGAGTAATAATATTTAATAATATTACTGTTTTAATAAATGCAACCTTGTTACGCATAAGAGACTTGGTGAGCATAATGTTTCAAAAACATTGTACCGACCCCAAATATGTTAACTGATAGTGTATCTTTTTTTTTTTATTAATTTAAAAAAAAAAACTAGATTAATGTGAATTGTTGCATAAATCCATCACTCTGTCTGTGAAAATGGTACATATGGCTGAGATGCTTCCTTGTCAGGTTTGACCTGACCTCACTGTCTATGCTTGTTTTTGTCCATCAGGGAGATGTTGGATCTTCTCATGCCTCAATGTCATGCGTCTTCCATTTATGAAGAAGTTTAACATTGAAGAATTTGAATTCAGTCAGTCTTATCTTTTTTTCTGGGATAAGGTAAGTCAGCGTTACCACTCCTTGTGATTTGCATTTGCAAAAACATGTTTAATTTGAGAATTGTCTATTTATTTGCACCAGGCTCCGAAGTTATAATTCTGCTGTGTGTTGTTTTTGCTGTGTATCACTTGCTCTCATTGTGTTAATGGTAAAGGTAGAGTAAATCCTCTTTTTGTGTTAGATGTATTGTGTTCCCTGGATGTTTGTGGCCCACTGTGTCCCCTCTTTGCCCCATCACCTTGATGGTACACACCCCCTGATTTTGTGTATTTCTGTTTTTATCTCAGGTGGAGAGGTGCTATTATTTTCTGCATGCCTGTGTGGAGACAGCCCAGCGGAAGGAGTCAGTAGATGGCCGATTGGTTCAGTTCCTGCTATCAAATCCTACCAATGATGGTGGACAGTGGGATATGCTGGTTAACCTTATTGGTCAGTTTAGCATTGATGCAACTAAACTTGCATTTTTCGGGGGAAGCATTTATTCTCAATTGATGAGTGATAATTGATATCTATATCATTCACTTCATTTCAGACCAATGGTTTAAATATATGAATTGAAATTCTTCACTTTCAAGTTGCGTTTAAACTCCTATGTGTTTTTCAGAAAAATACGGTGTCGTCCCTAAGAAGTGCTTCCCCGAGTCTCACAGCTCAGAAGCTTCCCGTAGAATGAACGATATCCTCAATCACAAGGTGGGTTCGAAGTTACGCTCAACCATTGAAAGCTACTCTCAGTCCGCAGCGTTGTATCCCCTCAAGCTTTCATGTTGACATTTACCGAATGAGGATTTAGTGGCTGTGTATGAGCTGGTGACTCCATCATAGAAACACTCTTTGAGTCACCAGATGAGCAGAGGAGAATGTCACTAAGGTCACTTCCCTTGTCTTTTAGATGCCAGTTTTGGCCCGCATGACATTTAATGAAGAACTAAAACAAATATGAGATAATGTGCCAGAAAAGATGAATCAAAGGCAACCAGTTTTATTTTACTGTTAAGTAATACCAAAAAATAAAACTAAGGCCCGGTTTCACAGACAGGGCTTAGACTAAGCTAGGATTAGGCCTTAGTTCAATTAGGGCTTTTAAGTAGCTTTTATAAACGTGCCTTAGAAAAAAACATTACTGATGTGCATCTTGAGACAAAGCAATGGCACTGACGTATTTTAAGATATATCAGTGCAAGTTGCTTTCAGTTAAAACATCTCAAACATCCATTTTAGTCTAGCCTTGTCTGTGAAACTGGGGGTAATAGTATTTATATACTATTTTTTTTAAAAATGAGCTGTTATGTTTATATTTTCATTTGAATTTTAGTTTAAGTTTTAGCAATGTTGTGCTTTTGTCACTTTTAATATTTTTTTTTATTATTATATTTTTTATATTTTATATTTTTATATTTGTTAAATTTTCATTTTGCTTTTAATTTTAGTACTTCAGCTTCAACTCATTTTTCAATTATTTGCCAAGGCAACATTTTTAATTTATTAAGTTTTTAAATGTAATGTTTTAAATGTTGTTTTGTTTTATTATTATTATTATTATTATTATTATATAATTTATTTAATTTAAGTTTTATTTTAATTACCCCAAATTATTTTTAATAGTTTTAGTTAACAAAACAATACTGAAGGTAATGTTGCAGTCTGAAAAGATTGAAAGGCTAAATCTTTTTTCCTAGCTTAATTCATTAAATAATCTTCTAAAATTAGCATATTAGCATAAATGTGATTTGTCTACATTGCCTTATAAAGAACTGTTTCTCTGAGAAAGGCAGATATAGATTGTCAACATATGGTCTAGGGGTGTAACGGATCATAGTTGATTCGTGTATTAGTTGCAAAGTTTAACCTTAATCTTAGAGTGAAAGTTTTGCCAATTTAAGCATTGAAGCGAATTTTAAACCATTCAAAGCACAAGAAGAGGAGAAAGAGAACTCCTTTCGTGTCTCCTTGCACTTGAATGAACACATAAACAACACACAAAACAAAATTATTTCAAAATACCCATCTCGGTAAGAATTCTCGTAAACACAGACGGTTGTGTCTGAAGTGAACGTAAAGAGTTGAGAAAGAAATCAGATGTGTATCATTATATTGGATCTGTCCATTAGGTCTTAAAGTAACAGCAGCCTATAAATACCTGCTGCTGTTTGTCATTAATGTTAATGAAAAAACAAAACACATCTTTAATAAAGATTAATCTATATTTACTTTATATAGTGAACACTATGCTATGCAGTGTAATTATTACATTTCTGTACCTGAATATTACTGTTAGATCTTGCTCTATTTGCTGATCCGAAAAATGATCCGTGATTCAACCATAATATGATCCAAAAATTTGTTTTGAGATTTGTTGCACCCCTAGTATGCTCTTATATAATTTGACATGTTCTGTAGCATATATATTCACATGTAAATTAACATATATTTTTCTTTTGAATTGCTTTTATGATTTTCATTTGCTTGTTTGTGTTGCAGTTGAGGGAATATTGTCTAAGGCTAAGGAACATGGTGGCCAGTGAAGCCACTAAAACTGAACTGTCTGAGACTATAGACACCATGATTGAGGAGGTGAGTTTATTTTTGGAGCTAACCCACCCTTTGTTTTATGACAATGGGATAGTTCAGCTTAAAATGAAAAATCTCTCATTATTTACTCACCCTCATGTTGTCCTAAACCTGTGTGCTGTTATATGCATGTGCACGTCAAAGATCCTGGCAACATACTGATTTAATTTTCAATAATATTTATTTTGTGTTCAACATAAAAAGGTAACACCATATGAGGTTGTAATTACATAAGGATGAGTAAAATATTAATATTTACTATTTTTGGATGAAATATTCCTTGGTACATTTCTTTTATGCCTGTTGATGGTGCTGTTTCACTGCTGATGAAACCACCACTTGAGGTTGCCAGACAATATTGCAAGGTTATCCTTCAGAGGCCTGGCTGCGAAATCTTGCATATTTCACATAAACTGTGAAACTGTATGAGGACTGTCAAGCTTACTTTTTATAATTATGGGATTTGCAACTGTTTGTTCCTTATCGGCAGTTGCCAGCTCTGAGAACGTCCCTGACATATCAGCTCTCCGAAACATAAAAGCTTTTCTTAGACACGTTTCCAGAATCAACAAACAGACAGACAGTATGATCACAGTTTCATAATTTAGTCTATACTAACTTAAGGTTAAATTTCAGCTAACCTTTTTTAAATTTCAGCATATACCTGATGTAATATTTTACATGAAATGTATATAATACAATGTACACAGCAAAATAAATACAGTATAAAATGATATTATAAATTTCACTTTAAAAAATGAGATGATAAAAGAAACATTCCTTCTTCAAATACACATGCAATGAGGTCCAAAAATCTTAAACTTCATTGCAAATATATCATTCAAAACAAAGTTGAAATAAAGTTTATTTTATTAAATTTTAAATAGTCTCAGTCTTTTGGACCCCTCTGTATGTCAGACTGTAAGTGATGTACAGTAGTGACGTAAGAACTTGTTCTGACAAAACATGGACATCAATAATTAAAAATCATTTAACGGTAACCTGAACAATAACATTGTCAACCACCTGTGACTCAAAATGAGCACATACAAAGCATATCCTGGTTTTGTGAATACCTGCGTATGTGTATTTGAACGTTTCTTTTATATGATTGCACACATTTTTGTGGGTGTGAGCGAGGAAAGAGCGAGCTAGACAGAGAGAAAGAGCAAGTGCCTGCAGGACTTGATGACAGAATGTTCCACAAACATGATTGTTATCGCCTGGTGCCTGTCGTTGAGTGGCAAAGGCAATCTCACTGGCATTATTACTATACCTCCACCATCTGTGAAGGGACGACGCACAGCGCACGCGTCTAAGTTAATATCTCTAAACTCGTGCTCTGCGTTTCTCTCACAGGGCAAACACATGTCCGAGTATGATCTGCTTCCCTGTAAATCTGCTCTCACCCGCTTGTGTGTTTTCCTGTATTTGACGGGATGTTTGTTTGTCCACCTGGTGTTGGTTTGTTTTCTGTTACACTTCACTGGCAGAGGAGTTGTTGGGAAGTGTGTTTGTGTATTTAATAGGGACGTGGAGAGATGTTGCTTTTATTACTATCAAAATGGTGAGTTACAGTGGATGAAATCACATGGGGGGGACGTTATTTATGTAATTAAGATGCTAGACCAGCATAGATGAAATGAGCATTACGCGTGAAATCGGAGCTGTGGTCTTGCACATTGAACTAGTTTGAGAGTCGTAGGTTCAAAATCAGCCTGTGTTATGTTCCTTTTTCTTTTATCTGTCGTTCCATTCATAATCACTAGTAGATCAAAGGTGCCCTTGTTTAACTGATGTGTTGGCAGTGCTGGACTGGACAGTGTCACTCTTTACACTCTCAGGACTGTCTCTGACAGATCTCTGTGCAGCAGAACACGCCTGAAAGTGGCTCAAACACACAACGCCTCCTTTTGATGCAACACTTTGCACAGATGGAGACTCCAAAATTTACCCATTTTAAAATATTTTTGTTTTCAGAACACCTCCCCATCCTGTATATTATTTTTCACACACACACACACACACACACACACACACACACACAGTACTGTTGTACTAAAATATTATTACAATTTAAAATAACTGTTTTCTATTTTGATACATTTTAAAGTATAATTTATTCCTGACAGCAAAGCTAAATTTTCAGCATCATATTCATTCAGTCTTCAGAGTCACATGATCCTTCAGAAGTCATTCTAATATAGATTCTAATGTTCTCTTATTTGCTTCTCAAAAACATTCTTAATATTATTAATGTTGAAAACAGTTGTGCTGCTTAATATTTTTGTGGGAACAGTATTTATATGATCTTTTTTTTTTGTAACATTATAAATGTCTTTACTATCACTTTTGATCAATTTAATTCATCCATGCTGAATAAAAGTTAGTTTCTTAAGTTAAAGTTAATGTAATTTTTTTTTAGTTAAAAAAAATCTTTTGAAGGGGTAGGGTGTGTGTGTGTCCTAGTAAACCGTACATTATGGGGACAAAAAATCCTTGTCCGTGTCGGGACATTTTTTATAAATCAGACTAAATTATGTTTTTTGAAATGTAAAAATGCAGAAAGTTTTCTGTGATGGGTAGGTTTAGGGTTAGGGGATGGAATGTGTGTGTGTGTGTGTGTGTGTGTGTGTGTGTGTGTGTGTGTGTGTGTGTGTGTGTGTGTGTGTGTGTGTGGAGCTCTGAAAGTTACAATATGTTTTCATAGTACATCAAACTCCAAGGGAAATTTGCTGATATAACCGATTTAATCACAGAATCAATTCATCATGACTGTGTTAAAAACATTCCATTTTCTGTCATATTCTAGGTGATAGAGCATGATAGGGAAATGTTCAGTATTTTTTTTTTCTGGTTGAGCTCTGGTTCATTACTGTTATGCATAATTCTCTGCAAAGACATTCTGAAATTCCCTTAAGGAATTGTTTGTTTGTAAGGGCCAAATGCGTTTCATGTTTACAGGAAAAGCTCAAGTAAATCAATCAAATGTATTTGTCAGCTGTCCACGGTCATGCTCTAAATTATATTTTGGCTTGCGTTGTGTCATATCTGCCGTGTTACAAAAGCAGAAAGGCACATTTTTGACACAATATCCTTCGTTGAACTCCATACTGTTTACTTCCTTGCAAAGCTGTGTTTGAGAAGCAGATGCAAACAACAAAAATGACAGGATCAGCGCTGTGGTCTCAGTACCAGAGTTTGGCAGCCGTATAGAAGAATGATATTTATGATAAAGAGCTTGTAAACAGATACACTTACCTTCCTACAGGCCACTGGAATCATGCCGTGTTGTGTTTTCATGCTTCCAGCAATTTGCATGGGTGATTACTTGCACATTGATTACATTGATTGACAGCCAGCCAGTATGTTCATTTCCTTGTCAACAAACACCTGTATGGCATAATCATACCGGAGCACCTCGTGCCCACATGAGGGTATATTTTTAAGTCAGGAGCAGGCGCTTGTGATCGCAGATAAGCCAGTATCTCAACCCACTAGAATGAGAAGTGACGTGTGGCATTGGATGGTTCTGATCGTGGGTGACCTGAACCTTTCTCACACCAGTCCCACTCCACTCCATCAACATTTTTTGTTTTATTTATTTGTTTAATTTTATTTTTTGTTTTCTTTTAGTTTGTGTTGTTTTTTGTCTTTTAGTGTTTTTTTTATTCTGTTGTTTTTAAATTCAGTTATTTTTCTCTTTGTATTAAATTTTTTTATTGTTTTGTTTGCTTTAGTCTGTTGCTCTTTTAATTTGCCTTATTTCTATGTAATTTGTTTTTATTTAGTTCTGTGCTCTTTTTAATATTGTATTTAGTTTTGTTGATTTTTATTTTATTTTGCCTTTTTACTGCTGTTATTTATAGGGGCAATATATAACCTATAACATCTATAACTTATAACATCTACAATATATATTTCTATAACATCTCACAAATGCCTTTGCCAGTCTGCTTATATAGTAGGTTTTCATGCACCCTCTTTCAGATCAATTTTATTTCAGAATTATACAAACATTGCATATGTACACCTTGCTCTTGTTAAGTTACTCTGACTCAAAGATCCTTATTATCCCAAGTCAAGGCATGACAGAACAGCCAGAGGATTTGAGATTTAGTGCTTTTGGTTGAGACATTTTGTTTTTCTTAAGAAAAAGCTTTACATTGTGCTGTGGTGTGCTCATCTTCCCGGCCTGTGAGCCAGCCGCTCTTCCCTGGTTGTGCCTCTCGGCTCTTCCTGCTGCCCTGTGGCCACCCATCCTTAGACAGGTGTTTCAATATTGACTCGCTGGCTCTGTACTGACGTCAGTGAGCCTCGGCCATTGTTTTGCTCAAGCGGCACTTTTCAACAGGCAAAAAAAAGAGAAAGAAACAGGCGCCCGTGTTGTTTGGACGGTCCTGCGCGTTTATCTAACCTGCCAAGGAGGAGAGAGGATGTGAGAGCGTGCGATGCAGAGGCTGTTTGTGCGGTTGGAGCATCTGGGTCCAACGCCGGGTCAACAGGGAGGAAAGAGGGCCGGGCGCCGCCGGTATTTACACTCCCTCTGGGAAGACTGGATAGAGAAAACAAACTGTAATACTAAATGGTTTTCTTTCCAGGATAGGGCTGGAATAGGGTGAGAGAACAGAGAAGGTTGGTTACAGAAAACCTCTTTTTCTGAAGAGCATCTAAAGAGTACAGTAAATTGACATATTTTTCAATATGTTTATTCATCCTTATGTTCTTCCAAAGCCTTCTGTGGAAGCCAAATGATATTTTGCAAATGAAAGTGGATGATTTATAGTCAAACTCCCAATGGGACAAAAAAGCAGCACTAAAAGTTGTCATTATGAGTCTATGTCCTATGTGTATAGCTTTGTGTGTTTATATTTTTATATATATATATATCAATCCGATGGATGAGTCTGGGTTTGGCGGTTGCCAGGAGAACGGTACTTGCCTGACTGCATTGTGTAAAGTTTGATGGAGGGGGGATTATGGTGTGGGGTTGTTTTTCAGGGGTTGGGCTTGGCCCCTTAGTTCCAGTGAAAGGAACTCTTAATGCTTCAGCATACCAAGACATTTTGGACAATTTCATGCTCCCAACTTTGTGGGAACAGTTTGGGGATGGCTCCTTCCTGTTCCAACATGACTGCGCACCAGTGCACAAAGCAAGGTCCATAAAGACATGGATGAGCGGGTTTGGTGTGGAGGAACTTGACTGGCCTGCACAGAATCCTGACCTCAACCCGATAGAACACCTTTGGGATGAATTAGAGCGGAGACTGTGAGCCAGGCCTTCTCGTCCAACATCAGTTCCTGACCTCACAAATGCGCATCTAGAAGAATGGTCAAAAATTCCCATAAACACACTCCTAAACCTTGTGGAAAGCCTTCCCAGAAGAGTTGAAGTTGTTATAGCTGCAAAGGGTGGGCCACCTCCATAATAATCCCTACGGATTAAGAATGGGATGTCATTTAAAGTTCATGTGCATGTAAAGGCAGGGGTCCCAAAACTTTTGGCAAAATAGTGTAGTTTTATTTATTATGAAGGTTTTTTTTTTTGGTTTTGATTTTTATAAAAAAAAAAAAAAAAAAAAAAAAATTAATTCCTTTACTACCGTTAATTATAAGAACAATGACAGAGATGTCAAAAGCCATGCCTCTGACCCTTTGGAATAGGTTTTCCTACAACATCTAAAAAATTTAAGATGTTATTCTCCCAATTTTCCTTTCAAAATGTCCTACAAGCCTGCATGGTGTTGCACAAACATCTCATGAAGTGTTTTTATTGTATTTAATAGTTTTTTTCCTTCTTGGTTTTTGACATAAAAAAACGCTGTACATTCTGTAAAATATCTTCTTTTGTGAAACGATGTGAGGGTGAGTAAATAACAGTGTCTTTTCTATTTACTGCCTGTAAAGTCCAGACAATGAAATCTCACATAGTGTGAATAGTGTCGACCAGAAGTCTCTGTAAACTTCAGTTCGTGTAGCGCATGTTTTTTCTCAATCCACCTACTTGTGTATGCCAAAAGAAAAAAGACAGGCGCATCTTATCTGTCCATTTTCTTGCCTTCCTGCCTGCGCATTTGCGATTGACCAAGAAGCATGTATTATCAAGGTCAAGTTAATCTTGGCTACAAGAAATCCGCGTTCCAATATCTAAAGCCGAGGCCGTGGTCAGGAGAGGCCAGGAAATGCCTGGGATTGGAGTAACAAAGGCTAAGTTCTGAGAACTAAAAACAGTTTGAGTTCAGAATAAAAAGTGCCATAGTCAAACATTAGACGCCTCACACACAGTGTTTGTGTTCTTAGTGCTCATCTCAGCTACATCCAGTCAAAGCCAGAGTTTTCTCTAATGTGGTTTGTTTTCCCAGGTCTTATTTAAGATATCACATCCATATGTCATCCATCTTTAGAGTTTAAACTTAATGTGAGCTATCAATCAATCATTTTTGAATTTTGGATGCTTGTTAGATGCCATAAAGCTTGAGAGCTTCTAAAATGTACACTAAAGTTTGGAATCTGTATTATTTTTTTTATTTTTTTTTTGAAAGATAATAGTACTTTTATTCAGCAAGAATGCATTAAATTGATCAAAAGTGTTGGCAAAGACATTTGTTACAAAAGATTTCTTTCTAAAACAGTCCTGAAAAAAAAAAATCTCAGTTTATAAATATTAAATGGTTATTTTAAATTGTAATAATATTTCACAATATTACTGTTTTTAGCATAAGGAATCGGAATCATTTTATCCATGCATTAAATCCATTGATTGTGTGAGAATAGTGGCCAATTTTGATTTCATGTGCCTTTTTTTCTTTCATTTAATGTTCAGGTGTTTCGAGTGGCCAGTGTGTGTCTGGGCAGTCCTCCAGACACCATCTGTTGGGAATACCGGGACAAGGACAAGAACTTTCACCGCATGGGCCCTTTAACTCCTCTGGAGTTCTACACACAGCACGTCAAACCCCTCTATAATCTTCAGGACAAGGTACAAGCAGCACAGACTACCTCAGCTTCAGCATTATTTACCTTCAGTGTGTTGTAGTCCATACTCACAGGTTGTGTAATTTCTATGCAGGTCTGCCTCGTTAACGACCCTCGACCCCAAAACCCTTATGGGAAGCTGTACAGTGTGGAGTTTCTGGGCAACATGGTGGGCGGCCGCAGAACACTTTACAACAACCAGCCCATCGAGCTGCTCAAGAAAGCTGCTGCAAACTCCATCAAGAATGGAGAGGTAAAATCAAGTAGTCTATAGGTTGTCTGAACAACTAGGCCATTATTATTAGGCTGATTTAGTGTCATGTGATCATTTTTGTCATGATTGATTTTTAGCATTTTATTCTTTTTATTTATTAAAAGTGACAGTAAAGACTATTTATGATATTACAAAAGATTTTTATTTCAAATAAATACTGTTCTTTTGAACTTTTTGAAAAAAATGTTTGTTTCCACAAAAATGTTAACCAGCACAACTGTTTTCAGCATTGATAATAAGAAATCAGTATATATTAATATTAACAGGATCATGTGACACTGAAGACTGGAGTAACGGCTGCTGAAACTTCAGCTTTGCATCACAGGAATAAATTACATTTTAAAATATATTAAAATAGAAAACAATTCTTTTAAGTTGTAATAATATTTCACAATATTACTATTTTTACTGTATTTTTGATTAAATAAATGTAGCCTTGGGGAGCAGAAGAGACTAAATTCTATTCTTGAAGGTGGTGAATCTGAAACCTTTTGATGGTTGTGGTGCAGATAAATTGAGAAAAGCAGGGTTTTCTGTTCATCTCAGAAGTTACACATTTAAATTCATCTTTAAAGCACTACCATTGAAAAAATATTAAAGCTAAAAAGTATGAAAAAAATCTAGATAAACCTCACTAACCAGTTGCTGGACAACTTGATCATTGTCCCATCCCAATTTCCTGCCAAATATTCCATCTATATGAGACTTAATGAGCCTGTTTACACCAAGTTTGATCCCACTAAATGAAACCAGTATAAATGATTTACAGAGAGTATTTTTTCCTATAGTAATTTGCTGAGGTTAACATGCCTAAGTGTTAAAAAAAAATAAAAATTTTTGCAGTTGCATTCTGTGTGGAGTTTTAAAAATCTTATTGTACATGTTTGTCTTGACAAAGTTACTGTTGGGATTTAGGACAGTGATGCTGTTGTTTAGCTATGGCTTTAGGATGGTGATTTTAATAACTGAGCAGCTGAAAGTGGATTTCTGTATGTCTGTTTTAATTAATGTCTTTCTGGCATCAGGCGGTGTGGTTTGGCTGTGACGTAGGCAAACATTTCCATAGCAAACTGGGCATCAATGACATGAATGTGTGAGTATTGCCTCTTCCGTTAAATAGTAAGACTTATTTCTGAATGTGTTTATGACACTAAGGATTCTCTGTATATTTTTGTAGGTTTAACCATGACCTGGTGTTTGGCATCTCAGTGAAAAACTTATCTAAGGAGGAAAGGTTGATCTATGGAGACTCCATGATGACCCACGCCATGATCCTGACTGCCGTTACTGACAAGGTATTGAGAGAACAGTATGCTCAAAAACCCAACGCACACTGCCATACACACTTGGGTTGGACAGTACAGAAATTTGAGCAAGTTATTTAACGACCACTAATACTATATCACATGGGTTATATGACCCTGCCTGCTCATTAGGGTTGTGCAGGCGTGTCTCAGGAAATCTTGCTCATTGTCACATAGCTCTTCTGTGGCTACTGCACTGAAGCGGCAGTTTAAGATAAACCCAGACTTCAGCGAATGTCAAATAACTTTTGTCTGGTTAATACTTTTAAAGACAATTTGCCTTGGCCATAATGTCAAATCAAATGAAAGAATGAAGGTGATTCTGATAACACACATTTATTAAAACACAGAAGAACAACAAATCAAGAACAAGAAAACGGGAACAACACTCAGACCAAAACTCGGGATTTACATTTCACTTATAATTAGCAGCACAATTAACTTTTTGTCGTGCAAAGCATAGCATAGGCTACAAAATAAATTATTGAAATATTGTAAAGTGGTCATATGAACTACACGAATTACTGTTTAAAAAACAATTTGCAAAATCAAAATTGAATAGCTCCGTAACGGATTGCGAAAAGTACGTAAAGAATTCTAATATCTTTCACTATAGACCATGTTTAAATTTCGATGTTTCTGGCCAGAAATACCAACATATTCACTTTATCTGGTTTTAATAAGCTGCGGATTGGAGTAACTACACTACCCGCTGTGCTGAAGACCCACTCTGATGGAGTACTGGTAGCACATATGCACAGATATTTCCGTGCTAATCTTGCCATGAACGGAAACCGTTTTTCGTTCGTTTTCCACCAAGTCAGTGGGTCCTCTTCCCATCAATGGCCATTTCCTGCAGGTACACGGTAATTTCTGACTCGACCTTTTGCTCATCAGTGAGCGTGGCTGCAGCTGCTGTGGCTGCTCTCTTCGCAAGAAGGCTGCCCAAAGACCACTTTTTTTTCTTAGGCACGGTGGCGGTGGCGGTGCCGGCGGCGGTGCCGGCATCTGGTTCCTCTCCCTCTTCTCCAGCATGTGAGGGACCTAGTGTTGGCCTTGGCAGCAACAGAGCAATCTGTCTCACAATCTCTTCCATTATTTCAGATTTTGTGCAATGAAGTTCGGGAGGTTTCATATGGTCCCCTCGGTACCTGTGGTCAAGCAGTGTTGCTTTACGCATCATCCTCTGGATGGTGTCATCACCATATCTGCCTTCCATCTGCTCCAGGATGACACGCTTCAGGTCGGCTGTCAGTTTGGAATCATCATCTGACTCCTCCAGCACACCTTCTAAATGGGCCAACATGGGCAGCAGTGAGGACACCGTTACGTAATTTTCTCCAGAGAGAATGTCTGTGAAGTCCGCTACTGGCTTCAGCGCATTGTTCACAGATTCCAGAACACTTATGTCTTGCCATGTCAGCTGGGGGAGTGGGCGGCAGCTTTTGTCTTGGGCAAACACACGTTTGATGGCTTGCTCCTGCTCCAGCATTCTCTCCACCATTTGCTGTTTTGAGCCCCATCGTGTTGCACAGTCCTGTCAGTAAAGATGCAGTAAATAATAAAATACATATTAAATAATTTAAACAATAATTTGTTCGTTGTTAGATAACTGTTTTAAAAATTACCGTGATCAATGAGTGCTCAGGGAGTTTCATTTCCACTTGTGCTTTCTGCAGCTCACGTCTCCTTAGCCAGCTGTGCTAAAAGAAGCAGGCAATTTGTTTCTCCTGTAGTTTCCAGTCATTAATTGCCTCGCGCAGTGCTTCTTCCAAATTATCTGCTGTATGGCTTTTGGGCATGAAGCTAGTTTGTAAGCATTTGGACTGCAGTGTCCACTCTTTATTCACATAATGCACTGTCACTGACATGTAGGGCATCATATTGCAGCTGGACCACATGTCCGTTGTCAGGGCCAAATATTCTACATCACCCAGCTCTTTCGTGATGTTACTTCTGACCTTGTTGAAAAGGTTTGGGATAGCCGTCTTGGAGAAATATTTCCGACCTGGCAGCTCGTATTGTTTATCAAAGGTATGCAGCATGGCCTTGAACGACGGCTTCTCCACTGTATTGAACAACACCATTTCTTTGGCCAGGAAGCGAGTTACCGCATCTGTCAACTGCCTCCATCTGTCACTGTCGGTTTTATATTTAGTACTTTTTGCAAAAGCCCCAGTTATTATCTGCTGACCCTGGCTAGCTTTTTTGCTAGGCCCAGCACGTGCAGGCAAGGTGGCATATTCTGCTGGATGGCACACATGCAAGTTGTCGTGAAGATTGGTCGTCTGCCCATCTTTTGCGTGGATCACACATGAGCAGATCTTGCACACAACTTCAGTCGGGTCCCTTGGCTGTCCACTCTCATCAGGTCTAAATCCAAAAAATTGCCATATACAGTGGGGAGAACAAGTATTTGACACACTGACGATTTTGCAGGTTTGCCCACTTACAAAGCATGTAGAGGTCTGTAATTTTTATCATAGGTACTCTTCAACTGTGAGTGACGGAATCTAAAACAAAAATCCACATTGTATAATTTTTAAGTAATTCATTTGCATTTTATTGCAAGACATAAGCATTTGATACATCAGAAAAGCAGAACTTAATATTTGGTACAGAAACCTTTGTTTGCAATTACAGAGATCATACGTTTCCTGTAGTTCTTGACCAGGTTTGCACACACTGCAGCAGGGATTTTGGCCCACTCCTCCATACAGACCTTCTCCAGATCCTTCAGGTTTCGGGGCTGTCGCTGGGCAATACGGACTTTCAGCTCCCTCCAAAGATTTTCTATTGGGTTCAGGTCTGGAGACTGGCTAGGCCACTCCAGGACCTTGAGATGCTTCTTACGGAGTCACTCCTTAGTTGCCCTGGCTGTGTGTTTCGGCTCGTTGTCATGCTGGAAGACCCACCCACGACCCATCTTCAATGCTCTTACTGAGGGAAGGAGGTTGTTGGCCAAGATCTCACGATACATGGCCCCATCCATCCTCCCCTCAATACGGTGCAGTCGTCCTGTCCCCTTTGCAGAAAAGCATCCCCAAAGAAACACGGCGAGTGGAGTTTAGACCAAAAAGCTCTATTTTTGTCTCATCAGACCACATGACCTTCTCCCATTCCTCCTCTGGATCATCCAGATGGTCATTGGCAAACTTCAGACGGGCCTGGACATGCGCTGGCTTGAGCAGGGGGACCTTGCGTGCGCTGCAGGATTTTAATCCATGACGGATTAAATGTAACTATGTAACTGTGACGGATCCATGTAACTAATGGTTTTCTTTGAGACTGTGGTCCCAGCTCTCTTCAGGTCATTGACCAGGTCCTGCCGTGTAGTTTTGGGCTGATCCCTCACCTTCCTCATGATCATTGATGCCCCACGAGGTGAGATCTTGCATGGTGCCCCAGACCGAGGGAGATTGACCATCATCTTGAACTTCTTCCATTTTCTAATAATTGCGCCAACAGTTGTTGCCTTCTCACCAAGCTGCTTGCCTATTGTCCTGTAGCCCATCCCAGCCTTGTGCAGGCCTACAATTTTATCACTGATGTCCTTACACAGCTCTCTGGTCTTGGCCATTGTGGAGAGGTTGGAGTCTGTTTGATTGAGTGTGTGGACAGGTGTCTTTTATACAGGTAACAAGTTCAAACAGGTGTCGTTAATACAGGTAATGAGTGGAGAACAGGAGGGCTTCTTAAAGAAAAACTAACAGGCCTGTGAGAGCCGGAATTCTTACTGGTTGGTAGGTGATCAAATACTTATGTCATGCAATAAAATGCAAATTAATTATTTAAAAATCATACAATGTGATTTTCTGGATTTTTGTTTTAGATTTCGTCACTCACAGTTGGAGTACCTATGATAAAAATTACAGACTTCTACATGCTTTGTAAGTGGGCAAACCTGCAAAATCGGCAGTGTATCAAATACTTGTTCTCCCCACTGTAGGCAAAGTAGTACCCTTTTTAGCAACCAATACCAACGCCATTGTATCAACTCTTCTTAAGTGGAAGGAAGCTACTTTTTTTTTCCCTTACGTGCAACCTATTGGAAAGCCCGGATGAGTAATTAGTTGGGTTAGTAAAATAACGAAATTATAGTTTTCAAGTAGAAAAAAAATTGATGTAAAGAGCTATATTAAAATAAAAAGTGCTTAAAAGTGCACAACTCTTCTTAAGTGGATGAAAGGTACTTTTTTTCCCCTCAGTGTACATGTGCTGTAAAGCAAAGGGCTTCTTCAGCCTGTCTGTTAACCAGTTAAAGATAGCCCAGGTTTAAAGAGCAGCTAGACATTACACTGTGTGCAATATACACTACTGTTCAAAAGTTTGGAGTCATTAGGATTTCCCATTTCAAATAAATGCTATTATTTTAAACTTTCAATTTATTATCCTGAAAAAAATTAATCATGTTTTTCAACATTGATGATGATAAGAAATGGTACTTAAATCGGCCCCTTTAGTATGTGGCATCCTTCACTGTTAATTTCCCTATATACTCTTCCTTTTAGTTATATTTTTGGGAAGTACGCTGATGATTTTTAGTTTTATTTTCCAGTGGGTTTAGCTAAGAAATCTTTAGACCATGTTTGTGAATCCAATAATGACATTAAGCTTTGGCTGACTAATAATTTCCTTCAATTAAATGAGTAAAACAGTGTTTCTGTTTGTAGGCCCTTCCACGTCATCTCTATCTCCCCTGTCCTTTGTCCTTAAATTTAGAAGATCAGTCTTATGGACTCATCTTTAAATTTTAATAAGCAGATTAGTGCTGTTGTTAAGAGTAGCTTCTTTCATTTGAGATCAATCACTAAAATTAAGCACTTGATCTGTAAATTGTGGTCCATTCACTTATCTCATCAAGGTCAGACTATTGTAACTTTTTGTACATTGGTCTCCCCCAGACTGTGTTAGCTCGCCTGCAATTGGTGCAAAATGAAGCAGCGTGGCTTATAACTGGGACGAGAAAAGGGGGACCATATTACTCTCATATTAGCATCTTTAAACTGGCTTCCTGTGAAATTTAGCATTGATTTCAAAATTGTCCTCTATGTTAATAAGGTACTAGCAGGCCATGCGCCCCTATTAGTGATGATCTCTTCCTTTACTCTCCTTCTAGAGCACTTAGGTCTTCTGATCAACGGCTTTTGAAAGTTGCCTCGCTGTAATTATAAATCAAGAGGCGACCATGCTTTTTCTGTAATAGGTCCTAAACTTTGGAATAGGCTCCTTATCCATGTAAGGTTAACTCCATCAACTGCCACTTTTAAATCATACTTAAATAAATATATATTTATATTCTCTAGCTTTTGAATAGTCTTTCTTATATGCTGAGATTTTATTGTTATTTTTATATGCTATGATGGGTTTTTTTCCCGTTTTTTTTTTTTTTTAATTGTCTCTCTTGTAAAGCACTTTGGGCACCAACTTTTGTTGTTTTTAAATGTGCTATATAAATAAAGTTAATTGACTTATTGACTGAAAGATCATGTGACACTGAAGAATAGTGCTGAAAATTCAGCTTTGCCACCACAGGAATAAATTGCATTTTAACATATATAGAAAATAGTTCTTTAAATTGTAATAATATTTCACAATTTTACTGTTTTATTGAATTTTGCATATCAAATAAAAGTAGCATTAGTGAGAATGAGGCTTCTTTTGAAATGTTTTAAGAAGTCTTACCAATGCTAAACTTTTAAACAGTAGTGTATGTTATGAAAGTCATTTTGTTCAATTTGTTTACGCA
The DNA here is from genome assembly GCA_039654105.1 of Coreius guichenoti. Lineage (NCBI taxonomy): Eukaryota > Metazoa > Chordata > Actinopteri > Cypriniformes > Gobionidae > Coreius > Coreius guichenoti. The sequence continues at coordinate 22,494,990 of CM077174.1, forward strand.
AGTAGTCAATTTAACAGGTGCTTTTGTCCTAAACGACTGGAGTAACCTAGGGTTAAAGGGATAGTTCACCCGAAAATGAACATTCTGTCATCATTAACTCTGATCAAGTTGTTCCAAACCTGTATGAATTTCTTCAAAAGAAAAGAAGAATATTCTTAATCCGTAGGGTTTAATATGAAGTTGGCCCACCCTTTGCAGCTATAACAGCTTCAACTCTTCTAGGAAGGCTTTCCACAAGGTTTAGGAGTGTGTTTATGGGAATTTTTGACCATTCTTCTAGATGCGCATTTGTGAGGTCAGGAACTGATGTTGGACGAGAAGGCCTGGTTCGCAGTCTTCGCTCTAATTCATCCCAAAGGTGTTCTATCGGGTTGAGGTCAGGACTCTGTGCAGGCCAGTCAAGTTCCTCCACACCAAACTCGCTCATCCGTGTTTTTATGGACCTTGCTTTGTGCACTGGTGCGCAGTCATGTTGGAACAGGAAGGGGCCATCCCCAAACTGTTCCCACAAAGTTGGGAGCATGAAATTGTCCAAAATATCTTGGTATGCTGAAGCATTAAGAGCTCCTTTCAGTGGAACTAAGGGGCCAAGCCCAACCCCTGAAAAACAATTTGAAATTTCACGAATGGGCTTATTGCACAGGTGGCAACCTATCATGGTACCACGCTTGAATTCACTGAGCTCCTGAGAGTGACCCATTCTTTCACAAATGTTTGTACATGCAGTCTGCATGCCTAGGTGCTTGATTTTATACACCTGTGGCCATGGAAGTTATTGGAACACCTGAATTCAATGATTTGGAGGGGTGTCCCAATACTTTCGGCAATATAGTGTATTTTGAAGAATATGGGTAACCAAACAGTTGATGGGCCTCATTGACTTCCATAGTAATTTTTTTTTTCCATACTATGGAAGTCAGTGAGGCCCATCAACTGTTTGGTTACTGACATTTTTTTTTTCAAAATATCATCTTTTGTGTTCAGCAGAAGAAATAAATTCATACAGGTTTGGAAAAACTTGAAGTTGAATAAATGATGACAATTTTCATTTTTGGGTGAACTATCCCTTTAGGCACTTTGCCCCAAGATCACATTGGTAATAGTTCACAGATCAACCGCTGCAAACCTAAAACCTGTCCATTACGAGCCCACATCTATATCCACTATGCTAAACCAACCAATATGACTGTCATGTGTATGGGATGGACTTTTTATCTCTGTTTCTTCACCTTTGTCTTTTGTCCTCAGAATGGGAAGGAGGAATGCTATGAGAAGTGGCGTGTGGAGAACTCGTGGGGAGACGACCGTGGGAATAAAGGTGAGGGGTCGCCATCTGTCTGACGATTACACGTGCTTCCTAATTTACAGATATTTGGCTTTTGACATTGAATAATTCAGTTTGCAGCAGGATAAGCTCTTGGGGCTCCTTAGTCCATTCTTCAATGACTTAATTTAACTCTTGTCTAAGAACACTGGGAGTCGGATATTTGATTAAGCATGGGGTCTGTGCTGAGCCTTTTTGATTTCAGAGGTTTAGAGCACGCTGTGTGCGCTAGTCTTGTCAGGAACATCTGTAGACCTGCTCACAGCTGGACACAATGTCCAAACCCACTGTCTTATTTAAAACAGACATTGAGGGGCTGTTTAATTAGCTCTGGTTGCCTGGAGAGAGAAAGAGTGTGTGCACGCACACATGGCCATTTTCTTTCTGCTTCCTTAGACCTGCATTCCTCAGAAGATTATAAAGATTTTTTTGGCCTGCTCGTTTATCGTAGAAAATGATTCCTTGCAGATTGCTTCATCTAAGCATATAAAAAGTTCAAAGTTTGTCTTAAAGGTGAAGCGTGTAATTTTTTTCCATGTTAATATACTTTTTCCTGTGGTGGTTTAATGTGAGGATACAACTATAAGAAGGTTTTCATAGTTTGACTTCCTCAAAGAGTGTAACCGCTATGGCTTTGTGGTGTTTCTAAAGCAAGCAGTTTCTATTTTCACTTTTCTATCATTTGTTTTGGGGTCAGTAAGATATGTTTTTTAGGAAAGGAATTAATACTATAATATTATAATAAATACACAAAATGTAGGTGTGCCATGACACAAATAAAAAATGCATTTAAATTTTTTTTTTTTTTTAAATAGAAAAATCCCTTAAGCACTGAGTTGTTTTTTCTGAGTGACATACACAAAAGTAAAGACTCATAACTCCAAAACTATAACAAGGAGGATAACAAAAGGTAGGTATCATTTGATAGAAAACTTTAAATTTTTAGGGGAAAAAAATTACATTTGGCCATTCTCATGCTGAGAAACTGCTGATATAAGACCAAAAAAAGTGTGCTCAAGAGAAATTTTACATATCTATCTTACTTGAGATGCAGTAATTCAGGAAGGGTTAGGTGGGTTATATTTTTTTGTGAAGTACCCCTACATGTGAGCTGCATCTGGATAAAATTTTGTGGTGATAGTTTAAAGTAATCAAAAGTTTCAGCATTTGGAACCAAGGTAGCCTTTTTGTTTAGCCCTTGGCACCCGGAAGGCGTTTTTAAAATTGTTGTTCTTCTGTGAGGAACTCCATGAGAGGATATATTTAGATCTCTAAGTAACGGATTATGAGTTTGGGCTCATTTTAATTGCGAGAATCTGATGTAAATAATGATTGCATTGTCCACAATCGAAGCATGTTTCATGAATTATGAGTGAAAATGTGACATACCGCATCCGTATATTATTTGTGAAGTTCAGACTCTAAGCCACCGGCGGTACACTTCGGGTGTATAGGGTTAAATTGTAATAATATTTCACATTATTACTGTATTTTGATCAAGTAATTGCAGCCTTGATGAGTATAAGAGACCTCTTTCAAAAACAGGCATAATATTATAAAATTGTTATATTCTGCGCAGTAAGGAACTGCCTAAACAACCACCTAGCAACACCCTAACAACCATTAAAACATTCTAGCAGTGCCAACTCCATCACCCCACTAGTAGTGCAGAATTTACACACTTCACCTTTAACCCACTGACTTTTGTAGAAAGTCATCTGCCAATGTCGTAAAAACAGCAGCCTTACAGCACACGCCGTATTAATACATGACAAATCGCATCGAATCACAGCTGTTTGTGAATTCAAAACATCACAGCTGCACATAAATTAGGACTTTTTGTGGTTTTCGAGCAATATTGTTTGACAGCTAGACGAGGAGGGGAATTTAAAAAATGTGTTGTTGAGGTTGAAGGGGTTAAGGGCTCTCAAATTGCTCATAACAGTTGTTTCCCCTGAAGATTAGACAAAATGTGATATATCGGGGGGCCTGGTTGACGTTTCTGGGGGAATACAGGCTTCAGGCTGTATTTCTGCCTCGTTCCTGCCTATTTTTGCCTGTTCACATACTCTGGCACGAACGAGAGTTTAAAGAGCGTTATTTGTGTAACTGATTTTGACCGAATGTTTATAATGTGTTCAGTGGCTCACTGGGGGCCCTGAAGCTTGTAGATTTTATGAGTGTAAAAGTGGAGTGATGAATAGAGAAATATTTCTTTCAGATGCTTTGTGTCCCCCAGGAATGGATGATTTCTATTGAAAGACTGCTAACTGCATAAATAAATATGATGTTTTGTAGCAAAAATCTGTTTGTTCTTCAGATTTAGTACAGTTTGTCACTGAGACTCGACTCAGGCTCATTAAAAGTCCAAAAAAGATGCTCCATTCACACACATTTCAAGTATTTTGAAAATAAATCACACTTTAATTACCAAAGCATTGAGCTAAGGTACCGATGGCCAGAAATCCAACATGGAAATTCAAGCTCTTCTGCTCTATTTGTTCTAGTGCATGTTCTGCTCTGTTTCACTAGGTGTTTTTCTTCTGTTCGATAGCCCGGTTGATCTGTCTGTCAACCGGACATGGCCCAAGAGCGAACACTGTGTGAAATAAACCTTATCGGCATCTATTTCCTGCTTTTAGTGTAAAAGTGGCCTAATGTCAAGACTTGGTGCTTTCTTTACGCAATTAAGAAAGGAACTGGCTTTATTTGGAGCCACTGTCAGACACGAGAGGATCCAGACACCCTGATTAAAAAAAAATAATGTTCAAATGTATGTTTGCTAGTTTCGTGAGGTGAGAACAGACGGGTGGTTTAGACAGGGTGTGGCTCTTTTTCCTCTGTGCGGAACAATGAAGAACATGCCGCGCTAATGGGATCAGGATTTCATTTGACATCAGATTTGGTGAAACACTGTTTGCTGTTTAAGTTTTACTCACAAGCCTAATCGGCTTTTAGAGTGTGACGAAAAATCCTGTCTCACGAGGCGGGCACTAATTCGGACATCTCTCAGGCCTGGATTTTATAGTGGCATATATTGCTTAATATATTGCCAAATTAAATAGGGGAACACTCTGTCCTGCTATCTTTCTTTTTCTCCTCTCTTATTTTACCCGTTTATCTCGGTCTGGCCGTGCCTCATCTCTTCCTCTTCCTGCAGGATATCTGATCATGACAGACGAGTGGTTCTCCGAGTATGTATACGAGGTGGTGGTGGATAAGAGTTTCATCCCTCCTGAAGTGCTGGATGTCATGCAGCAAGACCCCGTCGTCCTCCCGGCCTGGGACCCCATGGGAGCCCTGGCTTAACCACAGGAGCCAAAGGCACCAGTCTCAGCCTGGTCTCCTTGACTCCGCCTCCAACTGGTTTTTACCCCTCCCATCAGCTCTCACAAAAAGCCTGATCTAGATAAAAAAAAAATAAAGTTTTTTTGTCTCTTTTTTTATTATCACTGGAGTCTGAGTGACGAGTCATTTCAGTGCAGCGTTTGCTTAGTGGTCACCTGCTAGCATCCCCCTATTTTCTTTCAGATGATATATTACACTACTGTTCAAAAGTTTGGGGTCAGTTCCTTTTTTATATTTATATTTTAATTCCGCAAGGATGCATTAAATTGATCAGAAGTGATAGTAAAGACTTTTAAATAATTATTTCAAATGAATAATGTTTCTGTTCATCAAAGAATTTTGAAAAGAAATCTCATGGTTTTCACAAAAATATTGAACACAACAGTTTTTCACATTGATAATAATAAGAAATGTTTCTTGAGCACCAGATCAGCATATTGAGTGATTTCTGAAGGATCATGTGACACTGAAGACTGGAGTAATGATGCTGAAAATTCAGCTCTGCCATCACAGGAATAAATGACATTAGATTTTATAATCTATTAAGGTAACACTTTACAATAAGGTTCATTAGTTAACATTAGTTAACATGAACTAATAATGAACTGCACTTATAAAGCATTTATTTATCTTTGTTAATGTTAATTTCAACATTTACTAATACATTATTAAAATCTTGTTAACATTAGTTAATGCACTGTGAACTAACATGAACAAACCATGAACAGCTGTATTTTTATTAACTAACGTTAACAAAGATTAACTAATGCTGAACAGAGGTGCTGTTCATGGCTAGTTCATGTTAACTAATGCATTAACTAATGTTAACTAATGAAACCTTATTGTAAAGTGTTACCTCTTAAAATAGAGAACATTTTAATTGTAATAATATTTCACAATGTTACTGTTTTTACTGTATTTTTGATCAAATAAATGCAGCTTGGGTGAGCATAAGAGGCTTCTTTTAAAAAAATCTTACCGACCCCAAACAGTAGTGTATATGTTTTTGAATGGCAATCAATAGAGAAATGTCATTTGCGTTTGTGGTTTGAATAATTCTTGGGTTATGTAGTAACCATGACTTACTATTAGTCATGTCAATTTCCCTACAACTGCATCCTAAGGCAGGGTTATTTAAGATCCCATTGGAAGACTCTCAACGCAGCATATGTTGAATCGTGGCTGAGATCTATGATATTATATGCTGGAGTTCACATTAGAATGTGGGTTCAGAAAACTCCTGATGTACCTAATTTAAAGCCTCACATATGCTGATCTTTATTCAAGTCTGAGTCAGTCATCAACAGATCAGCCAGTTTTAAGGGACATATAATAGATCGATTTGTAATTAAACTTGAACAAATTGAATTGAGTCAGCATCTGTGTGTTAAATCTAATTAAGAGGAGTTAATGGCTCTTAATTACACCCACGTAAGAAAAGGGAAATAATCATGAGGATATAAGGATATAAACAACTTATTTTGTAATCATGCACCTACCCTACTCAATGTAATGCACTTTATATATTTGCTTTTTTTTAAATTAAAATATAGTATAGTAATATAGTATAGTAAAATATTTAATATTTTGTTAAAATATAGTAATATAATATTTAAATATATAAAATATATTTGGCCAAGTTAATACATTAACTGGTCATTTAAGTAGGTTTTCTCAGGGCTGTCCAGTGTCATCACTATAGTAGAAAGTGTATGTTTAATGCAGGCAGGTTGTAAAGTTTTAAAATGTTATAATATACTGAGTATCAAAAACTAAAATTAATTCATTGTCATATCTTTAAAATTTTATTTTATTTTGGAGTCTTTACTCAGTTTTTTAGCATTTATTTTTATCTTAATTAACAAATATGTTTTCATTTAGTTTTTCATTAGCAATAATAACACATTTTCTCCTAGAAGCCCCTTAATATAGGCATTTCAGATATTAAAATTTCTTTAAAAAAAAATCTTGGTCACATAACCCATGGTCTGTTGAGGATCAGGCTGATGTCTTAACTAAAGACCTGCAAATTTTGAGCTGTTCGCCAGGTTATACACAGCAGATAATTGACTGAAAAAATTATCTTTTGCTAGGAAATTTCTTAATTATTGTATTTATTTAATTAAATGTATTATTATTTTGCCAAACCAATTTGTCCTCCATGTGATTAAGATTTTTCCATTTTTAAATGCCTCAAAACAGCAAAGTGTCTCTTTAAGACTCTTAAACTGACTGTCTTCCAACAACATAAAATGATATTATCAGACTATTTTGCATGGATTTAATACATTTTTTCCACTACTGTGGAGAGTATCTTTTCAAACTTTGTGGACACTGTGGAAATACCAGGGCCTCAATAAAAGATTAAAACGTGTGGAAGGGGTTTTAAAGACCTCTGAGGAACGGTACCTTTTTGTTGGCTGTTCAGTAGAACAATTATGCCTCAGAGTCCTCATCCTAACAAATAGTGATTCCAAGAACTCTCTTGTTGAGTGTTGAAATGGGAAGAGACTCTTGACTAAATGTTTGTGCCCTTAATTCTTTCACATCCCAATCTGCCACTGTTAGAGGGAAAGTAAAAGGGGAGTGCATTTGTCACAGACACAATCTAAGCTTCTTATTTCTCTCCTTAAAAATCTGTTTCACCTAGTTTAGATACCTCCACCCCACCCCTCTGTTGCTTTTCAGTACATTGGACTTGTTGCGGATTAACCTACTGGCTCAGACAGATTGGAAAGACTCGCTGTTCTCCACACTGTAAGTGTATTTGTATGTCTGTCAGAGAAGTTTGGTTCTTCAAGAAGAGCTGTCTGTGTGCGGGATCTTATGTGTTTGTCTTTGAGGATTTAAAACAGGTTTGTAGCATCTATTACATCTAGCTATAAGACTAAGACAGATTCTTGGGGACGTTTGAGACACAATATCAGAATCTTTAGATGGGCAAGAAAAACTGGATGTAATGGATCCTTAGCAAAGGTGCTTTACATTGTTTATGTGTGCTTAACAGTGTACTTAAAAGTGGGGAAAATGGTTTGTATTGTCCCCTGTATGTCACCTCCCACCGTGGGCCCTGAGGGATGCTGCAAAAACATAAAATTAGCATGAGCTGCAAAACTCAACTTGACATCTGTAAGGTAGGTCACACTTTCTCCGTTTTATACGCTAAGCAAATCTTTAAAAGAATCGTGTCTATTATATCTACCTTTCATATGTGAAGATATTTTTTTGCAGATATTTGTTTGCAGTTACTCAGTGCTCTGTAGAGGGCGCTGTTTCTCCCAACACATGTCCAGACAAAGAGAAATGCTTTCAATAGGGTAGCAGATAGAAGGAACTCACAGATAAAAATATAAAAATAAATAATTTGACAGTGAATGAATAAGCATGGATGGAAGAAACAGGAAAACACCTGAAAAAGGTTTTATGGAGGTAAATATACAAAATAATAAGATATGTGATGATGCGGTTCACCTGAGATGGTTCTCTGTGTACTTTTCACTGGTTAGGGTCATTATACAGATTAATCTCCTTGTTGCCAGCACTCCTTCTTCTGTCCTGATCCCTCTGTCCCGTTTTCTGTACGCTCTACTGTCTATACGGACAATCAACAATATGTAAGAGATTAAGCAAAGGTGCCAACTGTCTTGTTTTCCGCTCAGATTATGACATACATTTACATACAAAAAGATGATAGTACGATTTTAAATGATTCAAAAACATAGGTAACTTATGCTGTTTAAAAAATAAGACTTTGTTGGACATTAGTGGAATATTCTTGGTTAATGTGACGAAGTACACTTTTACAGTACGTAGGACACCTGTGTGAACTTTATACTTCCACTAAAAATCACCTTGGAGTCATCTGATTAGTTTCGGATGGTCAGTTCGATCATTTTATGTTGATGAAGCAACACATGCTGTTTTTTCTAACACTTAATTATAGATTTTCATGTCACAAATAACTTTTGATGCTAATGGTTATACAATTTGCACGGCTCAAAGTGCGTTTTGACAGATTGCACCTCGAAAATCACTTTTACTTTCATTAAACAATGCAGCCAACGGTTAGAATTTCGTTTTTCTTTTTTTAAATCTGCATGAATTACTTGGAAATAATCAAAATAGTTGACTCCCCGCAAAGTTTTTGTACAGGTCGCACAATGTATTGCAAAATTACAGTAGGACTGTACTTTAGTAGGACTTCTCTGTCTGTGTTCCAAAATGCAAATGAAGTGTGTGTGTGTGTGTGTGTGTGTGGGGGGGGGGGGGTGCCTGAGGTGATGGCATTAATTCAAGTAAACAATACATTTTAATATCCTCTATTGCTATGCTAAGAAAAGGACAACTTGCTGTATTAGAAAAGTTCATAATCTGCTGATGAAACTGAACTGTCAGTTTTGTTGTAGTGCATGACGTTTAATTTTCAAAAAGTTAATTTTCAATCATTAAATTGTGTTATTTCTGGATTGCAGATCATTCAGGAGAACAGAAGGGTAATGTATTTATCTTTTCCTGTTGATTCAACCCTTATTGTTTACGTCTAATATGTAGTTGTTACATTATGTACAGCTTAAAAGTCAATGTGGAAACCATGTTGCGTGTTCATATTTATCTCTAAAATCTTGTTTACAATTAGACTCCCAACTGTGTGCGTAATTCACTTATTTGCCATGGCACTTAGAAGATTAATTGACAAACAAGGCCTATATTTTAACTGTTTTTAGTCTATTGTACAGTGAGCTTCCCAACAAGATCATTGTTTGCATGTAATTGAGTATATACAGTAAAATCTAAAGTCTGGACACACTTGACTAGATTTTACATTTCTTTAATGTCTACATATATTATAAAATGATAATATGTACGTACATACAGTATACACACACACACACACACATATGTGTGTGTGTGTGTGTGTGTGTATGTTAATGATAATGGATAATGAAGGGGAAACTCATTCAATAATTTAATAGTTTTGATGACTTTACTAGTATTTACTAGACTTTACTAGAAAATATGTAATAATAAAATAGTGATAGAGTCAGTAAGTGTATCTGGTAACATTTTACAATAAGGTCTCATTTGTTAACATTAGTAATGTATTAACTAACGTGAACTAACCATGAGCAGTACATTTGTTGCAGTATTTATTAATCTTTGTTAATGGTAGTTAACAAAAATACTGTTGTTCATTGTTTGTTCATGTTAGTTCACAGTGCATTAACTAATGTTAACAAATACAACATTTGATTTTAATAACGTAGTAAATGTTGAAATTAACTTGAACTAAGATTAATAAATGCTCATTGTTAGTTCATGTTAACTAAAGTCGTTAACTAATGTTAACCTTATTGTAAAGTGTTACTGAGTATCTAAACTTTTGACCTCCATGTGTATAAAGACATCAGTGATTCTTTTAAAGTAATAGGCAGTCCCTCTTAAATCTGACGTCATTTAAGATCCTATGGGTAAGTCAAATATCTTAGTGGGATTTTGAGAATGTAGGTCAGGCTTCTTTTGACACAAATAAATACTATGTGGATACGCATGTGATGAGGGCTGGAGTTCTCCATTCATGCCTTTTGTGTTTTGCATGAACAGATGCTTGGTAGCAGAGGCCATAATTACATCATTGAGCTTAATTCTATGTGACTACATCTGAAGTGCCTTAGGATGACTACCACAAAGCAAGTTTCAAAGATTATTTGGTAGCAGAAAAAGTAGAGGAAGACAGGGTGAGTGAGAGAAAGAGAGCGAGCAGGGGTGAAGGGGGTGTGTCTTGAGCGCTGGGCTCCCAGGGATGGTTTTGGTCACCACCCTAACACAGACCCCCACAGAACTGCTCAACCGCAGCACGGTAGGGTTGCACTGCGCATGGTGTTTGTGGCTCCTTGTGTGTTTTAACGAAGCGGTTTTGGGTGGCAAGCCTTTGCTTGTGTGTGTCTGTGCGTGCCTGCATGTGTAACAGGAGGCGTTTTGATGTTTCTGTGTATGTCGTTGATTCTTTGTCCAAAGTTTTATGTTGATTTATGTAGTGCTGTGAAATCTTCAAGTTGTACTTTAACAGACATTTTAAGTTCATTAAAATGTGGAAGTCTAGCTCTGCTGTAGTGGAGGTTTTTGAGAACCATGAATAACTCTGGCAGCTCATTTTAATGGGTCTAATGATGCTACAATGGGGCTGGAGGTGTTTTATCTCAATATCTAGTGGTTGTAAAACTGTTCATAGCACTTTATTTCATTTGGCATTTATGTGTATATCAGATGTGTAATAATGAAGATGGTGGAGTAATGGGTTATTTTACACACATCTGGCTTGAGGTCTTGGTAATCTTGTGATCCTGGTAACCGAACAAACTCCTACCATAACAAAGCTGCACTGATCTTGACCTTGCTATTATCTATGATTATGGAAAGAAAAAAATAAGCAGAGGTGTCCTAGACGCTCAGAATTAAGAGGGTCGATTTAGGGTGTGTAAAAGGGAGCCGATTTGTGGGTTGATTTAGTGTGTGCGAGGAAGAATGGGCAGAAAGTAGCAAAGAGATACAGCTGTAAATAATAAAAATCAGGCAGTTTGCCAATCAGATCATCTTTGTCCAGAAAACCATCCTAAGTAAAACTTGTAAATCAGTGTTATTTATCTTGTGACACTTTTAGATGAGAAGGATGAGTGGAGGCAGCTCAAAAAATTACATTTTGTTTTACATTTTTAATGTTTTAATTAGATGATTGATACTATGGCATGATAATTTAGCTTGTCCTTAAGTTCTCTTTTTTTAAATTAACTTTTTTAATCGTTCCACATAAAAAATGCTTGAGTGTAATTTTCCTGAATGTGTACTCATGTTTGACGATTCAGCTTTTACATTCAAATTAATTGTATTGATAAGTTGCCATGCTGGATATGCGCAAACATTTTAACATTTCACTTTTTGTCTGATTTTAATAGTGCAGAACGCTTTCCACCTTCTCCACAGCCATCATAAAATCATTAATAGTATTTTTCTTTTTTCAAAATGTGTTTTAGCAGAACAAATTATTCACTTTGAATAAATAATAAACATTTTTGGCAAGAAAAAATATCCCCTGATGGAAACTAAATGAAATGCGTTAGCTGTTTATAATTAGGCAATAGTACGAGGAAAAGGCAAGCAGGGAAAAAATTGTATTCCCCTTTCAATTATTCCTGACATTATTATAATCATTATGTTGTGATGTATAGTACTTGGTTAATATTTCTCACTCTGGTTGTTGCGCCCACCTGCATCACTGCCCCTCAACTTCAACTAGTAATTACAAACAGCTTTTAGAGAACGCTAGGCGGAAAGAAATGCAGTTGCTGGAAGCATCTTACCCTCCATCTAATTTTTGATGTTGAATCACGCTTCTTTTTAAAAAAATGCAATATAATATATTTGTATTGAATAGTGATGGTTTGATTGGTATTAATCAACAAGTGTTAAACTTGTTTGACCCTTTATTGCTGTCCTGAAATAAAACTAAAAGTTGCAATTAGTCTATCTTTTACATGAGTTTAACATGTTGTAATGTTTGGTATTACTTAACTCTCACATGTTGCACTGTTAAATGTATATATGTACAATAAATGTATACAAGATCTCTTTAAATTAGTGTCAAGGTTGGGTTAAGTGCATGTAATGCATCTGTGTGTAACATAGGGTACAGTCTCTTATTGTAATTTAAGTATCAACAGTGTCAGGCGTAGTGAGAATAAATAAGTGTCTTGGCAGCTCCCTGAGGCGTAATGTTGCTGTGGCATGTACAGAGTTCACATAACGTTTTACGGCCATGTTTTAGGGGAATATTTAATCAAAATCTTCAGAAAATCTTGCAAAACAACATGTTTTTTCTGTCAAAAATGATGTGTCACTTCTTAAGAACAGTTTTTATGAGAATGACAGGGGTAAATCCATGTTAAATTCCCTCCAGCGCAATCTGAAATTCCCCTCTCTTTGTTCTGCAGCTGGGCCTGAGCAGTCCTTCCTTGTTTTCCCACCTGAGCTTGTTAAAACATACAGGTTAAGGACCAGTCACCCTCTCCTTGCTTTCTCCATCCCAGCCCACTCTGTTCCACACCCAGCCCCTCTTCTCCAGGCTCTCTATCCCCTCATGGGCACGATATCAGCCAGTGCAAGAGGACCACCGTCTCAGCCCTAACAGCAGTCCTCACCATGGAGATGAAACAACCAATGATGATGAATCAAGAAGACGGGGGAAAGGAGGAGAAAGAACAGGAGTCGCAAGAGAATGGCAGGCTGGTTGCGGACAGCATTGCAGAGAAGGGTCCGAAATCCTGCTCCGGGCCTGGGCAGGTCTCCAACGGTTATACCAGCACATCCCCACAAAGTCCCAGGGAAGGTGCAGGCGCTGGGACGGACAGGGGCAGCACCCCTGGAACATTCAGGACTCTGGTGGTCCAGCAGACCAGCCTGGATCCACCTAGGGAGACCTGGAGCAAAAAGATGGACTTCCTGCTGTCTGTAATCGGGTATGCAGTGGATCTGGGCAATGTGTGGCGCTTTCCCTACATCTGCTACCAAAACGGAGGGGGTAAGGTCAAAAGTGAGGAACATTAGGCAATAGTGCTACTGAAGCTGCAGACAACACTGAGACAGATAAGTGTGATGCACTCTAGAGGAGTTAAACAAATATTGTGTTGCATCCCATTTAAAGAAAGATTTCCGTCTTTAAGACAAGATCAACTAGGTACTGTTTGCTTAAAAAGAACAAACAGACAATGAGGAATTCTGCTGTTGTCTCCGCTCTTTGTGCGATCCAGCTCACATCGTCAGTGCAAACAGGCTTTAGTCTCCTTTCATTGAATTTGAAGTAATAAAATCTTTGTAATTTCCTGTTTCACCATGCAAAGGGAGTGCATGAGAGATAGAGTGGGCAGGGAGACACTCGGCGCATCCAACACCATTAATTGTGGCTCTCATGGGTGGGACTTACTCATATTGTTTAATAATCTGGCTCGCTGCTACTCAATCAACAGCTATCTAGTGTTCACGTCAAATGCTCACGTATAAAGCTTTAATCAAGCACCGGGGCTTGTCAGAACAGGAACTTTTTGTGTATGTTAGCGCCTTTTGTGCTGTTTTTGTAGATATAATAGTGCTTTCAGGATGTGTTAAGACCAATGCAATTGAGCCGTGAAGTTCAAGTTGCACTTCCTGTCTAAATCTTTGTGCTTCAGGTGCCTTTCTCCTACCGTACCTGCTGATGGCTGTCTTTGGTGGCGTGCCTTTGTTCTACATGGAACTGGCTTTGGGCCAGTTTCACCGCAGTGGGTGTATCTCCATCTGGAAACACATTTGCCCCATCTTCAAGGGTAAGAATGGTTCACTTCACAAGGCTCAGACTTCTGAGACAGAGGACCCGAGTTAACAGTCAGACAGATAACGGCAGACTGACATGTGCTGGGCTGATAGTACATTCTCCCTTGACATTCTTCTAAACTTACCGATTTCACTCTCTCTTTGTTGATAGCCAGGGCTCTGTTATGGAAATTGTCACATTTACAAATGCCAACTGCTTAAGAAACTTAATTATATGTAAATGGAACTTGGTCCTAAATGTCAAAGTGGAAGGTGCTTGAAACCGAGTTAGACATTTGCGTGACAAGTTTTTCATGTTCTTTTCCAGGTATAGGCTTTGCCATCTGCATCATTGCACTCTACATTGCCTTCTACTACAATACCATAATGGCCTGGGCTCTCTACTACCTCCTGTCCTCCTTTCGCTCCACACTGCCCTGGACCACCTGCAACAACCGGTGGAACACTCCCAACTGCACCCACTACCTGTCCACCGACTTGAATGTCTCCTGGACCGAAAACTCCATCTCTCCTGCTGAGGAGTTCTATATGTAAGTGCATGTAAGAGCAAGCCCAGGTTTAAAGGGATAGCTAAGAACGTTGCCTTCACCAGGGTTTATGTACCATCAAGAGACTCTTGTGATTGAAAGAGATTGTGTTGCTCTCTCTCAAAAGATACAGCGGGGATTGGGCCTGTGTATCCGCTGCTTTAGGAGAGATTTAGAGACTTTATTTAGTTGATTGCTCCCATATGTTTTATGTGATGCCGGAATTTCCTGTTTTCCGTAAAAATGTTGCTCCTTGTTCTTGTCCTGCACTCATCAGCCAAATAATATTCGCCTTCCGACTTTTATTTTACTATTCTGTGGCACCTTTATCTCCCAATAGTAACTTCTACAGGCCTTCATGTCTACCTTAAGAAACTGTCAACCAACTTCTCTCATGTCCTTAGACGGCAGGTGTTGCAGGTTCATCTGTCCCCTGGTCTTCATCAGCTGGGCTGGGTGAGCTGGCAGCTAGCCCTCTGTCTGTTGTTCATCTTCACTGTTGTCTACTTCAGCATCTGGAAGGGGGTCAAGACCTCTGGCAAGGTAAGATATACAGAAAACCTCAAAGGGAAAAAATAGCAACCTTGAATTTAAGCTGTTGTTCAGCAGTTGCACAGTTAGACCCTTTGTTTAGCAGCTTCTTCATGACTCTCTCTGGTAGGTAGTGTGGGTGACGGCTACCTTTCCATACCTGGTGTTGCTGATCCTGTTGATAAGAGGGGCCACCCTGCCGGGAGCATGGAGAGGAGTGATCTTCTACCTGAAACCTGATTGGAACAAACTTCTAACCACTTCAGTGAGTGGAAACTAAATCAACCATTCTGAATACTAAAATATAGCAAAATCTGTGTTGGTTGCTGTGCCTGTCTTCCCTCTAAACACATACTTCTTGCCATCTGTCAGATATGATATGGATGATTGAAAATCTTTACAGACAAATCACTCCATCTGTGTTTTTTCAGGTTTGGCTTGATGCAGCTGCACAGATCTTCTTCTCTCTGGGCCCAGGCTTTGGTGTTCTCCTGGCCTTTGCTAGCTACAATCCCTTTCATAACAACTGCTACAAGTATACCTGGCTCACATTCATATCTCTGTCATTTTCTATTATCTGCTCTAAGGTTCTGTTATCACAAACTTAGCTTAAAATGAGAATTGTATTCCCCCTGCAACCTTTTGCATGTGTTTCTATGCAGGTTTGAAGTTTGCTTAGTTTTTTTGCTCTATTTTATTGTTAGTAGCACTTGCTATTGTTTAAAAAAAAAAAAAAACCTGATGCTAGGTATTACACTTTGGGGCATATGGGGCCATTCACACAGAACGCGTTTTTGGGGTTAAAAGCGTGAGACGCAGGTCAGTGAAGCAAAAAAAACCCCGCAAGGTCTAACTCTAACTTGAGCGCCGCATTTTTAGAATGCATGTTATGCATGAGATGCTGCAAAAGACGCGAGACATAAGCGCAACAGTTAAAGACGTCCGTCTAGCGCATATTTATATTGAAAAACATTGAAAATGGAAAAGTAGCGCAGTGGAATGGAAAAATGTGTTCTGTGTGAACTGGCCCTAACTCTTCCAGCACTGTTCAGGCTACAGCCAATATGATACCTTGAATTATTTATGCTTGTTGAGGAGAGGAGTGCTATTACTTCTCTAAGCAACCTTATTTACGATAAAACAGACGAGGGGAAATTATGTTGACTTATCTGGGGACCAGAATATCATAGAGACTTGGGGGTAGGATCTGTTGAATTGGTGCTGTAAGAAACCACGTGGAACAATTATCCACACCGCAGTTATGCTGGAGGAGGTGTGGGCATGTCGATGTTGACCATCTTCATGTATTCTGGGGTTGCCCAAAAATATTACCTTTCTGGAACATGGTTTTGATGGAGATATGAAATACCAAGAAATTTCACATCATTGTATCTTGGAAAATTTACCCACTCTGTGTTGGGAAGAGATGTATATCTTATTAATATATCAAGTGTAGCATGTAGGAAGAGTATTACAAGGCATTGGTATAAGCAGGACATCCCCTTACTTGGTGAATGGATAGAAATTGTTAAAGAAATATATTTTTATTTTGAGACTTAAAAAGCACCTATTTATTATATAAAATACCGAACCCCTTTTCTCTGTTGCTCCCTGTTTGAACTCTTTATCTTTTTATTTGTCTGTTTTCTTTTTACTCAGATCTTTATATCTCTCTTTGATTTGCAGAGATGCATTGATCACAAGCTCAGTGAACTGTTTGACCAGTTTCCTGTCAGGTTTTGTGATCTTCACAGTGCTAGGCTACATGGCAGAGATGCGCCACCAAGGTGTGGAGACTGTAGCTAAGGATGCTGGTGAGCACCACATTTCTTTATGCTTGCTCCCATTTCTATTCAAATAAGTATGAATTAGAGAATTTTGAATTATTGTTTAAGCCATAATACCAAATAAATCATTGGATATGAAAGTTTAGGAGAAGCCATACAATGTGATATGGCTGTTTACATAGTAATTATATTTGATGTACCTGTGCTGATTGAATGCATGTGTTCTAAGGTCCCAGTCTGCTCTTTATCATCTATGCTGAGGCTATTGCCAATATGCCGGCTGCTACGTTCTTCGCCATCATATTCTTCCTCATGATAATTATGCTGGGGCTGGATAGCACGGTCAGTCTTTCTTTCTTTCTAGACAATTTTCTCTTAATGAATGAGTTTTTTTTCCCTCTGTTTACTCCACTTATTGTCTCTGAATTTAGTATGATGTATTGTCAACAGTGTTTCATTACATTAGGTCTTTAGTGCGCATAGTTAACCCATTCCTGTCCTTAGTGATCACACTCATGTTAGGCATGGCTTATTACAGTCTAATGACATAACTCCATATGTAGTCTAATTTTCTTTCATTATAATGTTTTTCCCTGTCAAAAACCACTGAGTTAGTGCTATATTCATTATTTGGATTAATGCCTGTAAAGGTTCAATGGGTCCTTGACCTACTTTTCTATCATCCCCTGCCTCTTGTGTGTGTGTCTGCGCACTACAGTTTGCTGGTCTGGAAGGTGTAATTACAGCCATGTTGGACGAGTTCCCCCACCTGTTGGCCAAAAGAAGAGAATGGTTTGTGCTCGGCCTGGTGTGTGTCTGTTATTTAGGCGCCCTCTCTACTCTCACCTACGTAAGTCTAACAACACAGCTAACAAAAGTCTTGTTTTGCATAGGAGGATTTTCCTTTAGTTCTAACTAAAGTCTTTAAACATTGTCCAGAGACCAAACTTGGAATTTTACCAAAATAACATGTCATTTTCCAAAGTGTGCACATTCATTATTTCTTTTAATACTAAGCTAATGTGTTTTTAGGGAGGTGCGTTTGTTGTTAAACTATTTGAGGAGTATGCCACGGGCCCTGCTGTTATCACCGTAGTCTTCCTCGAGGTCATTGCTGTTTCCTGGTTCTATGGTAGGTACTGGCTTCCAGCTAAATCATTCAAAACATCACTTTAATTAATTCTGATTGTTCCTCTTATCTAATTCAGTGTCGGTTTGATGCAACCAAGAGCAAACAAACTTGTAGTCTTTTAATGAATTGTCTAGACAAGATCATCCCTTAGAGGCTTTTAGGCTGGAGCCAGTACTTTTGACATGTCAACATTTTTGTATTACAGCTCCTCAACTCCCTCAAAACTCTTCAAAACTTTCTGAGCATTGCTGATGAACCTCCTAGCTTATGTCATTTATATTTCTTACTTTTGGACTGTGCACCTTTTCCTATGAGAGTCTATGAAAATCTCATTTTAGTCACCGCTACAGGGAGAGAAGTCATAAAGTCAAACTACAAAACTGTTTAGTCATTCTATCACTTTATACTCTGCTGTTGTCCATCTGTTCTTTCTTATCCAACTTCCATCTATAAGTCCCAAGATTTTATCACGCACTTCACTAGTTTCGTAATCCGATATGCCGCTTCAGGCAGTGTGCACTAAGTGTGTTTGTAAAATACTTGCAGGGACGACACGTTTCTGCAACGACGTGCAGCTGATGCTTGGCTTTGCCCCTGGTATTTTCTGGAGGGTCTGCTGGATAGCCATCTGTCCCTGCTTCCTATTGGTCAGTCAATTACATAACATTTATGCATTTGGTGACCTACCAAAGCAACTTACATTGCTTTCAATGTATACATTGTATCAGGTTATGCATTCCCTAGGCTTCATACATTTTGGCATATGCTTTGCTTGCTTGGGTTATAGAAACCCAGTCCAGAAATTGCATTCACTTGCAAATACACTAAAAGAGATTGTTGGCCCAAAAATGAAAATTCAGTCATTATTTACTCACCCTCATGGTCAAGTCAAGTCAAAGTCACCCACAAATCAATGAGGTCCAAAATAACATTGGAACCTACCGACTTAAAAAAAAAATATATATATATTGTTTTATTGTTCCACAGAAAAAAAGTAAGTCATACAGGCTTGGACCAACGTGAGAGTGAGTAAATGATGACAGATCCCTGCATGTCAGATATGCAAAAACAGTTTTGGAAAAAACATAATTTTTCTTTCTTTTTTCTCATTGTTTCATTCCTGTAGTTCATTATTGTGAGTTTCCTGGCATTCCCGCCCGAGGTGAGGCTGTTTGACTACCTGTACCCTTTCTGGACCACAGTGCTCGGCTACTGCATTGGAGTCTCCTCTTTCATCTGTGTGCCTTCCTACATGGTCTACTATCTGCTCACCACCAAAGGAACCTTCAAACAGGTGAGCCTAGGCAGACATGATTATGACATTTAAACACATTACAGCAGCACAAACACAATTACGCTGCAATGCATCAGTAAACTTTCTCTGTTTGAGACATGAAGATAGACATCAAAGGGCCTCATGGCTGTCAGTCACTATATGCATCCATACAGTGACTTTGAGAGTGTGTGTTTAGTCACAGGATGTGTGTTTGGCAGATGGTGAAAAATGACACAAGGTTAATCTTTGTTGCTTCTGTGATGTAACTACCAGTGCTTTTAGCATGTCAGGTTTTGGGTGAGTAATTATGTTTCTCACAGAGAGTTTTAGCCCACAGCTGTTCAGTATTTAACTGCGAAAGAATTGTAGCATATCACTTAGTGCATTATGAAATACTTTCATTTATAAGCAATCTCTAAGACATTTCTTTGAAGTTCAGCAGATACTGTCTTTACTTGCTGTAACAACCTGTAGCTTAAATGTTTTCACAGTTCATGATGTAAAATCTTTGTGCCACTCTGTACCACTCCAAAAATGTAACTGCTTACCCCCATAGCGCCTGCTAAAAAGCATTACCCCTGAGGCTTCTTGGTCCAGCGGCCCTCAGAGAGACACAGTTGTCATCACCAATGCCGTGTGACACATTTCGTCCTCTGCTGGACATGTAGCACAAACGCGGAGGACCCGTGGCTCCTGTAAGGGCCCCGGCTGACCTCCTTTCACACCTCACCCCAGAGGAGTCTGCTACCTGTATTGTGTGACGGTGGGGCCAGGCCTCCGAATACAGCCGTTGTTTATTTGTATTCTTGCCGTCCATGTGTTACCACTGTCATCACTCATATGAGTTACTGACCGCCGTGGAAAGTTCTTGAGATTGTGTTTTTGTCCAACCATTGTTAATTTTATATATATATATATATATATACACACACACGTGTGTGTGTGTGTGTGTGTGTGGCTCATGACTATATGTACACTACCATTCAAAAGTTTGAGGTCAGAAAGATTTTTTTTGGAAAGATTACTACTTTTATTCAGCAAGGATGCATTAAATGAATCAAAGGTTACAGTAAAGACTTTTACATTTGTTACCAAAAATTTGTTTTATATAAATGCTTTTTTATTTTTTATCTTTCTATTCATTAAGGAATCCTGGGGAAAGTATATCATGGTTTCCACAAAAATATTAAGCAGCACAACTGTTTTCAACATTGATAATTATAAGAAATGTTTCTTGAGCAGCAAATCATCATATTAGAATGATTTCTAAAGGATCATGTGACACTGAAGACTGGAGTAATGATGCTGAAAATTCAGCTTTGCCATCACAGGAATATTTTAAATATATAAAAATATATTAAAATAGAAAAGTTATTTTAAATTTTCTTTTTTTCTTTTTTTGATCAAATAAATGCAAGCCTTGGTGAGCATAAGAGACTTCTTTCAAAAACATAAAAAAATCCAACTGCTCCCAAACTTTTGAACGGTGGTATATATCTTCTCAGTGAAGTTTGGGATAGGAACAGGAATGGACGCACAAATGGTTCAGTTTACTTTATGAAGAGATATATATACAGCTTGTTTTTCTACAATAATTTGTTTTAGTTTTTTAATTAGTAACTAAATACATAAAGATTGCTATATTATGGTTTTGTGACCAATTTCAGGTATATTTGACATGTACACACATTTATATAAGGCCAAAAAAAATGTTGTTTCTTTATTGTTATAACAGGAATTTGTACAGTATGACTTGCCAATGAATCTGTTTGTGGTTTAGGGACTGAATCCATCACTAATTATGGCTATATTGTATTTTTTTCTTACTTTTCAAAAAAAAAGTGTTAAATCATTTTATTTTACATTACAGATGTGGAAAGGCTAAATGTAGGAATGTAGGAACCGTTAGAGAGAAATATTTTTATGAGAGAAGCAAGAGCCCAAATCATTTTTATTTAGGTTGTCCAGATGTGTTTGTTTTTTGTTTTTTGCACAGGCGTGTTTGTGTGTGTGTATGTGTGTGTCTTTGTCCACCAATCCCGTATATGTAACAGTTATTAAGTGTTTAGCCTACTTTTGGTGGATATGTACCAACTGTTAGGCATATGTGTATTTATTTGTGGGGCACTTCATTCACATAATGCTTATTTTGTTTATTTACAACTGGAACTCTTTGTCGGCCTATACCAGTTTCCATTTACATGTAGCATTTACAAGGATGGGACCAAATATTCAGGATTGGGGAGGCCAAATGTATAAGTCTAAGACTCGTTTATTGAAAAACCCATATTGATCGAACACTAGCATGCTCCTCAATATCAACAGGGGGCTCTGAGCATTTATTTTTTACATATTTCTTTATGTGAGTTACACAACGTAGCAGAAACCAAAAACTAATGTGCTTGTTTGAAATGCTTCAGCCTTGATTCTCAAGACTTTTTTTTTTTCATGAGAAAAAAAAGGTGTGACTGGACATCTAAGTATGTGCATGTGTATTTTGTGAGTCTTGCTGTTTGTGCAGTCCGACGTTCTGTGGTGACTCATTGATTTCGTAGAGTGGGCAAATGTGAGGACGTTGATTTCTCTGTCGAACTGACATGTGTGAGCTGTACATTGAGGTAGAGAAGTAATAAGCCATGGTCAGTTCCGTCAGTGTGTGTGTGCATGCCATAGACGTGAGTCTATATTGTGCATCTGTGGGCGTATGTGTGTGTGTGTGTATGTGTGTGTGTGCTTCAGTCCAGTGCTGACTTTTCCTCTTCTTTCTCAACAGAATTTAATATTCTGTCTATCAAAGTATTGAAAAAATATTGTACTAAATATGATCTATGTATGTCTCCAAGACTGTTAAGAGAAAACATGTATAGGACAAAGACATATATTAATTATTAGAGATATAAAATAAAGGTATATGTATTAATAATTGATGTGTGTCTTTATTGTGTTTATAATACAAATATGCTTTCAGTGGGTTACTATCATTTGTTTTCACCTTCAAAATACAGAATTTGTTGCTTACACAGCCCTTTACAAGAAGTACTGTGGTAGTACCACGGTACTTAATAATTACCATATTATCATGTACATGAATTATCATGGTACATATTTGAATATTTTCTAAGAAAGTGAAAAAAGTAAAATTATTTTTGTAATATCTTTTAAAAATGTAAAAAAAAAAACCCCTGCTATTTCTTCTATTTGTCTTTTTTTATTAAATATTTAACTTCAGTCAATCGTAAATTTACAGTTTAAAAGCTTTTTTAAAAAAAGAAAATAAATTAATACTTATATTCAGCAAGGATGCATTAAAATGATCAAAAGAAAAGACATTAATAATGTTTACAAAATATTTAGATTTCAAAAAAAATTTTTTTGAACATTCTACTCATCAAAGAATAAAATAGAATATTTACAAATATTAAGCAGCACAACTGTTTTCAACATAGATAATAATAATAACAAATGTCTTTTATGCATCAAATCAGTGTATTAAAATGATTTCTGAAGGATCATGTGAGACTGAAGACTGTAATGAGTAATGATGCTGAAAATGCAGCTTTGCCATCACAGGAATAATTTACATTTAATTTATACATTTGTATTAAAACATTAAAACGTAAAAATATATTTAAAATATTTCACAATATTACTTTTTACTGTATTTCTGAATAAATAAATGCAGCCATAAGAGACTTAAAAAATCTTATGGATCCCAAACTTTTGAACAGTAGTGTACATGAAAATTATGACAGAACATAAAATAAAAAAAGAAAAATAACTCATTTAAATTCTTTGACTGAATTTGATTACAGCTGAATCACATCTAACTTCCTTGAGCTAAATCATGTGTATTCACTCTATCCCATATTTGGAAAACCCACTTATCCCACTCTCCTCCCCGAGAGCCTGTTATCAGGTGGGTTTGGACACAGATAAATTAGGTTTTGCTCACAGACATTCTAAGGAGCAGATTGCACACATATACACACGCTGGTACTCTCCACCACAAGTCACAGAGGACTCAGAGCTTCTCCTCATATTAACATGAGCTATCAGTCATGTTCCTAATTCCCAAGAGGAGACACTCTCCACACAAGACCATTATCTGGTTTTAGACATTATCAAACCACTGGAAATAATCCGGCTTAAATGATAGTTCAAATATGTTTTATGCTGAAATTACTTCCTTCTGTTGTGTTCTAAATGGTTATAATATTCTTAATGGACTAAATGTGTTAATACACTTTACTCATATAATATAGCCAAGTTAATAGGGTCCATTCAGATTTTGTATGTTATCTTTCATAATAATAATAATTTACTAAAATTGATAATTACTCATTTGTATTGTTATATATTTTGTTTAATATTTATCTAAATATTTCAGGAACATTTAATATGTACACATAAATATATACACTAGCGTTCAAAAACGCTTTTTGAAAAAAAATGTTTTGTCATGGACACATTAAATTGATATAAAGTGACAGTATGACATTTATAATGTTACAAACAATTTCTATTTCAAATATATGTTCTGTTGTCCCACAGAATTGTCTGTTCATCAAATAATTCTGTGGGGGGAAAAATCATGTTTCCACAAAAATATTAAGCAGCACAACTGTTTTCAACATTGATAATAATAAGAAATGTTTCTTGAGCAGCAAATCAGCATATTAGAATGATTTCTGAAGGATCATGTGACACTGAAGACTGGAGTAATGATGCTGAAAATTCAGCTTTGCCATCAGGAATAAATTACATTTGAAAATATTTTAAAATAGAAGACATTTATTTGAAATCTTTTTGTTTTGAGTTTGTAAATGATTATATAATTCATGATAAATGAACTGCATTGAGAATCTTGACCGATACTAACAATCATGATTTCAAATTTCTGTTTTCAGTTCGCTGAGAGTCACATGCATCTCAAGTTCTGGATGTGCAATAACAGTTATGTGACAAGCATAACGCCGAGTTTCTGTCATCAAGGACTAATTTATACATTGTATGTGAAGCCTGGGCCTCTGAACCCAGAGACTGAACAAACACTAGTCTGCGCTCACACAAACTGAACTCAGATACATACAGTGTTGAGTTACAGCTTCCACAGCTTTCTCAAGTTGTACAACCATATCAAGCATGTTTTAGGACAAAATCCATATCTGAATACTTTTAAAGTAACAAATTCTATATACAGAGTAATGAGGGGTGTCAGCCACGTAACTCTTTTTTTTCTCTCTCTCTGTTTTTCATTCTGGCAATTTCCTATGAGTCCCTTATGGGAATGGGAACCTCCTGTCAGTTTTATCAGACTGGAGGATCTATATTAAACACCCAGTCACATCTCCCTCTCTCCCCTGCAACGATCACACCATCTCTTTATCTGCCCGTCTGCTCTCACACACCCACTCTGCTCATATTTTTGCTTTAATGTTTTTGCTCTGTGATTTTGTAAGCCTATCATTTTGACCTTTCACACTGATATTAGCTCAAGAAAGTTCCTTTTCTCAGCTGTAAACTGTTCATGTCACTGACTTCACATATGTCACTTAAAAGCAGGGGACATGTTCAACTGCAAGAATTTTTTCCTACCAGTAAATGTATATATATATACAGTGGGAAGATCAAGTATTTGATACACTGCCGATTTTGCAGGTTTTCCTACTTACAAAGCATGTAGAGGTCTGTAATTTTTATCATAGGTACTCTTCAACTGTGAGAGACGGAATCTAAAAATCCAGAAAATCACATTGTATGATTTTTAAATAATTAATTTGCATTTTATTGCATGACATAAGTATTTGATCACCTACCAACCAGTAAGAATTCCGGCTCTCACAGACCTGTTAGTTTTTCTTAAAGAAGCCCTCCTGTTCTCCACTCATTACCTGTATTAACTGCACCTGTTTGAACTTGCTACCTGTATAAAAGACACCTGTCCACACACTCAATCAAACAGACTCCAACCTCTCCACAATGTCCAAGACCAGAGAGCTGTGTAAGGACCTCAGGGATAAAACTGTAGACCTGCACAAGGCTGGGATGGGCTACAGGACAATAGGCAAGCAGCTTGGTGAGAAGGCAACAACCGTTGGCGCAATTATTAGACAATGGAAGAAGTTCAAGATGACGGTCAATCTCCCTCGGTCTGGGGCACCATGCAAGATCTAATCTCGTGGGGCATCAATGATCATGAGGAAGGTGAGGGATCAGCCCAGAACTACACGGCAGGACCTGGTCAATGACCTGAAGAGAGCTGGGACCACAGTCTCAAAGAAAACCGTTAGTAACACACTACGCCATCATGGATTAAAATCCTGCAGCGCACACAAGGTCACCCTGCTCAAGCCAGCGCATGTCCAGGCCCGTCTGAAGTTTGCCAATGACCATCTGGATGATCCAGAGGAGGAATGGGAGAAGGTCATATGGTCTGATGAGACAAAAATAGAGCTTTTTGGTCTAAACTCCACTCGCCGTGTTTGGAGGAAGAAGAAGGATGAGTACAACCCCAAGAACACCATCCCAACTGTGAAGCATGGAGGTGGAAACATCATTCTTTGGGGATGCTTTTCTGGAAAGGGGACAGGACGACTGCACCGTATTGAGGGGAGGATGAATGGGGCCATGTATCGCGAGATCTTGGCCAACAACCTCCTTCCCTCAGTAAGAGCACCCGAGAACACACAGCCAGGGCAACTAAGGAGTGGCTCCGTAAGAAGCATCTCATGGTCCTGGAGTGGCCTAGCCAGTCTCCAGACCTGAACCCAATAGAAAATCTTTGGAGGGAGCTGAAAGTCCGTATTGCCCAGCGACAGCCCCGAAACCTGAAGGATCTGGAGAAGGTCTGTATGGAGGAGTGGGCCAAAATCCCTGCTGCAGTGTGTGCAAACCTGGTCAAGAACTACAGGAAACGTATGATCTCTGTAATTGCAAACAAAGGTTTCTGTACCAAATATTAAGTTCTGCTTTTCTGATGTAACAAATACTTATGTCATGCAATAAAATGCAAATCAATTACTTAAAAATCATACAGTGTGATTTTCTGGATTTTTGTTATAGATTCCGTCTCTCACAGTTGAAGAGTACCTATGATAAAAATTACAGACTTCTACATGCTTTGTAAGTGGGCAAACCTGCAAAATCAGCAGTGTATCAAATACTTGTTCTTCCCACTGTATATATATATATATATATATATAATATTGTGTTGGTCCCCCTTTTGCTGCCAGAACAGCTCTGACCCGTCGAGGCATGGACTCCACTAGACCCCTGAAGGAGTGCTGTGGTATCTGGCACCAAGATGTTAGCAGCAGATCCTTAATGTCCTGTTAGTTGCGAGGTGGGGCCTCCATGGATCGGACTTGTTTGTTCAGCACATCCCACAGATGCTCAATTGGATTGAGATCTGGGGAATTTGGAGATCAAGTCAACACATCAAACTCGTTTTTGTGCTCCTCAAACCATTTCTGAACCATTTTTGCTTTGTGGCAGGGCGCATTATCCTGCTGAAAGAGACCACAGCCACCAGGGAATACCGTTTCCATGAAAGGGTGTACATGGTCTGCAACAATGCTTAGGTAGGTGGTACGTGTCAATTTAACATCCACATGAATGGCAGGACACAAGGTTTCCCAGCAGAACATTGCCCAATACATCACACTGCCTCCGCCGGCTTGCCTTCTTCCCATAGTGCATCCTGGTGCCACGTGTTCCCCAGGTAAGCGACGCACACGCACCCGGCCATCCACGTGATGTAAAAGAAAATGTGATTCATCAGACTAGCCCATATTCTTCCATTGCTCCGTGGTCCAGTTCAGATGCTCACGTGCCCACTGTTGGCACTTTCGGCAGTGGACAGGGGTCAGCATGGGCACCCTGACTGGTCTGCGGCTATGCAGCCCCATACGCAACAAACTGCGATGCACTGTGTATTCTGACACCTTTCTATCAGAACCAGCATTATCTTCTTGAGCAATTTGAGCTACAGTAGCTCGTCTGTTTGATCGGACCACACAGGCCAGCCTTTGCTCCCCACGGGCATCAGTGAGCCTTGGCCGCCCATGACCCTGTCGTCGGTTCACCACTGTTCCTTCCTTGGACCACTTTTGATAGATACTGACCACTGTAGACCGGGAACACCCCACAAGAGCTGCAGTTTTGAAGATGCTCTGACCCAATTGTCTAGACATCACATTTTGGCCCTTGTCAAACTCCCTCAAATCCTTACGCTTGCCCATTTTTACTTCTAACACATCAACTTTGAGGACAAAATGTTCACTTGCTGCCTAATATATCCCACCCACTAACAGGTGCTGTGATGAAGCGATAATCAGTGTTATTCACTTCACCTGTCAGTGATCATAATGTTATGTCTGATCAGTGTATATATATATACGGAGGCAGTGTGATGCTTTGGGCAATGTTCTGCTGGGAAACCTTGGGTCCTGCCATCCATGTTACTTTGACACGTACCACCTACCTAAGCATTGTTGCAGACCATGTACACCCTTTCATGGAAACGGTATTCCCTGGTGGCTGTGGCGTCTTTCAGGAGGATAATGCGCCCTTCCACAAAGCAAAAATGGTTCAGGAATGGTTTGAGGAGCGCAACAACGAGTTTAAGGTGTTGACTTGGCCTCCACCTCGCAACTTACAGGACTTAAAAGGATCTGCTGCTAACATCTTGGTGCCAGATACCACAGCAAACCTTCAGGGGTCTAGTGGAGTCCATGCCTCAACAGGTCAGGGCTGTTTTGGCAGCAAAAGGGGGACCAACACAATATTAGGTGTATATATATATATATATATATATATATATATACACTCACCTAAAGGATTATTAGGAACACCATACTAATACTGTGTTTGACCCCCTTTCGCCTTCAGAACTGCCTTAATTCTACGTGGCATTGATTCAACAAGGTGCTGAAAGCATTCTTTAGAAATGTTGGCCCATATTGATAGGATAGCATCTTGCAGTTGATGGAGATTTGTGGGATGCACATCCAGGGCATGAAGCTCCCGTTCCACCACATCCCAAAGATGCTCTATTGGGTTGAGATCTGGTGACTGGGGGGCCATTTTAGTACAGTGAACTCATTGTCATGTTCAAGAAACCAATTTGAAATGATTCGAGCTTTGTGACATGGTGCATTATCCTGCTGGAAGTAGCCATCAGAGGATGGGTACATGGTGGTCATAAAGGGATGGACATGGTCAGAAACAATGCTCAGGTAGGCCGTGGCATTTAAACGATGCCCAATTGGCACTAAGGGGCCTAAAGTGTGCCAAGAAAACATCCCCCACACCATTACACCACCACCACCAGCCTGCACAGTGGTAACAAGGCATGATGGATCCATGTTCTCATTCTGTTTACGCCAAATTCTGACTCTACCATCTGAATGTCTCAACAGAAATCGAGACTCATCAGACCAGGCAACATTTTTCCAGTCTTCAACTGTCCAATTTTGGTGAGCTCGTGCAAATTGTAGCCTCTTTTTCCTATTTGTAGTGGAGATGAGTGGTACCCGGTGGGGTCTTCTGGTGTTGTAGCCCATCCGTCTCAAGGTTGTGCGTGTTGTGGCTTCACAAATGCTTTGCTGCATACCTCAGTTGTAACGAGTGGTTATTTCAGTCAAAGTTGCTCTTCTATCAGCTTGAATCAGTCGGCCCATTTTCCTCTGACCTCTAGCATCAACAAGGCATTTTCGCCCACAGGACTGCCGCATACTGGATGTTTTTCCCTTTTCACACCATTCTTTGTAAACTCTAGAAATGGTTGTGCGTGAAAATCCCAGTAACTGAGCAGATTGTGAAATACTCAGACCGGCCCGTCTGGCACCAACAACCATGCCACGCTCAAAATTGCTTAAATCACCTTTCTTTCCCATTCTGACATTCAGTTTGGAGTTCAGGAGATTGTCTTGACCAGGACCACACCCCTAAATGCATTGAAGCAACTGCCATGTGATTGGTTGATTAGATAATTGCATTAATGAGAAATTGAACAGGTGTTCCTAATAATCCTTTAGGTGAGTGTATATATACAGTGCATCCGGAAAGTGTTCACAGCGTTTCACTTTTTCTACATTTTGTTATGTTACAGCCTTATTCCAAAATAGATTAAATTCATTATTTTCCTCAAAATTCTACAAACAATACCCCATAATGACAATATGAAAGAAGTGTGTTTGAAATCTTTGCAAATTTATTAAAAATAAAATCTGAAAAAAAAATCACATGTACATAAGTATTCACAGCCTTTGCCATGACACTCAAAATTGAGCTCAGGTGCATCCTGTTTCCACTGATCATCATTGAGATGTTTCTACAATTTGATTGGAGTCCACCTGTGATAAATTCAGTTGATTGGACATGATTTGGAAAGGCACACACCTGTCTATATAAGGTCCCACAGTTAACAGTGCATGTCAGAGCACAAACCAAGCCATGAAGTCCAAGGAATTGTCTGTAGACCTCCGAGACAGGATTGTATCGAGGCACAGATCTGGGGAAGGGTACAGAAATTTTTCTGCAGCATTAAAGGTCACAATGAGCACAGCTGTCTCCATCATCCATAAATGGAAGAAGTTTGGAACCACCAGGACTCTTCCTAGAGCTGGCCGCCCGGCCAAACTGAGTGATTGGGGGAGAAGGGCCTTAGTCAGGGAGGTGACCAAGAACCTGATGGTCACTCTAACAGAGCTCCATCTGTGGAGAGAGGAGAACCTTCCAGAAGAACCATCTCTGCAGCACTCCACCAATTAGGCCTGTATGGTAGAGTGGCCAGATGGAAGCCACTCCTCAGTAAAGGCACATGACAGCCCGCCTGGAGTTTGCCAAAAGGCACCTGAAGGACTCTCAGACCATGAGAAACAAAATACTCTGGTCTAATGAAACAAAGATTGAACTCTTTGGCCTGAATGGCAAGCGTCATGTCTGGGGGAAACCAGGCACCGCTCATCACCTGGACAATACACAGTGAAGCATGGTGGTGGCAGCATCATGCTGTGGGGATGTTTTTCAGCGGCAGGAACTGGGAGACTAGTCAGGATCGAGGGAAAGATGAATGCAGCAATGTACAGAGACAACTCTGTGAATGTCCTTGAGTGGCCTAGCCAGAACCCAGACTTCAACCCGATTAAACATCTCTGGAGAGATCTGAAAATGGCTGTGCACCGACGCTCCCCATCCAACCTGATGGAGCTTGAGAGGTCCTGCAAAAAATAATGGGAGAAACTGCCCAAAAATAGGTGTGACAAGCTTGTAGTATCATACTCAAAGAGAATTGAGGCTGTAATTGGTGCCAAAGGTGCTTCAACTAAGTATTAAGCAAAGGCTGTAAATACTTATGTACATGTTATTTTGTTTCGTTTTTTATTTTTAATAAATTTCGTTTTTTATTTTTAATAAATTTCTTTCACGTTGTCATTATGGGGTATTGTTTGTAGAATTTTGAGGAAAATAATGAATTTAATCGATTTTGGAATAAGGCTGTAACATAACAAAATGTGGAAAAAGTGAAGCGCTGTGAATACTTTCAGGGATGCACTGTACATGTCTAAACCACCAATCTGGCTCTGCCAGTGACCTCCAGGAAAGACTGGATGACATCCATGGACAGAATGGTGAAGGGAGAGACAGCAGACAGCACGAAAAGATGGTAGCCGAGGAAGCAAGGGCTAGCACCCCAAATTCCAGCTCCTGCGAGGGAGCACCCAAACAAGCTACGAAGAACTCTTCAGAAGCATACACCCTAGGGATGCCCGAGTGGGGGGGGGGGGGGGGGGGGGGGGGATTGAGCATGTGACCAGAGCAAATGTAAAATCAACTACAAGCACAGTCTGTATCTGCGGCAAGGTGTGCAAAAGCCTCAGAGGTCTGAAGATCCACCAGACAAAGATGGCCTGCTTAAGGTGGGGGGCATGCAAAGCAACGTACAGGAGCAGTAGCCAGTACTACAAGTTCTGTAGTGCAGACTACAGAACCAGGTCAGATGGAGGAGGAGCCAGGCCCAGAGTCACCCCACAGTGCCCGGAACCTTCAAGCAACACTGGTCCCCACACAAAGCAGGAAGTCGGAACAGTGTCGGGTGAAGTGTCATTAATAAGAAGGAGTAGCTCCAATTGGACGAGGATGTAGACAAGATACAGGAGGCGACATTGAAGGGCAATGCTGACCAGAAACTCCAGGCTATGTGCATCCTCATAATGAGCATAGGCTCAGAATGGTTTGGTGTCATGGAAGCGCGTAGTACAAGCAATCCAGCAAGACCAAACCGGTGGGAGCCGGTCAGCCAGCTGAGACAAGAACTCAGATCCCTGAAGCGTCAATTTAAGTTGGCTAAGGAGCAGGAGAAAACTGCCTTGTCAGACCTCACAAACATCAAAGAAGGAGGCTCATTACACTTAGGCAGGCTGAGTGGCAGGAAAAGGGCCCGAAAGCTAAAGTGCTTTCATTGCCAGTCCCTCTGGCTTCACAAAGAGGCTACTGGGACAGAAGTGAAGTGGCCACCTCAATTGCTCCGTAGAGGAAGTTAATCACCATTTCAGTCTTACCTTCAGTGACAGCTCGAGAGTGACACTTGATACATGTGAGGCACTGGTACACCTACTGAACCGGTGACTCCATTTAACATCTCTGAGCCCACACTGAAGGAGGTCAAAGAAGCAGTCAGAGCTGCAAGAGCAAGTTCCGTCCCTGGCCCCAGCGGTGTACCATATAAGGTCTACAAGCAGTGCCCAAGGTTCCTAGTGTGACTATGGAAGATCTTGAAGGATGTATACATAGACACCGCAGTACAGAAAGGGGGAATCCCAGGAGTGACCGGATGCCTGAAGCACACAGGAGTAGTGAAACAGCTGATCCAGGAAACAAGGAAAAGCAGAGGAGACCTTGCAGCACTCTGGATAGACCTAACAAACGTGCAGATGGCTCCTCCGAGGGCTGGAAAAGCTCATCTCATGGGCAAGGATGAGTTTTAAGCCAGCCAAGTCCAGGTCTCTGGTCCTGAAGAAGGAAAGGGATGGTGAGCAGTTTCTCTTTACCCTGGGAGGGACCCAGATTCCAGCGGTGACGGGGCAAGATTTTTGACAGCTTCATAAAGAACACAGCCACACTTAAGCAAACCAAGAGCGGCCTG
The DNA here is from genome assembly GCA_039654105.1 of Coreius guichenoti. Lineage (NCBI taxonomy): Eukaryota > Metazoa > Chordata > Actinopteri > Cypriniformes > Gobionidae > Coreius > Coreius guichenoti. The sequence continues at coordinate 22,527,422 of CM077174.1, forward strand.
ACTGCCTGGCTCACAGCGATTGACAAATCTGGGCTTCCAGGGAAGTTCAAAGCCTGGATGTACCAACTTGCAGTCCTGCCAAGGCTACTCTGGCTCCTACTAATGTACAAGGTGCCAATGAGAACAGTGGAGGCTCTAGAAAAAAATGTCAGTCAGTTTCTCTGGAGGTGGTTGGGGCTCCCTCGCTCTCTAAGCAGCACTGCCCTTTATGGGCATTTCACCAAGCTGCAGCTCCTCATCAGCAGCCTGGTGGAGGAGTTTAAAGTCACTCAAGCCAGGGAGGTTTGGATGTACCGAGACTCCTCTGACATTAAAGTCGCAACCACAGGAATCCTCATAAAGACTGGAAGGACGTGGCAGGCCCAGGAAGCTAACAACAGAGTGGAGGCATGACTGCGGCACAACATCTTGGTGGGCACTGTGGCGGTGGGGCGGGCAGGACTGGGCAGTTTTCCCAAACCTTGCTATGACAAACCCATGGAAAGGAGAAGTGTCAACTGGTACAAGATGATAAGAGCAGAGGTGGAGGAAGAACGCTGAAGCAAGATGGTCATCATGTACAAACAAGGAGCCTGGATCAGATGGGAGCATGCTGAACCTCGCAAGATCACCTGGTCAGAGCTCTGGAAAGCTGAACCGCTATCCCTCAAGTTTCTCATCCAATCTGTTTATGGTGTTCTCCCCAGTCCGGCCAACCTGCACAGCTGGGAAATGGCAAACACCCCAGCATGCCAACTGTGCCAGAGGAGGGGCACCTTAGAGCACATCCTCAGTTGCTGTTCGAAGGCACTGGGGGAAGGTCGATATCACTGGCACCATGACCAAGTTTTAAGGTCAGAGACCAAAACAAAAACAAAAACAAAAACAGACATTCTGACACAGAACACACATTTCAAAGGCTGTAGCATTTTTCTTCAGAAAAACGAGTATGTGAACTCAGCATGTTTCCTAAATATCTGCAAACATATTATGGTATTTGTATGCTTTAGTACAGTAAAAAACTTACATCCAGCACCTTTAAGTTCCCAGAAAACATCGATACCACTCCACTCCCCCCAGACATAGTATTAACATCAGAGTCGACAAAGCAATTGGTCTTGCTAGAACTGACTGTCCCCTGAGAAGACCGGATTGAGGAAGCCAATGAGTGCAAGAAGGCTAAATATGCAGACCTTGTCACAGAGTGCTGGAGCAATGTTTGTAGATCCCGCTGTGAGCCAGTTAGGTGTCGCGGCTTTGCTGATAAATCACTACATCGAACTCTTAAACTCCTTGGTGTTAAAGGACTTCAGCGCAGAAGAGCCATCAAGAACATCCTGGAGGCCGCTGAATAGGCCTCGTAATGGCTGTGGATCCGAAGGGGGGATCCGTGGCATGGTGCACCATTTGGACACAAGTCATACACCCAGGTGAGGGTGTACGACGATCAAAGACCTGAAACACCCTATAACCCCAGGTTTATTACTGAAGACGTGTCCAAATAGCATCAGAAGATGTGTCTAAACCAGGTGCATGCAAAAATTTCCTATAGAATGTGTTTATAAAGACTGGAGCCTAAAGTCACTGTAAAATTTGCATACAGCTTTGAAGCTATTCATTCAAAAATGTTCTACTCAAGACAAAGTGTTGTAACCTTTTTAAGGTAAGTGAAAACCCCACCTTAACGAATGGCAGCACAAGCGTCACGCGTTAAATTTACGAGGCTGGTTTTAATGGTTGCATTCTAAACCACTTTATACTTGTTTTATTTTGTTTTTTAGTGACCCTTACAAATGTTGGCAGAATATGAAAGCTGAAGTTGCCTTGGAATATTTAATGGAGAGATCACATCATACCTCATAAACATCACAGGCAGTTATACCATGTGCCAAACAGGCTATAAATGTGTAACGAATAAACAAACAAGAAACACGATCAGAGAATGTCAGAGCAACATGTAGGTTTAATTAGTGAAATCAGATTGCATGTAGTTTAAAAGTTTAAATTTAAACTTTTTTTTTTTACTTCAAAACTGCACACATTTAATATTAAATATGAGGTTTAATAATTGTAACTCATTCCTATCCATTTCTGTGTTATGTGACTTTTTGTTGACTTTTCTTTGTACGGTCTGAAACGGAAGTTCTTGACAGAAAAAATGTAGGGCGGGAAGAGATGTCGCTGCAAGGGTGGAGCGGAAGTTATTTTAATTGAAGATTACAAGAGCACATGAAACAAAAAAATAATGATGATTACGGAATGACGGATAAATAATTTATAATAAAAATAAAAATAAGAATTATCCATAAAAATAAGAATTATCAATTTTGATTTCATGGTGACTTCAATGTTTCATATATATTAAAAAATTGCAATATTTCCTTTTATAGAGACTTATCTGTAAACAGATCGTGCATTTTCTGCATAGACGTCTAATTTTTTTCTCTCTGTGTTTGTATTAGCTCCTTGAACCCTGGTATTTCTCTCCTCCTCTTCCTCTATTCTCCTGTCTGTCACCCAGCCTCCCTAGCTTTGCCCTGCCACTAACTGATCTGGGTGATATGTTGCCTTGCGAAGACAGGAAATGAAACCTTTCATTCCTCCCCAGTTGCAGCCCTTTTATCAAAAGCAACTGGGTTTCTTCATTGCAGCCCACTGCCTAATGAACTCATTTTGTGCGCATTGAATGCCTCCTTATCTCAACAAATACACAAACACACTGCCATCTCCTCCTTTCCCTCTCGATTCTCAATACACTCTTAGTATAATTGTTTTCAGAAGGCTGAGAACTTTAACTTCCATCCACCTTCTTTATAGGCTGAGGTGCTGAGAGTAAAGACACATAGGCTACAAATGAAAGGGTGGGGGAGAGAGATGATGGTGGTCTCGGATTAGTTAAAATATCACTGATCAATTTGGATAAATTGGAAAATATGCTGATAAAGTTAAAATCCTTTATAATTTGGGTAATTTCTTTAGAACAGAGACATTTCGTTAGTTTGCAATTACTTGTCATTAAGGCCTAAGCATTTCACAACTGTTGCACTGTCATCATCTAGGAGGTGGCGCCATCTCATGGAGAATGCAGAGTGCAATAGGTTAGTTTGATAGACACATTACCTTCTCATGTTAAAGGGTTAACCCAAAAATGAAAATCCTGCCATTAATTCCTCAACACAATTGAAGATCTTTTTAATGAAATCTGAGTGCTTTCTGTCCCTCCATTGCAACTAATATTTTTAAGACATCATTAAAATCATCCAAGTGACTCCATTGGCTTAACCTCAGTTTTATGAATCGACGCGAGTTCTTTGCGCAAAAAACAAACAAACATAATTTACCACTTTATTTACAAAAATATTAATCTCCAACGAGCGTTAATGTAACAATTTACGTTCTCATGTCAACACAACGCGCATGCGTCCTGGTGCTCTCGTGAACGCGCGTTGGAGTATTAATAAAGTGGTAAATTATGTTTTAAAGCACTTGCGTTGCTTGGTTAAACCACTGGAGACACATGGATTACTTTATTGATGTCTTTACTACCTTCCTGGTCCTTGAAAATAGTAGTTACATAGAATGTCAGTGGAGGGACAGAAAGCTCTCAGATTTTATCAAAAAGATATTCATTTGTGTTCCGAAGTGGATTTGGAACGACATGAGGTTGATGACAGCATTTTCTTTTCTTTTCTTTTCTTTTCTTTTCTTTTCTTTTCTTTTCTTTTCTTTTCTTTTTTTTTTTGTGATAAATTTGATGAAAGTTAAAAATTGAAAGCATCCTCTCTGGCTGCCCTTTTTTATATGTAGACCTATATGTATGTATGTATTTATTTATTTATTTTCATTTCATTTTGACATGTGAAATAGATTCTCTCCTTCCTTCACAAAATGATGTGCAAGAGTTGCAGTGGAGGGCTCACATTAAACAATCCTTAACAGTGAAAATTATAGTTGATTATTTAGGAAAATATATCAGAAGTAAAAACGGGTTAAAAATAAACGGGACAATACATTCAAGATGATCTATGATCTGGTGAGTTTTTCTATGCCAGAACAATCAATCAAACTCATTTACAGAATTCAGAGAGTGCTGCCATCTATCTTAATGCCTGCACCTCTGCTGTTGACGTTTACAGAAATCATTACAATATAGAAAAGTAACAAAAATAAATTCATAGCAAATTAATACAAATTACACAGCTTGAAATCTAATTTTGTTCGATTTGAATCGAATCTGTAAACTTTAACAATCACGTGACGACCAACAGGCGGGACTCTGCGTGTCTTCAGTACAAGAGTTTTCTTGACTCCATAGAACTGGAACGTGAAATCTCCTGCAAGACCATGGACCGACTTGTGAATGTCATTGGACCACAACATATAGGTAAAGAAAAGCACACACACCGTGGTTTGTTGTCATGATTTAAAAAAGATCATCAGAGACGCTCTAGACGTGGGCACATCTTGTGTCGTTTGTCATTCTCGTGACTCCACGCGTATCAGTTGCTTTGCGTTCTAACTACGTTCTAAGAACTTATATTTGCTATATATGGTTCTGAAAACGTATCTTATATTATTAAAAAAGTAAATGCCTTTACAGGTCTCACGGTGGGATTGAGTTTGATAATCATCGTTGTGATTATCGTCCTCGCAGTTGTTGTTTACACTCCACCAGGCGCTACAGCGCGCTGCTTGAGAAGAAACAGGAGTGAAGAACACCTCTCCCTGACTGCTAACAGAATTTCATGACTACTAACAGATATGAACTTTACGGATCTCTGTGTTGGACCCACAACATAGAATAAACTGTTTAACCATTAATTAATAATTTGCACCCCTTTAAATTATTTATTAAAAGTGACTTCCAAACAAATCACAGTTTCCAAACTCATGGAGGATTAATAACATGTTAAATGTTATGGAAATGTATGAAGTGAATGTAAATGATTTCTGCTGATCTCAATTAAGCATTATTCAAATCTCAGGTCATTTTTTTTGTTTGTTGTTGTTGTCTTTTTGGATGCGTTGTACACAAACAAGTATCATGGTAAATCTGTAAATTCTGGTACCTACATACAAATGGAAATCCCCTGAAGTCTCTGTAAAATGATGATATTAAAGGTGTATATGCAATAATCCAGAAAACAATGGGACTGACATATGCACTAAAGAAGATATTGAATTAGAGCTTTCTATGCTTTCCTCAATTGTCATGAATTTATATTCAATATTAGAGACTTTTGTATTCTTTATCATATGGATTTAATGTTATACAAGAACACAAACTCAATGACATTCAAGAATTCATCTGTTTAATGACTGGACTTTACATCCAGGCTGCAATTCCAGTAGATAACCACTAGAAGGACTAGTGCTCTGTAGAAAGGATGGGAGTCTGCATGTATCCTTGATATGTGCCACTGCTACAGTATTCTCTTTTTCATTTAAAGGTAACTATTGATTTTGAGATATTAACAGTTGTTTTTTTTTAATAGCTTCACAGTATAACTGAACATAGTTATGGTGTTTCATATACAATTGCATCAGAAATGCTGCTATATGAGACATCTCAAATGAGATTAATCCATTTCAGTGCTACTTCAGTAAGAATATGTCCACTGCATTTGAATTCATTTAAGAGGTCCAGCTTCATTTGAATTTTCAGTTTCTCATTCCCCCCCCCCCCCCCCCCCCCCCCTTCACTGTCACCGAGCCAAGCCCTCTGAGTTGAACTTTAATTAAAAGCCATGACTGCTGTTGTCTGTCTGTCTTAAACTCTGATAGTCAGTGTCTCCTAATCTCAATCTTATCTTTCCTGCTCTCCCTGCTAATCCACACGGGGCGACAGAGATACGGTCACTGACAGATGCAGACAGCGTCACGCATATGATAGACAAAATGTGAGACGTGCCCATGCGGCAAAACAACATTTGAGCATATAACACATCATGAAGTAGGAGACAATGCCTCTTTATTTCCTTATGTATTGTGGTTGTTCTTTTACTGTTTGACAATAAAAACTCATGGTATGGGATTTTAACTGTATTGAGAAAATATGAGGAATAGTAATGCATTAAATAACCATTAAGATATTCCACCACTGAAAGTAATAATGCAGAGAAATTAATCCATCAATCACTGTCACAACACCCAGCAAAATAATTTCTTATATACCCCTTTTTTTTCTTTCCCCCCTTAAGGTGGTCTCATTTCTAATCAATATTTTTTGTATCTCTGGCTGATTGCTTGTTTTCTCTGTCAGAATGAGTCTGCATTGATTGTTGGCTGTGGTCTTTTCCCACAAGCTCTCTAAAACACGAGCATACTGATGTTACATCTGATGGGATGAAATGGGGGATGGAGCTCAGAGTGGATGGTGGTTTTAATAATCTGTAATCCAGATATTTTAAAGGATTTGATGAATTTTTCCTACATACGCTCCACCATAGATGCAAATATTCTGAGCACATCTCAGCTGAATTGATTTGAATTAGTCTAGTTTTTCTAAATAAAATAAAGAAAGCTGTGGATAAAACAATCAGCTCTAGACTGCTGATCAAGCCCTTCTATTTAGGCCCTGGAAATAGCACCCTCCTCCGTACATATGCAATCATATGACACATGGGTGACGGGGCACTCCCACCAGCTGCCATCTGTCTGTGGAATTCTTTACTCATTTCAACTAGGGGTTTCACGGATGCTGCCATGTTCAGAATGTTGTTTAAAACTCCTAGGCTTTCACATGATGTGTTTTTTGTGCATTTTCTGTGCTGCATTGTTTTATGTCTGACTGCTCACTCACTTCATCACATAATTTATTTCCTCCATTATTCTTGTAATGATGTTTTATTAAAGTTCGGGAGGAGCACGTTCAGATAATTACTCAATTAGCACTAGAGGAGGCTTATATATATATAGCCGACTTCCTTTTGTTCCACAACAGTTTTCCAGCATCCCTCCACCACCCCAACTTCTACCTCTCGATTGTTCCTATCCCAACCAGGGATATGAGGGAGCACTCTGGGTTCGGGCCGAATTCCGAGCCCTTCGGACAGCACGCCAAATATGGCTACTCTTTACTCTATTTGATTATACAGGGGTTGGACAATTAGACTGAAACACTGGCCAATATAGTGTTGGAGGTTTCACGCCTATGTATGCAGAGCCTGGTGGCCAATCTTCACTGATTTTACATTCCATCAGTAAGAGAGGCATTTGAAAGTTGAATTAGCAGAGCAATAGCACAGCTGTACATAAAATATTGCAATCCACACAACATTCAAAAGAGGAAAAATTGTTGGTGCGCGTCTCACTGGCTCATCTAAGGTCAAGGTATTATATAGTGTCTCCCTTAGGAGAAATTTGTTTTAGATTAGAGAACTGCTGCAATGTCAACGCACAACACATATACAACATTAACAACCATTCTAATCCTATAACCCTGTATCATAAAAAAACGATACATACCATTAAAATAATTAATTACGTTTAAAAAAAAACACTCAACCCTCAGTTACCTGTTGTACCAGTTATTTCAGTTATTTAACATCCTGCTGCAATTGCTCATTAATTAATTTAACAGACAATGGGACAAATTAGTATTTATATCGATATAATGGAACCCTATCTCCAACCAGAGTTCATACAACACATGTGAAGAGTCCAATAAAATCTTGTTGGCCTGCTGGATCATGCAAAGCTCAAAAAATATTTTGTAAAGAGCTGATTGTTTATGACAATCTATGACCAGGAAGGCAAGTCTTTGTGGTGTATCGAGAGCTATGGTATCCAAGATATTGTCGGTATACCACCACGTAGGATGAACCACATCCAACAGAAGTAACTGTCAACGCAAGATGAAGCTGTCTGAAAGGGATATCCGGATATTAACCTGGATTGTATCCAAAAAAACATAAAACCACAGCTGCCCAACTCACTGCAGAATTAAATGTGCACCCCGACTCTCCTGTTTCCACCAAAACTGTTCATCGGGAGCTGCACAGAGTCAATATTTATGGTTGGGCTACTATAGCCAAACCTTTGGTCACTCGTGCCAAAGCCAAATGTTGGTTTCATTGGTGCCAACAGTGCAAATCTTAGGCTGTTAACTGTGTGAAACATGTATTGTTCTCTGATGAGTCCACCTTCACTATCTTTCCCACATCCGTGGGAGTTACGGTGTGAAGAAGCCCCAAAGAGGCTTAACACCCAGACTGTTGCTGCCCAGAGTGAAGCACGGGGGTGGATCAGTGATGGTTTGGATTTTGGACTGCAATATCATGGCATTCCCTACTGTGTTTGATGGGCGTCACTGCCGAGTACTACCGAACAATTCTGGAGGACCATGTGCACCTAATGGTTCAAACATTGTACCCTGAAGAGGGTGCCGTACATCAGCAAGATAATGCACCAATACACACAGCAAGACTTGTGACAGAATGGTTTGATGGACATGAAAGTGAAGTTGAACATCTCCCATGGCCTGCAGAGTCACCAGATCTAAATATTTTGAGTAAATTTGGGATATTTTGGAGGAGCAATTTAGAAAACGTTTTCCTCCACCAGCATCACATAGTGACCTGGCCACTGTTCTGGAAAAGGAATGGCTCAAAATTCCTCTGGCCACTATGCTGGACTTGTATCTGTCATTCCCAAGACGAATTGATGCTGTATTGGCCGCAAAAGGACCAAAAAAAGGCCCTACACCATACTAATGAATTATTAATGTCTAAAACCAGGTGTCTCAATAAATAAAGCAAGCCTAAAATTACATATAGGTTAATTCAATTGTCCAGCTACCTTGCATGTTCATTTGAATGCCAAACTTTTTAATTAACAGACAGTTTTATTTTTATTCTTTATTCGTGAAATTACCAGTCTCTGTCTTCATGCTCAGATCCCAGAAGACTGTGACAGCAAACAGCCATCCTCTTAATTCTTTGTGGTGTTTGTCATCAGGTTGTTGTGACTCTGAGGAACAGGTTCTCTGTCTTAATGAGGATGGTTAGGGACAGACTACAGCTCCCATTGAAACATGACCTTAGCATCAGTCATCTAGGTGTGGAGTGTTTACTGTCACCTCGAACACAGCTTCCTTAATGTTGCATTAAAGGAGGTAATCATGTAAATGTCATGTAAAGCTTAAGTGTCCAATGGTTTTAAATGAAGCTGTGAAATGAGATTACACATTCATTATGAAGGTATTCTGTTTTTAGAGTAGCTGACCAATAATATGGATATGACAAATGTAGGTTATTTTAGGTATTTTAGTTGTATTATTGTTTAAGGAAAAAATTATATGTAAGATAATAAATGCTGCATGTCTCAAACTTTGATTTAATATTTCACATATGTGTCTGCTGTAAAGTAGTTCAGAAAAACTTTAAATAAAAGTAGACTAGAAATACTGTACACTACCGGGTGGGTTGAAACAATAAAAAAAAAAAACAGTGTGATTGTACCTACATGTTGTGTATACATTTTTATAACACTTTTTTTTTTTTTAAATATATATTGTGCCATACCCCATCACCACCTTCCCCCCACATTTCATTTTAAACATTTTAATAAAAAAACATTAAAGGAAGTGCTCTGCCTCAAAACTTGGAAATTTGGAAACAAATTTAAGTAACAAAATAAAGCTTATTTACGTGACTTTCTTATTCATTTTTTTTGTCTTGTAAAGCTTGTTTAGCCGATGATGCTACAGCTTGCTCGATTTTTACGACACTCCCTGTTCCCCACAGCAATTATAAAAGAATGAGAAGAAAATAGTTTCAAATAGTTCTATTCAGCTGGCATCCACAAAAAACTTTCAATTATGACGTTATTACCATGGCAACGCATCATTTAAAAGGATTTAGAGAGCGATCAGATTACTAACACGAGCGGTATGACGTCTCACCCCTTTATTAAGTTACTGTTCAGTACTAGTGGTTTGACAGCTGGTACGCATCGCGCATGCGCAGAGCGAACAGAAGTGCGCGACTCGAAGACGCTGCACATCTTCCTATGTCAGACCGACGGCACCAAATGATGTGAGTTTCGCCGCTACCTTCTCTTACATCTTGTGTTCCTGGACCTTGAATGGCGCTGGTCATCGTCCAACGCTCGCCAACCCCTAGTACAACATCCAGTCCGTGCGTGTCGGTGAGTTTCGTATCTATTTCACCAGTTTTTCTCTACTTATTAAACGATTTTACTCATGTGCGAGCTGTAGCGGCAGCTAGGGTGTTCACTCGGTCTGCGCTTGCGCAGAACGATACTGAGCTTATCAGTGGTAGACATGCAACTAGCCGGTGTAGCGTTGTACTCTACAAGCGTTCGTAGTTTCATGCTTGATTTTTAATGTTATTTTAAAATCACTAAAACAACAGTCCATTAAGAATGGCGAGCTATTAGTGAACAAAAGCGGGATTTTTATTATAGTTTTCTGAGCTAGTTGAGCTACAGTTAGTTGCTAGCTGCTGATCAGCAGTACGTGTAGTGACATCTGGATTTAATAATCATCATTGTAGTACCCTGTCATTCTGTTGTATTCAATTAATATAGATCACTACAAAAAATTCTGTTTTAGGAGGAAATGTTTGTTAAACCTGACATATGGCGAAAGGACACACAATTTTTTTTTTACTGTGTTAAAACTTCCCAGATAAGCTATATCTAGAATAAGTCACAAATACTGGTTAGAATTTGTGCTTTTTTGTGCAAAATTGTGGATGCTTTGGCCTGATACAGTGACTGTTTGTCGTAACAACTGTTGCAATTTGATAAAGTAGCACAGCCCTGTGGGTTCACACCACTTCCCAATTTTTCTCAATGTTTTCTCACAAATTCACTATTATACCATCATTATAAGATTTGTGGTTCCGCAGGCATATATAATACATCTGTGTTGCACAGACTGACCATGAATTGCCTCATCTTTTACTTGTGCCTGTTTACGACTCTCTCTTTAATATGCTTTTATGCACATTAAAAAAATACAAAATAAAGTCTCAAAGCAAGAGATTATTTGTGTATACGTATTCCCATTTATACTGCAGAAATATAAAGTGTAGTATAGTTGAATGCTATTCTGAACATATATGCCCATATGTCTTTTAGCCACTATTTTATTTTGAGATCTGGACAGCACAATTGAATACTTGAGTTGAGCATGTTTGTTGACGACAAGGGGGTGATGGTGCATGAAAAGTGGGTTAATTCTGTAAAGCTCACGTCACGATTTGTCGTGCCTTACGGTCCACAAGAAGTAATTTTCAGTGACAGTAAGACTGTCGCCATGAAATTCCAATATTTAAACCTGTCTGTTCCTGTACCCCAATCCATCCTTTTCATTATCAACTGGAATGAGTATTTATATATGGGATAATCTGAGTTTTTTTTTTTTTTTATCTGTTTGAAACTGTGCTGTGCAGTATATACTATACACTATATATATTTTTCTTCATATAGTAGATATTTGAAACAATTTAAAATGCAGCAATAAACACTTAAAATATTATTTTGCTACTTTCATGTTTGACCATATTATAAGTTGCATATTCAATTCAGTGAGTGCCTCCTGTTTATCTCATAAATAAAAGCTTTATTTTATTTTTATTTATATATTTAAAATGTTTTGGCAGTCTGATCAAATAAGTCAAATGATGTTGAAATCATTGTTGACATTGTTAGGATACATAATGCATATAACAAAAAACGTATGAATAATGTGCCGTTTTGAGCATTGAGAAACGTTTCATTTAATTAAAATTGTCAGTTTATTGTCAATTTAGCACCACAATAAATGTATGTCATGCACTTTACATACTGGAAAATATTATAAATGTTATGGTAGTAATAGTGTTCTTCTGAAAATACTAAGGCTCCTTACAGTAAACTCAAGCTGTCAACTGATTGTTGATCTATGTTAAAAATTCAATCAAGTGTTTTTTTTGTTTGCTTTGTTACAGTGAAGTCCATGCAACTTATTTAAAAAACATGTATGATGCCGGAAAAAAAAATAACATAATAGTTAGACTTTTATATTTCTTTTAGCAGCATGAGTTCCAAAATTGAGATGACCTACCTCAACTAATTTACCTTATAATAGGCTGACCTAAAATCTTAAGTCATATTTAGGTTAGCCCACATGTAAAGGCTAGATAGGAAAATTAGGTTATGTGAGTGAGATGGGCTTATTCTCCTCCACCACCACCCCCCCATTACCAACTGCCCATCATGTGACCCCATTGAGGCTTCCATGTGAGTCATCTTGTGAGATGCCTCAATGTTTTCCAGACAAAGTCCTTAGTGAACCTAACCCAGCGAGCCTTATTAGTACGCCAGGCTTGACGTCGGTTGTGATGCATGTCCTCATGCAAATTTTACATGCTAAGAGCTGGTATTGGAAAAACAAATTAGCCAGTTTCTCAAATGTATTGGAATAAATTGGAAGTGAAGAATTACATTGTTGTACATTCTCACTAAAGCAATATACTTTGTCACAGACACCTTGAGTTCATGGTCTGAGTTCATGGCCCTGTGCAGTGTATCTCACACTGTTGTTTGCTGGTGCGGCATATTTTTGCCTATATAGCATATGGTGATTGTAGTCTGAATTGTGCCTGACTACCTCTTATTTACCATAAACCGTGTTGTTAAGAAGCACTGGGTTGTGACGTCCATATGCAGCATGGCTTGGCTGCCTGATCCCCAAGAGAAAGTGCTCTAGGATTGGGATTACTGAAACAGGCAGCATGGATTAAACATAGCCTGGGCCGTTGTAGGCAGAGGAAGCCTGAAGCTTTGCAGTAATCACACATCTACTTATGAATTTTGTGTGTGTGTCTGTATGTTGGCTTAGCTAGGGCGTTTGAGTGAGAACTAGGTTTAGTTTTGCAAGATAACAATCACTGGAAGACGGGGATGTGCGAGCCGCTTGAAAGATAAGCAGGCTTGACGCGTCATTAGTAGTAGACAAAAGATTCTCTTTCATAATGAGACTGCAGATGGAGAAGGTGTTTTGAATAAACATCCCCCTCTATTTTGCTGGGTAATGATGTGTGTTGAGTGTCTATCCTCATCTTTATGATGGCCCTCACCTATGCTGATTGTATTCACAATTAAGTTAATCTACACTAATGTTCAAAAGTTTGTGGTCAGTAAGATTTATTAATACTTTTATTAAAGTGGTCCTATAATGCCCCTTTTTACAAGATGTAAAATAAGTCTCTGATGTCCCCAGAATGTGTATGTGAAGATCATGTTTTATAGCATGTTAAAATGAGGGTGAGCTGGGCCCCCTTTCTAGAAGAGGGCGGAGCTTCAAAAGCTTGTGTTAGAAGCTCCGATTACCTCACGCAGACACGCACTGAAAATGTCAGAAACTGTTCAGCCTTTTATGTTCTAACCGGAGTCGGACAATGAAGGAGAGACTCAATGCAACAGGACGTTTCTGAATGGTTAGTTGATGAATTTATGTAGCTGATGTGGAGTTAACTATCTTCAGGTCATTGATTAGCATATTCTGTTATGATAATCTATAAATCGCTCATTGTAAGATGCCTTCAGAGCCATATTCTGCATGGAGATAGAACAGGTATAGTTTAGTTTAATTACGGTTATAACTTATGTTGTCATCTTGCTTTTATGACATGCTATTGCATTTGTGTTGCAAATGTGAAAAGTCGGATGTGACAGCTTGCGCAGACTCCCAAATGTGCTGTACTACAACAACTCTTCCTCTTCTCAACATGGCCTCACCCCCTTTGTTGCGTGATCCCAGGGGCAGGGTTTATGTAAATTTTAGGGTTAGTGATGTCACTAACCTGTGAAGAAGTTTTATTGTAGTCCCTACCAGACGTTTGTAGTAGTCCTTCAAAAGGTAGTCCTTAGATTTCTTTAAAAGAAAATATCTGCCTTTGCTTTGAACTTTGAGCATTGTAACTTTGCAGATGTTGTTTATGCTCAAACAGCAACATTACACACTAACTAAAGTTAAAAAAGTGAAATCATAATCAACCACTCCTTTAAGCAAGGATGCATTAAATTGATCAAAAGTGAAAGCCATTTATAATGTTACAAAAGATTTCTATTTCAAATAAAAGCTGTTCTTTTGAATTTTCTGTTAATAAAAGAATCTTGAAAAAAAAGTATCATGGTTTCCACAAAAATATTAAAGGGATAGTTCACGCAAAAATGAAAATTCTGTCATTAATTACTCACCCTCATGTCGTTCCAAACCCGTAAGATCCTCGTTCATCTTCGGAACACAAATGAAGATATTTTTGATGAAATCCGAGAGCTCTCAGGCCCCTCCATAGACAGCAATTTAATTAACACTTTCAAGGCCCAGAAAGGTAGCAAAAACAGCGTTAAAATAGTCCATGTGACTACAGTGGTTCAACATTAATTTTATGAAGCGACGAGGATACTTTTTGTGCGCAAAAACAAACAAAAATAACGACTTTATTCAACAATTTCATTCTAACCTGTGTCAGTCTCCTACGCAGTTTACGTTGTAAATAGTGCAGCGCTTTCGAGTTGCAGCTGAATGGCAGCCGATGCAGTTCACGTGAGCACCACGACGCATGCGTGTGATGACGCAGGAGCTGCACTGTTTTTACAACGTAAACTGTGTAGGAGACATGAGGGTGAGTAATTAATGACAGAATTTTCATTTTTGGGTGAACTAACCCTTTAAGCAGCACATTAGCACAACTGTTTTCAACATTGATAATAATAATAATAATAATTATTATTATTATTATTATTAGATTAACTGATTTTCTAGTGGTCATAGTAGGAACTTGGTGTCTTTTCATGCTGCAGTTCATAGTTTGTTTTTGCTAAACTTGAAAATAAATATGAATTATTATTTTTATAGGGAAAAGCATTGAAAATCTGTCAAATGCAGAGGCAATACATTTCTAACACTGGGGAATACAATTTGTGCGTAATTTCGGTAGTTTCCTGTCATTTGGCTGATGCTAAAGTTCGATGGGAAATTATCACTTTATCAACCTAACGTTACAGATAAAGGTACAGGTAGGAGTACAATTACGGTAAGTTGAGTGGGTTGGATTTCATGCTGGACCACTGTAATCTACTTGAATGTACTCCAGGTCTGACCATTGTATCTCTCTTTCTCTCATTCTCTTCCTACAGGAGGCAGACAGTGCTGAAGATGACCGGCGCTCTCAGCCCAGAAGGTACGTCCACAGGCCTGCATCTAACCCGTATATCCACCAGCATGCTAAAATCCACATTTATGTCTCATAGCCACACTCGACTGGACCATCATCTTTGTTTTTGAGGAAAACATTCACTTTAGTTTTGATCCATCTTATGATGTGCAGTATCTCCACCAGGGGGAGTATTCTGAACGGTGCATGACTAATGAACGTAACATGACTAATATTCAAACCCTGCCAGTTTTGGCCAGATAATAGGCCTAGTGAAGAAACTGAACTTTAGTGGAAGCAGATCTGTGATTTCAGATGATGTAACAATCAATATCTGTGTCTAAGAAAGGAACTGAACATTTGAAATGAGTTAGTTATTATTTAAGTGAAACCAGGAAGATGGTGACCTGAATTTTGACTACCTTGTGTACGTGACTGTGCAATCCAGTACACTACAGTATTTGGCCAGTACAATATTTGCATGAATATCAGTATGCTGTATCTGAGGTGAGCAATATTTGTGTATTTTAGAGTACACACGTATGTAAGTGACATCAGACTTGTTTGTTTTGTATCCGTCTCTTGTTTTTGTTTTGGATGAACTGCTACCACTTGCGTGTTTGATTATTTAAATGTTTTAAATAAATATTTAATATAAATAATTTAATGATTCTATAAGCTAATAAAATTGCAGTACTTTGAGCTCTACATTTTAACATATTTAACTCCATTCCACAAAATTCCTTACATTTTCCCCCAAAATTATAGTGATTAGAATTGGGAAATGGGAAAATGTCAAAAATTTGTGCCTTTTAGAATTGGACAGGTGTGCATTTATCAGCTTACATTTATAAATATTTTACAGCAGCTTTGAACATACACTATATTGCCAAAAGTATTGGGACACCCCTCCAAATCATTGAATTCAGGTGTTCCGATCGCTTCCATGGCCAAAGGTGTATAAAATCAAGCACCTAGGCATGCAGACTGCTTCTACAAACATTTGTGAAAGAATGGATCGCTCTCAGGAGCTCAGTGAATTCAAGCGTGGTAACCGTGATAGGTTGCCACCTGTGCATTCGTGAAATTTCCTCACTACTAAATATTCTACGGTCAACTGTTAGTGGTATTATAACAAAGTGGAAGCAATTGGGAACAACAGCAACCCAGCTACGGAGTGGTAGGCCACGTAAAATCACAGAGCGGGGTCAGCGCATGCTGAGGCGCACAGTGTACAGAAGTCGCCAACTTTCTGCAGAGTCAATAGCTACAGACCTCCAAACTTCACGTGGCCTTCAGATTAGCTCAAGAACAGTGCGTAGAGAGCTTCATGGAATGGGTTTCCATGGCCGAGCAGCTGCATCCAAGCCTTACATCACCAAGTGCAATGCAAAGCGTCAGATGCAGTGGTGTAAAGCAAGCCGCCCATGGACTCTAAAGCACTGGAGACGTGTTCTCGTGAGTGACGAATCACGCTTCTCTGTCTGGCAATCCGATGGATGACTCTGGGTTTGATGGTTACCAGGAGAACGGTACTTGCCTGACTGCACTGTGCCAAGTGTAAAGTTTGGTGGAGGGGGATTATGATGTGGGGTTGTTTTTCAGGGGTTGGGCTTGGCCCCTTAGTTCCAGTGAAAGGAACTCTTAATGCTTCAGCATACCAAGACATTTTGGACAATTTCATTCTCTCAACTTTGTGGGAAGAGTTTGGGGATGGCCCCTTCCTGTTCCAACATGACTGCACACCAGTGCACAAAGACATGGATGAGCGAGTTTGGTGTGGAGGAACTTGACTGGCCTGCACAGAGTCCTGACCTCAACCCGATAGAACACCTTTGGGATGAATTAGAGCGGAGACTGCGAGCCAGGCCTTCTCGTCCAACATCAGTGCCTGACCTCACAAATGCGCTTCTAGAAGAATGGTCAAAAATTCCCATAAACACACTCCTAAAGCCTTCCCAGAAGAGTTGAAGCTGTTATAGCTGCAAACGCTGGGCCAACTCCATATTAAACCCTGCAGATTAAGAATTGGATGTCATTAAAGTTCACGTGCATGTAAAGGCAGGCGTCCCCAAAACGTTTGGCAATATAGTGTGTGTGTGTATATAATATATATATATATATACAGTGGGGAGAATATTTGATACACTGCCGATTTTGCAGGTTTTCCTACTTACAAAGCATGTAGAGGTCTGTAATTTGTATCATAGGTACTCTTCAACTGTGAGAGACGGAATCTAAAACAAAAATCCAGAAAATCACATTGTATGATTTTTAAATAATTAATTTGCATTTTATTGCATGACATAAGTATTTGATCACCTACCAACCAGTAAGAATTATGGCTCTCACAGACCTGTTAATTTTTAAGAAGCCCTCCTGTTCTCCACTCATTACCTGTATTAACTGCACCTGTTTGAACTCGTTACCTGTATAAAAGACACCTGTCCACACACTCAATCAAACAGACTCCAACCTCTCCACAATGGCCAAGACCAGAGAGCTGTGTAAGGACATCAGGGATAAAATTGTAGACCTGCACAAGGCTGGGATGGGCTACAGGACAATAGGCAAGTAGCTTGGTGAGAAGGCAACAACTGTTGGCGCAATTATTAGAAAATGGAAGAAGTTCAAGATGATGGTCAATCTCCCTCGGTCTGGGGCACCATGCAAGATCTCACCTTGTGGGGCATCAATGATCATGAGGAAGGTGAGGGATCAGCCCAGAACTACACGGCAGGACCTGGTCAATGACCTGAAGAGAGCTGGGACCACAGTCTCAAAGAAAACTATTAGTAACACACTACGCCGTCATGGATTAAAATCCTGCAGCACACGCAAGGTCCCCCCCCTCAAGCCAGCGCATGTCCAGGCCCGTCTGAAGTTTGCCAATGACCATCTGCATGATCCAGAGGAGGAATGGGAGAAGGTCATGTGGTCTGATGAGACAAAAATAGAGCTTTTTGGTCTGAACTCCACTCGCCGTGTTTGGAGGAAGAAGAAGGATGCATACAACCCCAAGAACACCATCCCAACCGTGAAGCATGGAGGTGGAAACATCATTCTTTGGGGATGCTTTTCTGCAAAGGGGACAGGACGACTGCACCGTATTGAGGGGAGGATGGATGGGGCCATGTATCGCGAGATCTTGGCCAACAACCTCCTTACCTCAGTAAGAGCATTGAAGATGGGTCGTGGCTGGGTCTTCCAGCATGACAACAACCAGAAACACACAGCCAGGGCAACTAAGGAGTGGCTCCGTAAGAAGCATCTCAAGGTCCTGGAGTGGCCTAGCCAGTCTCCAGACCTGAACCCAATAGAAAATCTTTGGAGGGAGCTGAAAGTCCGTATTGCCCAGCAACAGCCCCGAAACCTGAAGGATCTGGAGAAGGTCTGTATGGAGGAGTGGGCCAAAATCCCTGCTGCAGTGTGTGCAAACCTGGTCAAGAACTACAGGAAACGTATGATCTCTGTAATTGCAAACAAAGGTTTCTGTACCAAATATTAAGTTCTGCTTTTCTGATGTATCAAATACTTATGTCATGCAATAAAATGCAAATTAATTACTTAAAAATCATACAATGTGATTTTCTGTTTTTTTGTTTTAGATTCCGTCACTCACAGTTGAAGAGTACCTATGATAAAAATTACAGACCTCTACATGCTTTGTAAGTGGGCAAACCTATATATATATATATATATCTCTGTCTGCCTGCCTACCTATAGGACGTTAAATTACAAATTGTGGAGCACTGCAGCACATGATTGACAGCGTAGGCTTTCATTAGAGGGTCTGGACAGCATTGAGACTCTGGTCTAATTTGAATCATAAGTATCCTGGTGGATAACTATTCAAGCTTTGTTATGCAACGCTGTTTGGCTTCCCACCACCAGATGGAATCGTCTGGGAGGGTCTTACATGACATCAGACTTTTGTTTGTGTAGTATCCAAGACAAAAAATAGAACCCCCCCAGGTCAAGCTTAAAAGGCACCCCAAAACTTGGCACTTTCAATGCCGTGCCACACATGTCCTCAATTACACGGCATGTTAGGTAATCCTATGATGACTATGACGTCATTTGCGTAAGATATTCTCCGGAGTGCTGTGTGTGTGTTTTCATTTGCCTTTTCTCACTGGCACCCCCATGCTACAACCTGACCCTAGATTACATAACATTTGGTCTGAATTAAAAGTATATCTTGCTGTGCACAATCACTTACAATTTCAAGGGATGAGGAGGGAATCTGCAGTACACTCTGGAACACAAAAAGTAAATGCTTTTTAATTTTGTAGTGTTGCTGCCATGTACTCTACCTTTCAAAAGTTTGGGGTTCATTGGTAAGATATTTAATTATTTTTAAGTCACTTATGCTCTCTAAGGTCACATTTATTTGATAAATACAGTAATATTATGAAATATTATTCCAATTTATAACAACTGTTTTGTATCTTAATAGATATGTGATGGCAGAGCTGAATTTTCAGCATCATTACTCCAGTCTTCAGTGTCACATGATCCTTCAGAAATCATTCTAATATGCTGATTTGGTGTTCAGGAAACATCTCTTATTATTATGAATGTTGAAAACAGTTTTCAACTGTAACTTTTGATGAATTTAATGCAGTATTAATTTCTTTAAAAAACAACAACTTTTGAATGACAGTGTACCTCACAAGGACTACGACTTGTCATAAATTCACATCGCAAAAATGGGCATCACTTTTGAACCTTTCGAATCAAATGATTCACAATCACTACAAAATGTGGTCTGTATCTCTAAATGTGAAGGCATTTAAAAATGGACTTGGTATTTGTAAAACCCAGTGTGGTCAGAGAAGGATGTGGTTAATGAATAAAAACATGGTTAAAACAAATCAAATATATTAAAATGAGTAAGAACTACATCTTCAGAATCATGTCTGAATTGTATTAGCAGGGCTGTCATCATCAGCGTTTGCATTTATTGTTCTTTTTATGGGACTATTAAGTCATAACAGGCCTGCAGTGCAGTTATTGTGTTTGTTTTATTTATTTATTTTTATTTTTTTATGGGACTATTCAGTCTTAGCTGGCCTGCAATACATTTGCTTTGTGCACTGGCCTCATTCCAGCAACTCAAATTAGTCTTGGGGCTGGAGAAATGGGTGGTTAAGAGAGAAAGCAGGAGATACAGGCACCAGGAAACAGAATAGAAAAATAGATCCAGCATATAATAAAAATTTCAGAGATATTAAGGTGTCACAGCAGTGTGGCCGAACAGGTTTTTCTGGACCACTTATGTTTGGACCAGTATGTGTATATGAATTTGGTTGGCTGACCGTTTGTCACGGGGCTGGGCAGAGCAAGTTTATTCATGCCTGAGTTTCTCTCATTTCACCTAGTTTTCTTACAAGGTCAGGTGTAATCATGCGTCAACCGGTAGAGCTTCTGCTACACTGAATATAACATGGTATATCTTTGGTGTAATTCATTGCAAATGAGTGCTTTTTCATAGTAGACAGCTTTTTTTATAATTAATGAATTAATTAATTTAAGATTTATTTTTGCAATTTTGTTCATTTTTGTTCAGATAGTACAGTTGGAGAGAGAACAGGAATTGAAGTGAGAGGGATGTGGGATCGGGATAGGGCCAAGAGCCATGATTCGAACTCTGGTTGCCTGCAGTGCAATTGGCTATCGTCTCCGACATAATGGGAGTAATGAACAGAACTGTACTCTATTGTAGGTTGCTTCCGGATGCTCAAAAAAATCAGACTCATCAAAACTGAACACATTTTTAATTCAACAGATGTTTAGTCACAGGTGTGCATTTATTGGCTTATATGTATTTACAGCAGCTTTGAACATATCTCACACGGTGATATTTGAAGTGTATTAATGCTTTGACTTTTTTTAAATGTACAATTATAATAAGTGGTAGACAGAAGTCCTGGTGAGGTACACTATTCAAAAGATTGATGATATATGATATCATGATGTATAGTATAGTATAGTATAGTATAATATATATAATATAATATACATTTCATATATCATTAGTATATGTATATCATATAAATGACTTATTTCGATTTGTTATAAAATATTTAGATAATATTTGTATGATTTTTTAAAAAAAATATATTTTATTAAATGTAATATTCAATATATTTAAAAAGAAAATAGTTGAGAAAATTTGGGGGGTTTTTTTCACTTTGAAGAATCTAAGAATCTAATTTCCAGCAGCAACAACTGTGTTGTAACTTACCGTTACCGTAATAAAATTACTCATGCTGCAATGTAAGATTTTGGTCATACCGCCCACAGGATTTCCCATGTGGCTGACCATTTTTTTAATAGAGTGGAGTAACGAATTGGTATCAGACACATTCCCAGCTCCAAGTATAGGAAACAGCTGGCTCTTAAGAACACTGCGGTCATGAAATGGGGGTAATCAAGGGAGCATCCATTATCTTGGAAGCACTAGTGACCTTTTCCAGGACATTGCATGCAAGATGGCGGCCGTTGCACAACACACACTCATAATTTTGTAAACACGACATGACAACAGCAACATCTCAAATTACCAGCCAAGGGAGTCAAATGGGAAAACTCTGATATAAACACAAAGTAGCTTATACAACCCTGACTGTGTTAACAGCCTGAAGGTGTTTGTGATAAGGCTTCAGATGTTATGTACCGCCACAAGAACAAATGCATTGCAACGTGGAATGTGATGTATTTTAACGTAAGAAGATGGGTGTGTTGAGCCCATAAACCTTAAGCACGTAGAACCTATGTCATCCATTCACGTGTGTGCCAATTCTGTCTTTGATTTAGATTTAAATGTGTTTACTGTTTACATAAAATTCACTTAGACATGTAGAATAGCGAGCTCTAAACAAGCAGTCTTAATGGGTTTAAGTTAACAATCGACTATCTCAATATTGATTCCCAGCTGTCTGACTTTGTTGATTTGAAGTCTTTCTCTGCACTGACTGATGTTTATCTATCAAACCCAGACATCTTGTCTGTTACTGTAGTGTGTCAAACTACACAGGTTCCTCTTTCAAGCCATCATGCAAATGTCTTGATGAAGTTCAGTCATCTAATAAAGGCTTTTATCTACATTGAAATTGCAGTGGTGTGTGTTTAGTTTACAGCTCACCTTGCTTTTAAGTCTCCAAAGATGATGATGATAAAATATCCTTGAATCAAATAATACGACAGTATGTATAACTTGTCATGCGTATGAACTCACTCAGATATTGAGATGAGAGCTTTACAGTGTTTGTCACATTGGGCCTTTTTAAACAAGATGGATTTTCCCAATGGTCTACCCAGGTCATCGCCTTTGACAAGAACACACAGAAAAAATAGACTGAATCTTGTGACGGGCCAAATATGCTGTTTGCAAAGAATAAACCTTCCCCTCTAATGAATCGGGAAGTAAGCGTTTATCATTTTTGAAATGTGATTGATGCATACTGCCAGTAAATATTGGCGGCAAGCCAAGTCATTCACTTGGATTTACATAACTGATGTTTTTATGAATGTCTGTTGTCCTCCAACAAACTATATTGTGACTTCAGAATCAAACCTAAAGTATCTGTTGACGTTCTTATGATATGATTTTTTGTTTCAAGGCCTGCTATTCATGTGCCTTTTCCACTTTTTATGACAACAAAGGCATTGTTTGGTTTTGTGTTTTCACTTATCCAAGACAGGCCATGGCCTAAATTAACTAGAGACTGAGTATTTTCATTTGTGTGAAACCATATTGTCTCTCTCCTCTCTGAGAAGTCTATCACTCAGACATCAATTGACCAAGGCCTTTGATTACAACATTTGTCAAGAAGGTCTTAAAAGAACGTAGGGTGAATCTCACAAACCTGTAAAGAAACATTCCAGAGTTTTTTTTTTTTTGTTGTTGTTGTTTTTGTTTTTTAAACCTCACCTCAAATTCAAATGATGAAGGCGAGTTAGGTTGTTGTTGTGTGTGTGTGTGTGTTTTTTTTTTTTTTTTTTACATTATTTTCATGACAATTAAATGCATGCCACCACACTAATTTTAAAAATCTGTTATTTTAATATATTATTTAAATGAATGGGCATCGGAAGCAAAAAAATGTGGGTGGGTCCTCCCCCAGAAAAATTTTACTGGAGTAGATTCCAATTACATGAAGTGCAAATAGCCCTCCTTGTTTACTACACATCTGGTTGAACCAGACAAAATTACAGAAGACACCAAATTATTTACAGCGGCAATAGTGTAGGGGTAAGGCACATGGCAGAAAGTTTTGACGCAAATCGACCCGAGGTTTGAATCCGTGTTTTGTCGAACTCGCTATTTTCCCATCACATATCAGATCGGAAAGGCATTTATTTTCAATAAAAATTGAGAAAATATTCGAAAAGTGGAAATAAAGTGTCTAATGTGTGTTTAATAGTAAAGTGTTTATAGGTTAGGGGTAGGTGAACAGACGTGCGCTGAATGGTAAAAGTGAGTGGGTCCAATATCATTGGTCTTAAAAAGTACATACAGTGGTTCTGACGCCCATGTTTAAATGCAAATTATAAGTATTTATACATCATGGTAGCATTTACGGTTTAATTAGAAGCATTATTTGTCCACTGGAGTTGATTTTGAAGGCCATTCATTTTTAATTAAATTAAATAAATTAATCAATAAAATAATTAATCAACACTAAGGTGTCCAAACCCATTTCTTTTAAATATCTGTCACGTTTTGGTGGCTTTCGCCCCCTATAGTAATATCTCAATGCAACACAAAAAAGGAAAAAGAAATGTGACTTCGACATGTTGTCAGAATCACCCATAAACACACTTGCAGCTCCCAGGCTGTTTAAACCTGGCTTGCTAAATGTTTTTATTTTCCCCTGTTCCTATGTCCTTTTTAAACCTCAGCTATTCATAGAGCCACTTGACTGCTCGTGGAAAACAACTGTCTGGTCTGAAAGATGCACTGAAGTGCACTTCGGGCTCGTGATTTCGCAGCTGAGGTCGTATTCCCGCGCTGCGCTGCTCTGTGTCCTTGCGCGGGTGTCTGAAGTGTCGGCCGTCTGTGGAATCCTGCAGTGGACCCTTCCTGAAGCACATGTCAGCAGCTCCTCCTCCCTTCTTTTCAAGCATTAGTGCGCCGCACCGTAGTTCTTACATACTGAGTTGTGTGAGTGAAGCGGCTCGCCGGCTCATGCCAAAGCAAGTGCACATGTAGAGTTTGTTTTTGTAGCTTTATACGTTCTCGTTTGTAGTTTTATGCTTGTTTAGGGGCAGTGTTTACACTAAACGGTTAACTTTTGGGGACTGTTTTGTTTGTTTTTTTATTAACCACTACGTTATTTTAAGGCCACGTTGGTGTCCTTTTAAGGCCTTATGGACGGATCATTTTTAAAACTATTTTAGCAGTCGGCAAAGCACCCGATTTATTTATTTTGGGTAGCTTTTAGTACTTGGGTAGTATGATGGTTGTAGAGGGGTCTATCTGAGAATATCCGGCTCTCTGGTCCTCGGTCATGACCCTGGAGAGTGTGGCGATCACGGAGAGCTCCTCTGCCCGGGGATTCTGCTCCTGCTGCGGGGCAAAAATCATGCCGTACTTCTACGACAACGCGGTCGCTTCTCAAAACCAGATCAACCAGCTGTGAGTAAAGCTCAACTGTTATGCACCTAGTCGTCATAGATTCCACTCTTAATTCTTTAGCCTACTTTATTTTTGCGATTTGTTTTTATTACTGCACTGATGCTGATAATCCAGAACAGAATTTTCACACGAATGCAATTAGTGACGGTAAATACACTGCGAAATACTTCTCGTCACATCAGTAAGCAGAAGTGGATATTTCCTAATCCCAAGCCTTTGACGTAGCTGTGTGTTGTGAAAGATGACAGGAGAGACAGATGTGATTCACTAACCTGTCGACGAGATTAACTGATGAGTCGTACTACAATAACCGCGCCACATATTTTTTTTTTTTACCATAACGTAACCATATAAAGTCATGGACATATTGTAATGGTGTATCCAGTACCAGCGCGCTATGTAATGGCATATTTTGGATGTAGTAGACCATTATTGAGTGTTTTATGTTTGTATGATTAATATGCAAAATATATACGTTACCGTTCAAAAATGTGGGTTTGGCAACTCAGTTCAAGTTAATTTGTATAGAGCTTTTCACAATACATATTGTTTCAAAGCAGCTTTACAGAAAATGCTTGTTACAATTTAGGAAGTATTCTGTTATCTGTTAGATTTTTAAAAAAATCTAAGATTTTAAAAATGTGTTTGAAAAGTCTCTTATGCTCATCAAGGCTGCATTTTATTTGATTAAAAATACAGTAAAACATGGTAATACTGTAAAATATTTAAAATAACCTTTTTCTATTTTTTTTTTCATGTGATTCATGCTGAATTTTCAGCATCATTACTCCAGTCTCTGTGTCACATGATCCTTCAGAAATCAATCTAATATGCTGATTTGCTGCTCAAGAAACATTTTTTAATATTATCAATGTTGAAAACAGTTGCGCTGCTTTATATTTTTGTGGAAACCATCGTTTTTCTTAGGATTCTTTAATGAATGGAGAGTTCAAAAGAACAACATTTGGAATAGAAATGATTTGTAACATAAATGTCTTTACTGTCACAATTTTAATGCATCCTTGCTGAACAAAAATATTTTTCTCTTTAAAAAAGCTGTTTCTGACCACAAACTTTTGAACGGTAGGTATAATTGTAATTACAGTGCAGAATTACGGAGCCCTAAAGGGACATGAAGAAGAACAATTATTTGACAATGCTTTTGCGTTCTCTCACAAATGTTTTACGTTCCCCTGAGGAACTTTGCATTCCCTCGCAAAAACGTTTGTGTTCTCATTTTGTGTTTTTACAGTCCAGATAGCTTTGTGATCTTTATTTGATGAAAAGACCAAGTGTAAATGTCCTCCAAGTTGCTTTTGAGTTGAGACTGATCACAGTGCGATTCAGGAAGTGGTTTGATACTCATACAAAAGATGTGACTTCAGTTCTGCAAAATGTTGCTTTCCAGCATTAGCATCATCAAAAATGTGAACTTTGTTAAATGTGCATATTGTAGATATGATTTATATCTGTTTACAGACACACGGCGTATGTGGCCAAGTGTAAATGTGCGGTGTGTACCCTATCAGATAGCAATCCAATCAACCAAGATTCATGAAGTAACCAGGTGTAAATATCTAGAGATAGAAAGCGAGGTGAAATCTTTTAATGGTTGACACACATGGTAGCTTTTGGTGTTTTTGGACTCTCCACTCAGTTGGACGTTTTTGCTTTTGCAAGATGCCAGCATAAATTATGAAAACCGGATAGTGGATCTCATAACAAACCTAACTGAAGCTAAACTGAGCTCTTGCGTCAACTTGAATTTGATTTGAATGAGGTTCTCTCTCATTTTTGCATATGTTGTTTGGGTTTGCTGTTTTACCCTGATGGGTAACATGTTTCGACCACAGATTTTGCATATGTCCAAGACCCCAGACAGGTTGAAACCTCAAAATAAACAGCATGTACTAAATCCAATTTGCTGTGCACCCCACCAGACTGTGAAATCTTTTGAGTCAGGCCTAAACTCCAGTCGATTGGTTTCTTTCATGTTTCAGTGCATAGAGCAGAGATATACGACTGTTTTTAGACTGACTAAGCAGTCATCTGACTTTAGTCAATAGTGTTACAGCATCATTAGTTTATTCTCCTTATACAGAGGAATCAGTACTGATGTTATTTATACTGTGTTAATAGGAAAGATTTGATCATTGGGGTGGAGATCTGTTTTATCTTGCAAACCAACAGTAGATAATGGGGAATTTCATTTTCAGTGAACCTTAATCCAGTTAATTTTTGAATCTGTCAGATAGGGCAGATGAATCACCATGATAATAATGTTTAAGCATATAAAAAAACCTCCATTACTCCTCATCCACTGCCAAGGCAAACAGAGCTAAGAATAGGCCTGTGTTTGTCAGCGAGCTTTAATGATTAACCTTGGGAAATTACAGGTGTGTGTGATACTGGAAGGAAGTTGAGTAGTGTGTTGACATTTGCATTGAGAAACTGAATTGCTGTACTTACCTTTACTTCAAACAGTCAGTGACGTAGAGAAGCTCATGTGTTTTTTCCAACTTTCAAGTCAAGTATGCACTTGATACGGGTTGGTATCATCATAAGGAAATCTGATGTAGTTTGTTATTCTGTTGAAATACAGGACATAATTGGTTTGGTAAAAATCTCTTCCTCCTAAGTACACTGAGTTGGTGTTGAAGAAAAAATTTTTTTGAAGTCCCATGTTCATTGGGAGTGAGAACTGTTATACTATGCTCAACTATTATCTGACTTAACAATGACAAAACATATAAGCAGCTGGTTGTATACACATATTGTCTCAATCTAGCAGTGTTTATGGGTAGAAATTATGTATTAAAAACACAAATCTGAATTGTGAACTGGATTCAGATTCAGTGACATTTTACTGTTGTTTATATACCATTTTAGTATGTATTAATATTTTAATTTATCTTGTATTTTTATATTTTCAGTTTTCATTTTAATTTTATTATCATTTTATTTTATGTGCATTTGTAATTTTTATAAATTAAAAAAAAAAATGTATTTCAGTTTTAAGAAATTTTAGTACTTCAATTTAAATTTATTTCAGTTAGCTGCCAATGCAACATTTTTAAGTGTAAGTTTTTCATTTGATGTTTTTATTTTATTTCAGCTTTGTCAATTACCAAAACATTTTTTTGTAATAGTTTTTGTTTTAAGTTCAAATATTTTTAACAGGGTTATAGGGTCGTATAAAATAATGAACAGGCTATTTAATTTGAGCTTCTAAGGCGTACAAACAACACTTCCTCGCAGCTAAGCAACTCCTTTCACCCTTTGTTAGAAAAAAACGAATTGACTTAATTTTTACTTAACTAATCTTATTTTGTACTCTAAACGCTTGGATAAAATATATTGTTCAAAATGTAAATATTTTTATGTGTAAGATTATGTTTTAAGTTCATCCATTTCATAGTTCAAAGAGTGGCTTTTTTGGCCTCATTCACAGACATTTCTTCTCTGGATTGACCCTCCACCAGATCCCCTCCTCTCTTCCTCAGTAAAGTCATGTCTTCAACTAGTCAACCATGTGGACCAATTAGAAAGCTTGACTGTGAACTAGAATAGAGCCTCGCCGTCTCGTTTAATTTTAAAAACTAGGCCTGTCGTGTCAAAGTTTTGTTCTAGTGTTTGTCCTCATTTGGGTTTTCCAAACCTGTCTCTGTGTTAGTGGCAAGGGGCCTAATTTGTATTTCAGAAGGTGACAAAATTCCATCTCCTGCTTTCGCTCTGAATCTTTATCAGGCCTGAACTCAAAAGGCCTTCAGCCTGGGCCTATATTTATCCCTTCCCTAGTGGGAGAGTGACTAATATGGCCAGGGACAGGTGGGGGTCAGGCATTTTTCAGCTTGTTACATGACTCTCAACGGCCCCTTACATAGTTATGATTGTGTCTGTGCCCTAACAAGTACTGTCCAGCGCTTCATGCCAAAAGATGACCCTCCCATCCTCTTTTCTTTCTCTCTGCCTAAGCTGTGTGTAGATGAGCGCAGGCAGGTTGTCTATTTCCTCTGTCTGACCTATCTGGATTCTCTTCTTTTTTCTTGTGTATATGCGTATGCCCTTACATGTCTGCTTCGATGAAATGCCAGTGGGTGGAAATTGCACCACATGGCCCCGGTGCTCTCTCCGCTCCCTGAACACGGATAGTGCGCTACTTGTGCTGCAAAAACCAGCCCGGCGACAGTGTCCCGGGTCATATTCTTGACATGTCACTGAAGTGCTGTCTGCACCCATGGTGCCAAAGCTTTTGGAATTTAGTAGACTACATTTGGCACTAATCTCGAT
Source organism: Coreius guichenoti (assembly GCA_039654105.1). Classification (NCBI taxonomy): domain Eukaryota; kingdom Metazoa; phylum Chordata; class Actinopteri; order Cypriniformes; family Gobionidae; genus Coreius; species Coreius guichenoti. The sequence goes on from CM077174.1 coordinate 22,556,507, forward strand.
CAGTATATGGGTAGTTAATGTCAAGTACTTTTGGTAAATGCTATACTCCATCTCAAACTATTTTAAATGCCATTTTGTTTTGTTTTTTGTTTTTTCTCCATTTATTATGCAGAAGATGTAATACTCAGAGAGATTACATTTGGCTCTCTGCAGGACAAACAGTTGACCTGACTAAAAATGGTGGAAAACCAATAATATTGACCTTTTTTTGTATTTATATTTTAACTTTAAAGTCTGGATCTCTTGAATATGTCAGCTGCTCATGTAGAATGATCGTTTAACTATGGTTGTGTTGAATACGTGCAAACTGCAGGTCAGTCAATAATCTTATCACACCCTGATGTTCTTTGCAGACAAGCAGTTTGCATATTTTCTGCTGTCTTTCACAAAATTACAAAGTTTTGTCCCAAGCGCTCTTCCAGCTGTCATGTTTGGTTACATGAGATAATATACAGTAGCTACCAACACTGTAAAAGTCCATCAGCATTCATTCACTCTGCTGTTTATTTTTAGGTGTGTAAAATTAGCCACGACCCTTTATCAGCCTGCAGTTCATATCCCCTCATATGCTGATAGATGATGCTCAGAGCATGAAAGTGCAAAGTGCAGAGCATGAAAAGAGACTGTGTGCATGATACTTTCATTTTCTGCTCATTTTTGTCTTTCTTGCTGCTGTTTTTTTTCCATATCTGTAAAAACTTCTTATAAACGTACTCCGCAAAGCAGTTTTATCAGGTCTCCTATTAGTGGCAGCCAAGGTCCAAAATTAACATTGTCACACCTGACATTGGCGAGTGTGCCTCTGGTTATAAATATTTATTTCTGACTATGACTGTATTTTGAATTTTTAATAAAATGTTAAGTAAGTGTTTGATAAAATGTTTTTTTACAGATATAAAGTCTCTTTTGCTCACCAAGGCTGCATTTATTTGATTAAAAAATACAGTAAAAACAGTAATATTGTTAAATATCACAGTTTAAAATAAATGTTTAATGTTGTTGTGGAAATCGTGATACATTTATTTCAGGATTCTTTGATAAATAGAAAGTTCATAAGAGCAGAATAAAAAAAATAATCTTTTGTAACAATAACTTGCTGAATAAAAGTGATGGTGGGATTATTTAGCTTTAGTTTTATTTAAGAAAAAGTTAAGGAGAAAACACTTCAGGCATCCTACCTAGATGGTTCTGATGGTCAGGGTTTAGTCAATCTTCTATCATTTTTATAATTTGATTTAAAACATGTTTTGTTCCAATTCCTAATAAGCTTAAAAGATTTTATGTTTGTATTTGGGCTTAGTAAGTGTTAATTTTGGACCCTTGGGTCGACTTTAAAAGAGAGAGACCATGGGATCGACTTGAGACAAAAACTGAGAGTAGAGAGTGGAGGAAACAGCTGGGTCAGAGGTGACTGGGATGTGGGAAATGAGCTCAGCTGGGCCTGATGTTTTTTTTTCTTTGTTTTTATTTGGGGAGTGACTGCCCCGGGCTTCTTACGGTTCCCTCAATCTGCAATCCTTCCTCCCCCAAAACGCTGAGACAGAGGGCTGGCGTTTCCGCAGAATTACCCAGATTCCTCAGAAGTTACTCCGAGGGTGCTTTTCAGAGTCAGATGTGGAAAGTCCAAAGCCTGTGGCATGTGATACAGGAGCAGCGGTTTATGAGCGAGACCTCTAGTCACTGTAAGTGTCGAGATGAAGGTGGTGCTTCGTAATGACAGCTGTTACGGGTCAAACGTCTCCTAGCTCTGTAACTGAGCCACTGCAGCATGAGCCCCTTCACATAGTTTACAATGTCACTTTGAGGTCTGAGATTGAGCCTCTTAATCTACTGATAGTGCAAGTGCTCAAATGCAGATGTGAATGCTTGGTGGTCCTGTTATACCAATTTGGTGTGTGCTTTTGTGTCACTGTGGCTGTAACAATTACTTCCAGAAATCAAATGTCCGTGCCATTTAAAGTGTTGACATATTAAAATAGAAAAAGCTAGTTAAATAATGTATAATATGTCTTTGCTTTCTCACACTCTCTGTCAATGTTCTTGTCATCAGTATCAGCGAGAACTTCCTAACCGTCAAAGGTGCCGCTCTCTTCCTCCCCCGGGGAAATGGCTCCTCCTCTTCTTCAGCACCCCGCATCACACGGCGGCGGAACAAACACACAGGTATGAAACAGCACGAAAGGTTCTCTTGACGCAGTTCATTGTGCGATTCTCTCTGGCTGTCAGGCGCAGCTTAGCATATGTTATGGAATCTGTCTCTCCTGTTTTCAATTTTATATTGAACTGTTCCATTTGGCAATGCATAAGACTGTCCTTGATGAAGGATTTTGTCACTCAAGAATGTTTGTGTGCATGCATTTGCATGTATGTTGATAGACATATTGCTGTGCCTGCAAATAGACAGCATTGATTTTATTGAGACCCATTAGCTTACAGGAATGCATTAGGGGCCCTAGGGACCGTCAGTCATTATATAATACAGTATGCAGTAGTACAGACTTTATTCACCTTTTATTTGTCTTTAGTATAAAAAAAAAAAATTAAGAACAAAATCATTTTATGATATACAGTGGCCTGGAAAAGTACTTGGACACTTATGCCACATATAAATTGAATAAATTGTATTGCAAAATATCCAACTAAGTGGTATTTTTTTTTTTTAAGAAAAAAGTTTATAAGCACAGTTTTTCGATTAAAATGTTTTAGAAAAGAGCAATTAGTTTCATGCCAACTCTAAGGGTTCAAAACGTTTTTGAGCCCTCTCTATGCAACTTCTATTAACCATACTTGTTTTTAACTCTCCAACTGGTTTAATATTTCTATTCATGATTTACAAACCCAAGCTAATCAAACACTAGCCAGACAAGGAACATGTCTTGTATGGGGGGGGAAGTGAAATTGACCTCTGGGTAATTTCACTGTAGCATGCAAATGTCACGGCATTATTATCTGGGAGGTTTATGGTTGTTATTGGTTCCTTCACAGGTGATCTTCAGCAGCATTTGCAGACCATGTTCACCGTGCTGCGCCCAGAGGATACCATCCGCCTGGTAACTACCATCATCCTGACCTAATTAATCAAATCACAGGCATCAGAATGCTAATTGTCTCTGATGCTGTCTCTATCACAGGCTGTCCGGTTAGAGAGCGCCTACACCCTACGTACACGGTACATGGTGATCGTCTCCACCAACGGTAGACAGGACACCGAAGAAAGCGTGGTGCTGGGAATGGACTTCAGCGATTCAGACCGGTCAGTATAATGCAGACACTCTGATAAGTTCATTTTGCATTTTTTCATGTTGAAGGTGGTGCTCATAACATGTGATGATGTGTTTCCTCTAGCACTTGCACAGTTGGGCTGGTTTTACCCTTGTGGAGCGATACACTTATACACTTGGATGGAGACGGGTGAGGCATAACATGCATGCACAAACCAGTTCTGCATTTTTAAGCAAAACTTTTACAGTGTATTCAGACTGAAAGTGATGTTTTCCTCTCATTAGTGGCTTCAGTGTGTCCACCGTTAACCGAGTCCATGTCTTCAAACCAGTCTCAGTGCAGGCCATGTGGTGAGTGTCTATAGACAGCTTTTCTCACCTTCATATTTTATGTAAGGTTAATATATTTTCTCTCTCGCAAATACTCTTAGGTCAGCCTTGCAGTCCCTGCATAAGGTTTGCGAGGTGGCCCGATGTCATAACTACTACCCCGGCAGTCTCTTCCTGACCTGGGTCAGTTACTATCAGAGCTGTGTGTCCTCTGACCAGCACTGCATCAATGAGTGGAACGCCATGCGAGACGTGCAGTCCCACCGCGCAGACTCACCCGTGCTATTCACCGATGTGTGAGTAATGTTTTCAATATTGATAATAGAAAACAGTCATTTTAAAATTGAAAACATTACAAAATCTTAACAACCCCAAACCTTCGAACATGTATGGTGTTGTGGAAATAGGGTTCAGAGTCCTTATGAAACAAGAGTATTGTTATTGTGCTTTCCATATTTAGGGCCAGGTTGATGTTGTTTACAAAACTTGAGTTCTCATATAGTCAATAGGGGTGAATTGGAGTGTTTGGGTTGTAAATCAATTCTTGTTTTTTGGAAAAGCGAGACATGTGCTTACACACACGCAAAGTTCATTCATATAGGTCAAGATTGCAAGTTGCATCAGAGTAAGATAAGGAGGCATGGTGTTACCTGAATAGATTGACGTGTTATTGCCAAATCAATGAGACGAACTCTAACTTCTTAGATGCACAGCGGCCTGATGGTGTAATCCATGTTGTTGCTTGGACTGCAGGGGGGAATTTCCCCTCAGTTGGAGGCATACACATGTGCATGTGTTTTTAACATGCAGAGCTTCAGCCTCTTGCTTTTTATAGCCCCACACAGAGACAGAGTGATTTACAGTCGGAAAAATGGGCGAGATGGATAGGTAGACTGGTGGATGGATGGAAACAGGTGGCTTGAGAAGGGGAGTGAAAATTGGCGATCTAGTATATACTTTGGACACGATGACCCTGAAAGAGGGCAATGAGGTTGAGCCGTAGAGATAATGTTTTCCTCGAGAGGTGAGAGATCTTTAGTGAAGCTGATCTGTTCTCTTTAGACATCCTGTGAAATGGTGCCCATTGAATGCATCTTAATTAGGTTAATTGAGAGAGTTAAGGTATTGTCTCCATAACTTTAGTATGGCCACTTTGAATGGGTATACATAGGAACATAATGGGATTATAACTCCAAACACTGTCACTTCTTTTTTTCAAGTGGCAAGACCCTTTTCATGAAAGGTCAATCAAGCTGGCATGTGTAAACATCTTAAACGTTCCTGCATAGGGGCTTTTCACCCCTGGGATTGTCAAACATGTTGCCCTTGTGCACACAGCCACTAGCTGAGGGTGTTGACCTACATTTTGCAGTGTTTTTAAGGTTACTGGTAGTGATTAAGAACACAGTGCAGTCCCCTGGGAGCCAATCAGTGCCTTGTGTTGGTATCAGTGAAGAGACAATTGCCCCGTGGTGAACCCAACACCAGAGGCCTAGGGATGACGCACATTTACCATTAATATTTGCACATACTGCAACTGAGCTAGGATTTATTTTCAAATTGTTTGTTTAATTTAAACAAAGGCTTTGTTCTGAAGTCTTTTTGTAGCTCTTCTCGAACAATACCACACAGACATACAAAGAATCATACGAGGTGAGGCACGCCTCACATTGAGACCAAACTGGATGATATATGATTCTGGGTTTCATGCATACAGGCCAACTGAGAGGGAACGCACAGAGAGACTGATTAAGACCCGTTTGAGAGAGATCATGATGCAGAAGGACCTGGAGAATGTTACTTCAAAAGAGGTACAAACATCCATTGTGCATATAGTACACCCACCAAAATCTGAATGTCTTAAATAATACCAGCAGATCTTGAGGCAACATGTATTGGATAATAACTTTTTTTCTTCAGATTCGGACGGAGCTAGAGATGCAGATGGTTTGCAACCTGCGGGAGTTCAAGGAGTTCATCGATAATGAGATGATTGTCATCCTGGGCCAGATGGACAGCCCCACCGAGATCTTCGACCATGTCTATCTGGTTGGTCTCCTATCCAATTGTCTATACCGCTCAATGAAAAGGACTAATCTCCTACATACATTAGGACAGGGGTGTTCAATCCTGCTCCTGGAGGGCTATTGTCCTGCAGAGTTTAGCTATAACCCCAATTAAACACACCTGAACCAGCTAATCGAGGTCTTCAGGCATACTTCAAAACTTCCATGCAGGTGTGTTGGGGGAAGTTGGAGCTAATCTCTGCAGGACGTTGGCCCTCCAGGAGCAGGTTTGGACACCCCTGCTTCAGGAGCATCAACCATAATGTTTAATATCTGTTTATGTTTCCAGGGTTCAGAGTGGAATGCCTCTAACCTCGAGGAGCTCCAGAACAGTGGGTAAGTGACGCTGTTATTCCAGGCCACTTTTTTTAAACGAATACATCCGCTCTGCTGTATGCATTCATTGTTAATTTTACCACCCCCACTTCCTCAGAGTTCGCTACATCCTGAATGTGACGCGAGAGATTGATAATTTCTTCCCCGGGCTTTTCGAGTATCACAACATCCGAGTGTATGACGAGGAGGCCACAAACCTCTTGGAGTATTGGAATGACACCTACAAGTTCATTTCCAAAGCCAAGTAAGTAGAAAAACTGGCTTCTTAAGTTCCGGTCCTTCAATGGTGTTTCACCAAACTTTTGCGATCCAGGAAAGCTGGGGTGAAGTGTTTGGTACACTGTAAGATGGGAGTGAGTCGTTCTGCCTCCACCGTGATCGCATACGCTATGAAGGAGTATGGCTGGGACCTGGAGAGAGCCTTTGATCATGTGAAGGAACGACGCTCTGTCACCAAACCAAACCCATCCTTCATGAAGCAGCTGGAAGAATACCAGGGTATCCTGCTAGCCAGGTACGGGCCATGCACACAGAGCCTGAGGTCAGATGCTTATTCAAATTTCTTTTAATCCCACACACCCATACCTTTTGAATGAAGAGCCAAAGAATAGCCTTACTGATACACATTGACCTTAGGATTAAATGTAATGCTCTAAAAAAAGGTCAACCGAGACCAAGTTTGGAGTTTCCATTGAGTAAATACTACTGTATTTTGACTCAATGGCATTGAGTTTCGTCGCCATTGTGATCCAATGCATGTGTATTATGCTGGTCTCTCCACATTCCTTTTGTTGTGCAGCTTTTGCTGTCATACTTGCTTCCATGTTTGTATTCCGATTCACACACCCAAAGCTAATTGTATGTTTAAAATATCGGTCACCACCCTCAGTGATTCACCTGACATTTCATGTTTCCACCACATTGATGAATGACGCTCCTTTGACACTCGTCTCTTTCTTTCTCTCTTGCTTGCTTAATCCTCCAGCAAACAGAGGCATAACAAGCTGTGGCGTTCCCACTCAGATAGTGATCTTTCGGAGGGTCACGAGCCGCTGTGCAAGGCACCTCGCTCGCTGGACCGCTCGGACCCACATAACAACAACGGTCCTCCTTCCATCCAGCAGATGCTAGGCATTGCTGTGCTAGAGTCCCTTACCAATCCACAGCCTGTTATGGGCAACACCTGTATCAAATCGGGTGAGTCGCCCTCTGAGCTGGCACATGAGGACCCCTTCCTCCCGCCTCGCTCCAGACAACGAGCAGCTACAGTGGTGCCTGAGCAGAATATGGCGAAGAACTCTCGTAAGAACCTTGCGGTGAGCGAGCCTGTCGCTTGTCGCCGCCACCCTCCTCCCTCTCTACACGTTCTCGCTCCTCCTCTTTCGCCAGAGGAGAGAGAGGGCGATACAACTTCAGACCTCGGCGTCCAGTCGTCTCACCAAGTGCCTGAGCCAAAAACAGATACTGTTGAGTTGGCCCCTGACACGCCTGATCAAAATGACTCTTATCAAGTGTCACAAAGCTTAGAACTGTGTCTGGAAAGTGCTGTCAGTAAAGATGAAGGGAATCTGCCTTCTCCGAGCACGCCCGAGGCTGACAGCCCCTCAGGAGCCCCTTCAATTCCTGAGCTGGACTCCAGTGATGATAACAACCCTAATGCTGCAGATCTGGGAGCAGCAGATGACTCTGTGAATGCCGGCGCTTCCCGCCTTAGCACAGATAGCATTGACTTCTTTAGTGCAAGAGAGAAATTCCTCTGCTTGTCCCAGGACAGTCAACCTCGCTCATTTTCCGAAATGACCGCTGTGCGGCCACCTCAATCCAGATGCTCCCCTCCCTTGGATAATCCCAGTGAGGAAGCGGATAAGGTAAGAGTTTGCTCTCAATTCAAAGATCATTGCACTTCCTGATTTGTCATGCTGAAAGATAAATGATAAAACATGAATGGAATGACTAATTTATTGATCTAAAAGTAAAGATACATGAAGTATATAGAAGTGATACCAATACAACACTGCCTCTTGCTGGTGTAAACCAGAGTTGCACTTAAAGAGACAGTTCACCCAGAAATGAAATTCTGTCATCATTTACTCACCCCCATGTTGTTCAAAACCTGCATGACTGACTTCTGTGGAATAAAAAATAACTAAATTTGGGCTTTCAAGCTCTAAAAATCTTTATTTTGAGTCTCTAAAGCTTTGTCTGAGGAATAAAGCAAATTTTAAGTTGTAGTAAAAATGTCAATTTATGCTGTAGCTTCAGAAGACTGAATATGAAAGGAAGGTCTTATGGACTTTTTTTTTAAATGATCGTTTTCTGTAAATTTTGGAGGTTGACAGCTGCAGTCCCCACTTTGGGGGAAAAAAAACTTTTTTGTGAACCATGGAAGAGAGTTAGTTGAGGGTGCTTAAATGATGATGAATGAAATGAAAATAATTTTTGTTTTTGGGTGAACCATTTCTTTGATGTGGTAACATTTTTATGTTAACGTGGTAAGCTCTCTTTATTAAGAGTGAAATGTAACAATGGTAGTTGTAAAAAATAACATTAAAATAATTTTAATCAGTATTTTCTCTTTTCTCCTCCCTAGTGCCACGCCCACTCAGAGACCAATAGCGATGCAGTGCCCCACCCCCCTCACCATGACAACAGTGTGTGTGTGCGTCATATAGTTACTGAACTGGAATCCATATCACACACCTGCAGTCCACCACTGGCACGCAACTCCCCTCAAACTGCAACACTGGAGGAGGTGGATGAGCAAATGGCTTCAGCTCCTCACTCTCCCTCCGACAGGCCCTCAGGATCTGTGCGGCGGGCCACCGAGCAGTTGGAGCTTATACTACGTCAGGGTCAAGAGGTTCCTCGCTCTCCTCTTCCTTCCCCATGTTTGGACTGTTCTGAGCCGCAGTCGTTCTCCGATAAGCCAGAGGGCACTGCAGTCCTGACCTGCACTGAGACCCAAAAGACAACAGATGGAAAAGTAGGCGACACCAAAGTGCTTGATGATGAGGATTCTGGTATAATCCCTGATCCTTCCTTCTCGCTGTATCTTGAAGGGAGCGTTTCGGTAGAGGCTGACCAGATCACTTTGAACCCCACTCTTGATCCCAGCTCTGGTTCTTCCTCTATGTTGTGGCTAGAAGGCGTGACCGAGCTGGAGACTGATGTAGATGACCCATTGAGGCCCCAATTCCGGCTAGCACGCAACAGTGAGGACTTGCAAAAGATCCAGGAGACTCTCCGAGAGCTCCAGGCGTTTTTATACGAGGCTGGAGGACTGGGGGTCTGCACTGGACAAGTTGAGGAGAATCAGCCACTCAAGGGTCAGTGGAACTCAGTAGATGGGGAGCAACGCTTGGAGCCAAAAGTGCCTGCGGTGTGGCAGAGAGCCATGGAAATCGAGGCCCGCATCAGACAGGCCGGTCTTACTCCTCCCTCACTCATGAAACGCTCTGCCTCACTTGCTAAACTTGACCAGCTAGAGCTGTCTACTAACGACTTGAACAACTGGGACTTCCATCCAGCTACCACAGGGTTTCATCAACCCTCTTCCTCTTTATCCACCTTTCACTCCTTACCACTGACCCACAGCCATGATGACGCCCATAAGAAGCAGCGTGTTCTACCTCAGAGCCCTTCCACCCCTGATTCCACTGTTCATTTGATAGAGGCGGACAGGACTGAAGGCTCCGCCCACCTCTCACCCTCATGCCTGCAGCAAATGCAAGTGGGTGGAGCCAGGCCCCCTGAACACACCCCCGTCCAGCCCACCATTTCCACGTCCACACGACAGCATGTAAAGACTCATCCCGTTCGCCGTTTCCGCAAAGCGTCAGACAAGAAAAAGACAGTCACGGTTTTGTACAACACCATGTGACCATTACTGAAGTTTCACGTGCTGCTTTTGTCGGCGTGAAGGACTATCTCAGACTGCAACCAATTCAATTTTCGTTCAGTGAAATCTAAGCTAAATTTGTACTCTGAAGATGTATGCTACTGTAGGTGCGAATGAGAGCATGAGTGAGTGAGTGAGCGTCAGTTTTGTGTTCAGACTCTTTCAGGTAGCAACTCAAACAAGAGGGTTGATTCTTAAAACATGCACTTTACTCTCTTGGTTTTCTTTTTTTATGGTTTTATTTTTTTTTTTAGATAGCATTTTTATTTGAGTATTTTTGCACTGGCTTGAACGGTAGAGTTGACCGTATGTCTGACAGCATGTGGAGTCATGATTCTTTTTGAAACCAAGGTAAACTTTATCTAGTTTTTTTATCCTGTGCTTTAGCTGTGACTTATAAAATAAAACTGCACTATTTTAATTATTTTGTCAAATTCTTTGTCTTTTATTTTGTATACAGGTCAATAAATCAAATATTTAATCGCTAAATTGTTAGGCTCGTATGAGTTTTTAGGATTGGCATATTACAAACCGTGTTTGTAATTTTAGAGATGATGATTAATAATTTGATTTGATAGTTGTTTATTATTATAATTTATTATTATCATCATCAACAACATCTGAATTGGGATGGAGAACTAGCCTGCTCTCTTTCAGTGCAATTTGCTGTTTGAACAACAGCGTCAGAGTGTGGCAAAGAGCTGTACTGCAATGTGATGTAATGCATTGTGTGTTGTGTTGGAATTGTTGCCTGTGCACTAGCATTATTTTAACAGTCCGCATTTTCTTGTAATTTACCAAAACCAAGCAAGTTAAGGCACACTAGTAATGTTTTCCTGCATTATGCAATCTCTGATATTTTAAAATAATTTTATAGAAAGTTCAGTTAAAAACCTATAAGTAACTTGTAACATCTCATTGTGGCCGTTATGCTGCTTTTCTGTTTGCACTTTTTTTTTTTTTTTCCTTTGTTAATGAGCAAGCAAGCACACCCTTGATGCATATTAGAGAAACAGGAGTTGCATAGTCTGTTTCATCAGAGTCCATTTTTAGCTCCGTCTGGTATCAGTGGCTATTATGTTTGAATATTCTCTTCATCGTACATGCACCGACTGACTCTGATTAATATTATTCATTGGGGTTGACTCATCACTTAGCTAAAACTTCCTCTAGACTGCTGATTCATTCTGGAAACAGCACGGCGATGCTTAAAACACTCCCCCGATAGTCCCAAAATAATCGTGGGAATGAAGGTGTTTGAAGCTTTTGGCGAATGACACGAAGCAAATTCTTTGAATATCTTTGAACTTGCTGATGGTGAAATTTCACCTGTAATTTTTAGAAGGAACGATGCATATGTATTTTTATGTTATCTATCATTTAACAGTCTCTTGATGTGCAGTTCACACTAATCACTGATATCTAAAACCATAAAAAATTGTTTTCAATAATTGAAATAAAGCTGAAATAAAATATATTAGGCCATGTTGCCTTGGCCCACTAATTGAAATGCTAAATACTTGAAGTACTAAAATTGAAGGGAGAAAAAAGCCAAGTCAAAATATTAATAAATACTATTTAAAAAAAGAAAAAACGGATGCTATGAAAATGAACTGAATGATTATTCAGACTATGGTATTGACATACTAAAGGCGTGTTTAAAGAATACTATGTAGGCTACTACCACATCCTTACAAAAAGGTATTGTGGCAGTACCATGTTAATGCCACAGAGGTCCAAGGTACTTTCAAAAATACCATATCCATGCATATTTTGTTGCAGTTTGATCGAGCACAAGACCTTTTGCTTTTAGAACCACAAACAAGTTAACGACACATTCGTTCCCAACGCTTGAAAATTCATGTTAATCTAGATGTCTTATCCTTTATTCGGAATGCCTTTTAAGTTACAAATGTGAACAATATATTTCAGTCACATACAGACACAACAGCAGCACTCCACACAAAAAAACAGCAGCAACCAAATTTAAATGAAAAAAAAAAAGTTAAATATAAATAATGCTCTTGTATAGTATGTTATACTAAAACATTGAGTCATATCAAGCATTTCTTAATGACTGAACCCAGGCATTTACAAGTCGCACAATCATAAGATCAATCCTACGTGTTTATTTGGAGCTGTCTCCGGACAGTGCCATTAGATCCGTTTCCCTTGAAAACTGACGGTTAATCCCTTGTGTTTTTACATTGAAGCTTTTCAGATGTGGAGTATGGCCATGTTTCCTCATTTGTTTTTCAGATTCACCTGATACGTCAAACCCTGAGGGTACGTCACTAAATCTGACTAAGAAGAAAGATCTATTTTAGGATTCTCCAATAAAACTTTCCCCTTCATCTTCGCTCAGGGCATTATCTCTGTGAGTGATTCCTCCTTTCATGTATTATTCCAGAACTGGCACCCCTTATAAAAGCACAATTAGATTTTTGATTAGCTACCGCAGGTGTTCCAGTCATGAGACAATGAGCTCTGATGGTAATGTTGAAGGAAGCACTGAATGGAGGCCTGGAAAGGAAAGGTGATGTCGAGTGACTGAACAGACGGATGAATGCATGTCGTGACAATTACACTGATTAAGTACTCAAGTATTTGATATGAAAGATCAACTTAGCACCATTTGAAGTAGAACACACACACTGTGTTGTATGCGAATAATGTCTGTTTTTCTGAAAAGTGCATTTAGGACACATGATGAATATTGCAATGAACATTTGATTCAGATTCAAAAGAATCAATTAGTCATTAATGACGTTTACCTGAAAATGGCTTGTTTTTTCCATTCACTCTTCTTATTTACTGTCAGTTAGTGTCACCATTAGTGTTCGGATTATAAATCTGGCTAATAATTAAAAATCATGCCGTTAACAGTGCACGCTTACACGCTACAAAAAGTATGGTGGAGGATTTTATGGATATGATTGCACAAGATTAGTTTTGAGGGTGTGGAAAGAACTGGATTAAGGCCTGTTCACACCAAGACGAGTGTGTGAAAATTTGGTGTGATAAACTTTTTAATTTGAATGACTGAAAGTAAAAATTTTCAAGCCACCAATGTAAAACTTGTTTATTGTTATGACTTTTTTTCTTGCAATTCTTGCAAAAAAAAAATTCTCAGAATTACGTGATATATAAAGTCAGAATTCTGACTTTTTTTTCTCAGAATCGCAATTCTGACTTTATATCTCGCAGTTCTGACTTTATATTTTGCAATTCTGACTTTATAACACACAATTGCGAGATATAAAGTCAGAATTGTGATATAAACTTGCAATTCTGAGGAAAAAGTCAGAATTACGAGTTTATCTTATCTTTGAAATCTGATTTTATAACATGCAATGTATGAGATGAGATGTAAACTCACAGTTGTGAGATAAAAAGTCGCAATTATCTTTTAAAATGTTTTATTCTGTGGCGGAAACAAGCTTCCATATTTTTATGACAGAGAGGTGTTCTAATCTCTTTTCCATTGCACTGCGAAGAAAACTGGCCAAACCAAGATTCAAGCTTTTGGTCATGTGCCCAGAGCCGCTGCTGTTACATAAAACTATGATTTGGTGGCCGGGCCCAAATCGCAAACAGTGAGAGTAAATAGCACAAGAATCCTGAGGAAGACAAGAATCTCTTGCATTAAGAGGTGTTAAAACATACTGATACTGTTTGACTTTTATTCTCTGAAACAAGCAGATGTCGGAAACGAAAAGGTGAATACCACTGCTCTTCTGTACTGGGGTGTTTCTGCTTTTCCAAAAGTGTCACCTACAGTGAATTTGCATTTGCATTCAGCCTGTCTGCCAGTATTTTTTTTTTTTTTCACATTAGTCTTGCTTGCGAAAATTTAACCGAATTTCTGTGCCCAACAGTCATGCTGGTGTGAACAAGCCTTTAGTTTGAAATATAATGGGAATACATCAAATTAGATTTCCGAAATCACAGCTGGACCCGCCTATCTGAGATTCTCAAAGTTCAGCGGTTCACAAATTCACACTTACATATAATCAGATATAGTATAAAATATGCATATTATTTGGCGTGCTATCCAAGGAGAGGGCTCCGAGCTCGGAATTCGGCCCGAACGCAGAGCAACCATACCCAGAGGGATGCTGGAAAAACTTGTGGAACAGAGGTAAGTCGGCTCTATATATAGCCTAAGCCTCCTCTTGCGCTGATTGGGTAGATTATCTGAACGTGCTCCTCCCGAACTTTGTTAATAAAACATCATTTAACGTACTGACAGAGTATATTGCAGCAAACGTTATTTTTAAGTGTTAGTAAGCAACTTTTGGTAATAACGGCATGTCACTTTCGCAAACATTTGCGTTTTCCTTCATACGTCCTTGTGAATGCAGCATTCCCATCAAGATGGGGTGGATTTGCAGCATTAACTCTTGTGTGTAAGTGCCCTCGCACATTCTATTAGGAGACATCATGGCTCCGCAATCCAAGTGCAGTGAATGTTGTGTGTATTGACAACCAAAACTAAGGTTCTTTACATCCATTATGTAAAATTGAAAAAAGTGATAATTTCCCCCAGAACTCACACCTACCGGTGAGTATGCAGGAACTCTGGGTGAGTGCTTGGATGATGGCTTTAAGAAACAACGGTAAGATACGCAGCGCGGACTGTCTCAGTCATAATTGCACATTCACACGTTAGGAGACCAGACAGGTGCTGATCAGTCAGTGGATTGCCACGAGTTTAGTAGCTTGTGTTTGTAAACTTGCAGAGTGAAGACAGAGGTTTCTCTGTGATTCTGAATGACTCGTTCAAGACTGGACTGGACAGCGGCCCATTTTGTCCAGTTCTTTGGAAGAAGACGGTGGTGGCGTTTGGGGGTGGCCAATCGTAGTTCACGCTGGTCACCAGGCATGCTCTGCCACCCCTCAGTTCCTAATAGCCCTGTCATTTTTCCATGAGTGACAGCTGTATGATACGCTGCAGTTCCTCTTCCTCTCGCCTTTGACGTAGCTCCGCCTCTTCCTGCTCACGGGCGGACAGTGCCATGGCTATACGCAGCTGCTCATCGTAGCTGCGCGGTGGCTTATTGGTCGGTGTGCTGCGAGGGCTCTCCACGGGTCTGGGTTTGTGCTGTGGGGTTCTGGGTAATGGAGAAGAAAAGAAGTGACTGAGACCTCTGCTAACAGTCTTTTTGAAAACACTAAAATCAGCAATGCAAGTGTGATAAAATATATGTGTATTAATATATTCGTCATCCCTGCAGCACTCTAGGAATGGAAAGACTTTCATATATAATACTATATTAATCACCTTTTATTCATTTTTACATTTCACTTTAATCCTGACAGTAATAATTATTTCAGTTTAATTGTGCAGGGGATTTTTTTTGCCCCTGTATCTTGAATTTGGGAGACATTTTTGTTCATAAGGTTTTACTGTGTTTGAAAGTCTCTTTTGCTCACCAAGGCTGCATTTATTTGATAAACAAACAGTTAAAACAGTATTATTGTGAAATATTAGTATATTTATTAGTATATATTTTATGTAATTTATTCCTGTGATGGCAAAGCTGAATTTTCAGCAGCCATTACTAAAGTCTTTCAGAAATCATTCTAATATGCAATTATTTATTATTCATATAATTTATTATTATCATCAATATTGAAAACAGTTGTGCTGCTTACTATTTTTTGTGGAAATTGTAATTTTTTCCAGTTTTTTTTTTTTTTTTTGGTGAATAGAAAGTTCAAAAGAACAGCATTTTTTTGAAATAAAGATGTTTTGTAACATTATAAATGTCTACATTTTTAACTGACCCTAATAGTGTGAAGTCACTGTTTTGGATTCATGTCGGCTGCCACGGACAGGACATCTCAACCTGCTTTAAAACTCTGTGAATAGCAAACGGAGGTGAGGAGAGAGAGATGAAAACCCTAGTGAATTTCTATGAGCTTCACTGAGGCTGTATTGACAGTCACGCCTGTGTCAATAGCTCCAGTAAATGTGATGAGAGTGTGACGCTGTCTCTGCCTATCGTGGGTGAGAAGTGACTACATGAAACAGTAGAAGTGGAATACTGACTGCAGACCTTTCGTGTCGGCTGGGGTCACAGGACAGGGAGTGTGTTCCTGGCTTACTGTTGGTCAAAGCCTCCCAGATCGTCACCTGTGAGTGAAACAGAGGGATCAAGTATGTGTAAAAGGGTTTACAGAATCTTACACCACGTCCTAACCAGACAAGACACATTAAAACAAGCTCTTTCATGTTAATCTGGGCTTTTGTCCTCCTAACCAGGAGCAGATAGACTGTCATAACGTGAAATATGGTGGTTATAGAGTGATGCAGGGATGACGTATTATTGTAGGCAGAAACCCAGAAATGAGTTAGCATTTTAGCACTTCTGGTTCCATCGTCCTGCAGTCAATGGATTTTTGAATGGGTTAAATACCTGAAATAAGGTCTATGGTTAACACAAGCTCAAGTTATTTTCACGTTTCAGGGCTTTTTAAAGCTAAAGTCAAATGTTAAACCTAAAAGGGACTACAGAGGTTGTCGGAGACATTAAATGTCATCATGCCAGATAAGCATGATAAACTCATCTATTCACTAATCCACTTTTATAACCTTATTATGTTTATAATCATCTTATAACCTATATTTAGCTTTTTACTTCCGCCGATTGTATTTAGGCTTCAAATTAATAAAAGTTGTGTTCATTTGTGAAGATTATCTTGATAAACAAAATGTGTAAGAATCCTAAACTTTTGTCAGTCACAGAGCTGATTTTCTGCAATAGTCCATTGGAAAATTCAATTGGGAACCAGGGTGATGTTAACTTCCAGGGTTGGCCCACAAAAATATGTTATCCCTGCTTCACTCTATAGGAATGGTAAGACTTCCAATCACACAATTCTGATAACGACATTGTCTGTTTTTTCACTCTAGGAAATGCTACTTTTTCATGCTACTTGAGTAACTAAATGTATTAATTTTTGTGACCTCATTTGCATTATTACTTCATGCAGCATTTTTGGATTCAGTAAAGACAGAAAAATAATTTGATGCCATGTTGTTTCATAGTTGGTTAGGACGTAGTGTAAAAAGGTATATTTCTCTATTTTGTGGACACCTATGTGCATCTGTGTGATTGCATCTCAGACCTGGTCATATTCTGATCCAGCCTCAATCAGGCTCTGCTGGATGGCGTACTGTAGCAGATCATCTTCCTCTTCTCTGATGTTTTCCCTCTGGTTTCCTCCTAAAACGCTGTAGCCCCGCGGAGCCTCAAAAACGCAAGGTGGGATCTCCCCTCCACGACATGAGTCTGATTTATACACAAACACAGAATCATGAAGACCGGTGCAGATTACTGTAGTCAAGTGTATTGACCAGCAGATCTGAGTTACATCGGTACTACAGGCAGCGCTATAAGGAATGAAATCATTAAACATTTATCCAATCAATTTGTCTCTGGCCATTAAAAATGGCAAGTGCTTTGTCTGAACACGGTATTATTTTGTAACACCATATTTCTCAATCTGACCATCGTCTTAAATAGCTTCTAACAATCACATTTCCTTGAAGGTAAAAGACTGGTTGATTCTTACTTGTGGAGCTAGAGCTGGACACGCTGGAAGAGTCGCTGCCTGGAGACGGCGTCTCCGTCCTGGGACTGTCCTTTTGTCCATCCCCTTCAGTGTCCACCCGGGGCAAACCACCCTCTTCACAGCCATTCAGGTTCCCAAAGGTGATCCGAGCATTTAGGATGTGGTAGATGGGAATTTCTGTGGTGAGGAGATGTCATTGTTGCATTAACGTGTGTTTATTTGTAACCTAGCCGTACTTTGAAAACAAATTTCCAAAAATGTTTTAGGCATCTAGCATGTTTCTTCAGTTTTTTTCCTCTCTCTTACCTATCTTGACGGGGAAGCCAGGAGGCAGACGTAAGTTGATGAAGTCCCTAAGCTTGGCGAACAGGGCGTTGGAGATGGCCATGAGGTCGATGATAGGAGCCACCTGCTCCTCCAGCGATAAAGGGTGAGATTCACACAACCACAGCTTGGCTTTGAACCTGGGAAAAAAACATACATATGAAACAATACATGAGAATTAAAACGAAAGTGATGAAAGCGAGCAAAGAAGTCACAGACAGAAGGCTGTTTTAATTTTACGTCATCTTACCTGAGCATTCCGATACGCAAATATTTTCATAACAACATGAGCCATTTGGAATGAAGAATGTGATCAACACGATTGATATTCAAAATGGTAAGCAAGCGCTGCTTTATTTAATGTTTGTATATCTGCGGTCCTAGTTTCGGTTTCCCTTTTCAAATGACGAATATAGACTATTAATACCTGCTGATATGGACAAGTATTTCCTTACACACAAGCGCAGAACGCACAAGCTAGTTGCCAGTCGCTTGTAGTCTTTGCAGTGTGTTCAAGCGCAGCTTTCTGGCCCAGACACAGCCGACACGAGGTGATAACACAGTCGACTTTCGTCGCTGTTAGTTATTTGACGTCTGTGTGACAGGTAATCTCATGTGCCCTTCAAGTAGAGCAGTGTTATATTAGTATTATTTATATACCATTATACCATATTCTTTATATTTATATATTTTGATGTGTATCAATTTGAAACATTAGTCTAGTCTATAATTGTCACATGTGCTCTGTGTCTGTCCTTGGACTTTTAAGTTGAAGTGTTTCCTGTGCTTTATTTTGTAGTTCTTTGTAGTTTTTCATGTTGATTAGTCTCCCCAGGTGTTTCCCATTTACCACACCCCCTTGTTATCATGTTAAGCTTGTCTGCCTGTGTGTGTATACAGTGGGGAGAACAAGTATTTGATACACTGCCGATTTTGCAGGTTTGCCCACTTACAAAGCATGTAGAAGTCTGTAATTTTTATCATAGGTACTCTTCAACTGTGAGTGACGAAATCTAAAACAAAAATCCAGAAAATCACATTGTATGATTTTTAAGTAATTAATTTGCATTTTATTGCATGACATAAGTATTTGATACATCAGAAAAGCAGAACTTAATATTTGGTACAGAAACCTTTGTTTGCAATTACAGAGATCATACGTTTCCTGTAGTTCTTGACCAGGTTTGCACACACTGCAGCAGGGATTTTGGCCCACTCCTCCATACAGTCCTTCTCCAGATCCTTCAGGTTTCGGGGCTGTCGCTGGGCAATACGGACTTTCAGCTCCCTCCAAAGATTTTCTATTGGGTTCAGGTCTGGAGACTGGCTAGGCCACTCCAGGACCTTGAGATGCTTCTTACGAAGCCACTCCTTAGTTGCCCTGGCTGTGTGTTTCGGGTCGTTGTCATGCTGGAAGACCCAGCCACGACCCATCTTCAATGCTCTTACTGAGGGAAGGAGGTTGTTGGCCAAGATCTCACGATATATGGTCCCATCCATCCTCCCCTCAATGCGGTGCAGTCATCCTGTCCCCTTTGCAGAAAAGCATCCCCAAAGAATGATGTTTCCACCTCCATGCTTCACGGTTGGGATGGTGTTCTTGGGGTTGTACTCATCCTCCTTCTTCCTCCAAACACGGCGAGTGGAGTTTAGACCAAAAAGCTCTATTTTTGTCTCATCAGACCACATGACCTTCTCCCATTCCTCCTCTGGATCATCCAGATGGTCATTGGCAAACTTCAGACGGGCCTGGACATGCGCTGGCTTGAGCAGGGGGACCTTGCGTGCGCTGCAGGATTTTAATCCATGACGGCGTAGTGTGTTACTAATGGTTTTCTTTGAGACTGTGGTCCCAGCTCTCTTCAGGTCATTGACCAGGTCCTGCCGTGTAGTTCTGGGCTGATCCCTCACCTTCCTCATGATCACTGATGCCCCACGAGGTGAGATCTTGCATGGTGCCCCAGACCGAGGGAGATTGACCGTCATCTTGAACTTCTTCCATTTTCTAATAATTGCGTCAACAGTTGTTGCCTTCTCACCAAGCTGCTTGCCTATTGTCCTGTAGCCCATCCCAGCCTTGTGCAGGTCTACAGTTTTATCCCTGATGTCCTTACACAGCTCTCTGGTCTTGGCCATTGTGGAGAGGTTGGAGTCTGTTTGATTGAGTGTGTGGACAGGTGTCTTTTATACAAGTAACGAGTTCAAACAGGTGCAGTTAATACAGGTTATGAGTGGAGAACAGGAGGGCTTCTTAAAGAAAAACTAACAGGTCTGTGAGAGCCGGAATTCTTACTGGTTGGTAGGTGATCAAATACATATGTCATGCAATAAAATGCAAATTAATTATTTAAAAATCATACAATGTGATTTTCTGGATTTTTGTTTTAGATTCCGTCTCTCACAGTTGAAGTGTACCTATGATAAAAATTACAGACCTCTACATGCTTTGTAAGGCAAACCTGCAAAATCGGCAGTGTATCAAATACTTGTTCTCCCCACTGTATATATGCTTGTGGTTCACTTGTCTTTTGTCGGTCGTTCTGTTACGAATGCTGAGAGACGAAGCAGAGAGATGGAATCCACTTGCACGCACAACTTTAATGAAAATATTACATAAATAGAACAGGAACACCCACGAACTCAAGACCTAAGACACAAACACGTTAACAGCAAAAGACAAGTGAACCACAAGCATATATATATACACACACAGGCAGACAAGCTTAACAAGATGAGAGACTAATCAACATGAAAAACTACAAAGAACTACAAAATAAAGCACAGGAAACACTTCAACGTAAAAGTCCAAGTACAGACTCAGAGCACATGTGACAATAATATAGATAATATCATATACAGTATCTATAATCTATATATCAGTTAGCGGAAAGCAAATCTTTAGTGAATTATAATGAATGATTTGGCAAATTATTTTAATTTACCTGCTGCATTTCAATAATTTTAAAAGTGTGATGTACAGAACAGCTGATAGACAACAAGTGTATAATCACTCCACTTTCATGGTTTGCTTTATGTAACAAACATTTAGTTTTGATACCATGTTTAAATAAGTAATGGAAATGAAAAATTTGGTTACACTTTATTTTAAGGTGACGTAGTTACATTGTAATTACTCAAATAAGTACTGAGTAATATGAATTAACTACATGTACATACTATAGAGTTATGGTTAGGGTTAGGGTTTGGTTTAAGTTTGGTTACTTGTAATTATGCATAATTTACTCTTATTACTCTAGTAAGTACATGTAGTAACATGTAACTACGTCACCTTGAAGTGTTACCAAATTTTTTAAAATCATTTTTAATTCAGATGTAGTTATTTGGGTTTATGGTTTAGAATTTTTGTTTTGTTTAGGCTACTTCCATGTTATTTTTCCCGCTTGAATGCGTGATATCATAATAACAAATGCCCGACTGTGAGGCACGAGTTTCCCAGGTGCACGTAAAGACAGCATCAGAAGACTAGAGGAACATATCTCATTAGTAATGGTTTTAAGTGGGTAAGTATCATTATTACTATTGTCCATACTTACGGTTAGCATTCAAACAAACCTCTAAGTTATATTTTTGCATTTATTTTGAAAGGACACTTTGAGGAGAGATGGGAAACGATTGAAGAGGAGAGAGTGGAATGGGATTGGGAAAGGACCACATTTTCTGCAGAGAATCTAGTTATTTAAAATGTTTCAAAATGAAAATAAAAGCAGTGTTGGGTTGAAACACTACCTTTGTGTTTTGGTGGTGAGGTGACAGGGCTGACCGATGTCTCTCTGACTCATGTTGGGACTAAAGTACTCCTCAGCCGTCACGGCCAATGGGTTCGTTGCAGGGCATGATATCTGAGTCACCATAGTGTGCTGTAAAACACACACACACACACTTTACTTTAAGGCTACAGAAGTGACATAATACTTGAAAGGCACTTTAGATGTCTTGATGATAAATGAACAGATTCTTGACAGGCTCCTTTCGCTCACTCCATTGTTAGGCCCCATGTGCTGTTCAGCGATACCCAGGAAGGATTGCAGAGGTGTCTTGCCGCCTGAGACAAAAACGCAACACACAGCGGTTCATATTACAAAAGATGTGCACAATCCCAAGGATCTGTATTACATCACAGTAACAGTAGTCGAGACAAAGACGCTGTTTGTTTGGAAATTGAGTGGGCATAGAAATAATGAATCATCATATTCACTACGGGATGCCCACCAATGCACATGCTTATTGTGTATTGTTGAAAAAACAACAACAACAGCATATGCGCTTCAAAAACAAAATCTGTATTTTTGTCCTTACATCTTAGCTCACCAAGGCTGGTGATCAAAAATACAGTAAAAAGAGTATTATTGTGAAATATTATTACAATTATGGTTCTCTATTATAATAAGCTAAATTTTCATCAGCCATTACTCCAGTCTTTTAGAAATCAATCTAATATGTTGATTTATTGCTTATGAAACATTTCTTAACATCAATGTTGAGAACAGCTGTGCTGTTTAATATGTTTGTGGAAACCATAAAATATTTTTTAGGATTCTTTGATGAACAGAACTTTCAAAAGAACAGCATTTATTTAAAAAAGAAATCTTTTGTAACAAAGTCTTTACTGTCTTTTTTGATCAAACGAATGTATCCTTGCTGAATAAAAGTATTTGTTTAAAAAAAAAAAAACCTTGAACAGTTTAAAATAATTTCAAATGCGTGACTGAGATTTCTGAAAATATAGATTAATGTCAATGTGGGCATGTGAAGATTGTGGTCAAGTGCTTTGGTCAAACGTACCTTTGGGTTTTGTTTTGTGCTGGTCAGCGAGATGGTCAGTGCGTGTTCGTGTGATCAGCTCAACATTAGAGGCACAGTAAACCTGAAGCGAAGACATATGAGAATATTAGTTGATCATTTGTTTGGTAATCTGCCACATTATATCCCTGACAAAAATACAACACTCACTTATCCTACAAGAGAATGCTGTTCATGGACTTGACATTTCACATTATGGAGAACTTTGAAGCAGATTTAGAATTTCATGAGCATTTACATTGTGAAAATAAAGAGTTCTAATGCTCAATCTACACAACACCATGATTTACTGATTGTAGTTTAGACAACTTAGCTGACTGAAATGGGAGCGGTCTAGTTTCGTCATGTCGCCTCTCTGCACTCTCTTCCAGTATATTAGGTGTAACCTAATGTTGTTTCATAGCAATTGGTTCCTTTCCAATTGGGTCAATGGATGAAAGCTAGCAAAAGTTTGCAACTGTGAAACATATGCGAATCAAGGCATGAGTGCATGAATATTAATTAGGTCATAGAGACGTTGCTTGGTAACCTTCCAGGAGTGTCCAGTCAAGTACCTTAATTAAAATTCATAAGCCAAGCCTTCACCCATAGTTGGATTTGTCAATTTGCCAGCTAATTAGCTCACAATTTAACAGCCTTCCTATTAGCCAAAGATAACTGTCAAGATAAATAAAGATATTAAACTTGAAAAAGGCTTATCAGCGAAGGTGTTTAATTTCTATTATCATACATCAGTACAACTTGTTTTTCTGAATACTGTAGTGATTCTTATGCCGAGTTCAGACTGCACGATTTTCAAACTCGTCGGATCACTGTTCTTTTCACACTGCATGACTATCTGGGCCAGCATTCAGTTGCTGCTGTGTTCACACTGCACGATGGATCGGCGACAGAGGGTTTCACATCGCAAGAGGAAGAATTGCCGACAGCTCTGTCCCGTCCGCAAACTACGTTTCACAAGCAAACACACGCGAGAAGTGACAAGGAAACAACGCGAGATCACACGTGCGTCAGACTGGAGTTCTCGCGCGAGACTGGAATTGTTATTAAAAATATAGACTGCAGAAAACTTGCGATTCAAATTGTCTGTGCGCTGATTTGCAGCGAAAAGGAGAAAAAGAAAAAAAGATTATGGCGAAGGAAATGGTTGGGGTGACATAGGGAGCAATGATTGTGTTCTGCAAAGAGAGATGGCGGTAAATAAATCATTTTGCAATGTGCTGCTGTTGCGGCTGGTCAAGCAAATGTTTGTGCTTTGTTTCTGTTTGATAGAATTGTAAATATATCTATTAAAATACTGATATTCTGGTCTATAACTCGTCCCCGAACTTCCCGCTGCCCTGTATCTTGCTCTCTCATTGGCTGTAGGTCATTGCAGATGTCATTTTCAGTCAAAACACATTTCACACAGCAGGATTTTGAATCGCCGACAGGTCCAGATATTTAGCATGCCAAATATTTTTTTTTGCACCGATTTGCCCATGATTTCGGGCATTTGTCGGCGATTTCGCAAAAGTTGTCGGCGAGTCAAAATCGGGGCTAAAATCGGGCAGTGTGAACTCAGCATTAATTGAATTTTTCCGTGCCTGTTGTTACTGGTCATCTGTGTCTGTTTATGTTTTGGGTTGGTTTGACATGTGTTTTATGCTGCCTTCACGTGCTATCGGAAATTTCCTACTTCCCACTTCTGAAGTCGTGAATAAAGCTCATTGCATTCAAATTTGGACTTGACAGGGAGTTCATGTCCAATTTTTAACTAGGAAACTCCTATTTACAAGAATTCCTATAGCACGTGAAGGCAGCATTAGTTCAGTTTCCTGTATTTCAGTTTGTTTCTATGGTTTTTCATTGAATAACTAAAGGATTAGTTCACTTCAAAAGGAAAATTTCCTGATAATTTACTCACCCCCATCTCATCCAGGATGTTCATGTCTTTCTTTCTTCAGTCGATTACGTTTTTTGAGGAAAACATTCCAGGATTTTTCTCCAAATTATAGACTTCTATGGCAACCAAAATGTTGAAGGTCCACGGATTGCGTAATCACACTTTGTAAACACGGGGGCGGTACTTCCGCCTATGTCTAGCGTGACCGTTCCGGCGTGATTACGCAATCCGTGGCGAGCTGCAGAGCAGCGCAAGATGAGCAATTTAGGTTAAAAAGTATATACATTTTAAAAAAATTTTTTAAATGACCTATGGTTTCGCTAGATAAGACCCTATTCCTCGGCTGGGATCGTGTAGAGCCTCTGAAGCCCTTCGAAGCCCTTTGAAACTGCATTGATTTGGACCTTCAACATTTTGGTTGCCATAGAAGTCTATAATGTGGAGAAAAATCCTGGAATGTTTTCCTCAAAAAACTTAATTTCTTTTCGACTGAAGAAAGAAAGACACGGACACCTTGGATGAGATGGGGGTGAGTAAAATATCAGGAAATTTTCATTTTGAAGTGAACTAATCCTTTAAGTTGTTTCATTGATTGGTTAATTTGCTCTAATTAAGCCCTGTGTTTTGTTCAGTTCACTATCAGTTCTCGTTGCATATTGCTGGTTGTTCTGTTTGTGTTTTTGATCCTTAGTTATTTTGAGTTTGTAAATAAATCTACAATCAAATCTTTCGCCCTACACGAGTATATTGTATATAAAGTTGGACATATCTATATATCCAACTAGAGCTGAGCGATAATACAATTACATTTTGCAACAAAATATAAAATCAGGCAGTTGATATTTGCTATATAGTATAGATTTTTGGTAAAAATTAAACGGTACCGTTCTCCACCCATGGTTTGGCACGCACTTGCACCGCAGTTCATCTTAAATCTGATGATGTATCTATAATATGGTTTGTTGAAAATAACAATGCGTTAAAACAGACATACAGAGTTCAGCTAATGTATGTTTCTGTCGATGAATACGCATTCTGGCTTTCCAATACATTACAACAGCGATGATCAAAAAATGTGGACAAAACAGTCACTCTTTGTAAACTTTGTTCAATGTGAGTGCCGTATGCTCGACCATGACCAGTCATTTACGCCATCATCACACGGGTGTTGATAGCGTGCGAGCGCAGGTGAGACCTGAACAGCACACTGTGTTTAAACTAAACTAATTTAAGCCTTGCCAATTTAAACATTCGAGTGCAAGACTCGAATGAGAACTCGCGCACACTGTGAGAAGATTTGTGTGTGCCCTCATCTGAAGCACTCACACGGAAAGCACAAATATTGAGTTCTCGTTCAAGTCTTGCGCTTGAACGGACAAATTCACACAAAAATCATGTCAACATGTCCGTCTTGGCGAGTATCCTAGCAAAAGTAGTAGGTTATGTCTTAAGTAAATGTAAACAGTCAAGAAAGACAACGCATGTGTATCAGTATCAGTGTACTGGATCCGTGCATTATGTCTTAAAGTGACAGCAGCCTAATATTCCTGCTGTCTGTGTATTTAATGTTAATCAAACAAGAAAAGACAAGGAAATCACTCACTGCTCTTGACTGAATAGCTTTTGTAACTTTATTAAGGATTAATCTTTAATTTATACAGTCAAATATGCAATGTTATTTTACATTTGATTACTTTATTCAATTTCTGTACCTGAAAATTACTGTTAGATACCTAAATGTACCTGATAAGCACTGTTTATTTTATTTGTATCCTTGCTGTATTGTATTTATTTGTGCTGTTCGTCTGATTATTTTTTCTTATTTTCTTTATTTTTATTTGACAGTAGCCCTTTTTCCCCTGAACATAGTACATAACAAACCGTACCGAAACAGTGATCCTAAAACTGTGATACAAACTGAACCGTGAGTAATTTGAACCGTTACACCCCTAGTATATATTGCTTTACATGAGTATACTGTATGTACGCAGGAAAAGTAAGCTGTATTATATATCCAACTTTTAATATATAAAATATAGTTTTCATTTCTCAATGATATAATGAAAACTATTGAAAATGCATCTGTTTTGCATCTTCTTATTTTTTTTATTCTAAATTATATTATCAGTAAAACGTGTTTTATTGTGATATAAGCCATACCTTTGATTCATACCCATTCACCACCTCTGTTTTCTCACTTCGCCAGCCAAGAATGCCTGTTTTATTCCTGCAGAGACACCCAGGCACGTTACCAGATGGCCGACGTGCCGTGCAGACAGAGGTGAGTCCAATATCACACATTGTATGATAAAGCTTATCCAAAAAGTGCTGGTTCACACTCTCAGCTTTACAGTAAAGCCAAAATAAAAGGTTACGATGCCCTTACTGTCTAAAATTTTAATTGCTGACAATGACTTGGCAGTTGTTATTATGTGCTCACCTCTCAAAGGAGATGTTCCTGGTGTCAAGCTGTGTGGCCACAACGGGAGCGGATAGACGGGCCGCCACCTGTTCATCACTGGGCTGTAGCGCCCCCAGAAGGCTCAAAGCGGTTGTGCACGATCTGGGGGAGGGGGAGGCGGGAGAGGAAGTGTGGTACGGCAGCGTCTCGCAAAACACCAGCTGTCTGTCATGATCCACTTCCATTACCATGGCGCTGGAGTCTGAATGACAGGTGGAGAGAGAGAGCGAACGGAAGGAAGCCAATTAGAGACTGTGGCGAAGTGAGAATGAGGTTTCCATGCCAATGATGGCTTGTTTGAAAGAAAGCTGAGCGAGAAGTGGCATCGAGAACAAAAGTGCAGATCAAACCCAAATCTGATTTGAAAGTAACACACAGGTAGAGAAAAATAAAGGCCGTTCGGCAACAAAATCAGTGCAGGAACAAAGCCATCGCACGCACCTTGACCCTTGAATATGAAGCTGCGATTGCCTCTTTGCCAGGTCATTTGCTCAAATCCCATGAGTGTTGTGTCCACCCGCAGGCACTGGCCACTCTTCCATACCCGATATGTGTCACTTGGACAGATACGAGACACGAGTGGAACTGGAAATAGAGGGAGAGTTCAACAATAGCAGGACATGAGGATGTGGAAAGAGGAAGTGCCTGTCCAAACATACCATTTACACATGATTACAGCACATATGACCTACCCCAGCTTGTAAACTCCCATTTCATCTCCACGTAAAAATCCTGCGCCTGAAAGACAAGGCGAACAAGAGGGAGAGAGAAGGTTAGAGCGTACAGTGGGAGGCAGAAAGTGAGAGACGGATCGCTCTGCAGGGAAAGACATGAATAATAAAACTCCCGGAGAGATGAGGACTGGGGAGAACCAGAGAGCTTGCACATCCATCATAAATAAAAGGAAGAAATATACAGGGGAGCTCAAGGTTGAAAAAAGACTGGTAAGGACAAGGAAAAGAGAGCAAACTAACCCAGTGGTTACCCATAAACCTGTTTGTTTGTATATCTGTATGCAAGAATCTACTGGAATGAGGGCTCAGGTGTGCAGGCAGCAGGTGGTTGTTACGATGCTGTTTGTTAAGCCCATGGCTTGTTGTTTCGTCATTAACAGGTTCAGAGTTTATTAAGACACAACTGGGGCTGACCTGTCGGAGTCTCTCCAGCAGGCGCGGGATCCCTGCCAGTCGCTTAGTGGTGCGCTGGTAGTCACGGTAACGCAGCACCAGCCGCACCAGCTCCGGGTTACGTGTGCTAATGGCCTCCTGCAACACTGACAGACATAAGGTAAAGTTTAAAATGACACCAAAATTAGGGATGCATGATATATTTATGCAATTTACTTTATTTATTCAGTTAATCTTTAAAAACACAAATAAATTAATAAACACTAATAATAAAATTAATAAAAAAAAATTATTCTTTACATAATATTGTTAGGATGCCTATATATACTTGTTGCATTTAAAATGACTGATTTTAGTTTGTTTGTTTGTTTGTTTGACAAAATTACTTTATTTTATACTTATTATTACTCTTTGTTGTAGCAAAACATTTTTTAATGTTTTCAAGACTGCATTTATTTGATCTTAAACAGTAATATTGTGAAATATTATTGCCAATTAATAATTAATGTGTAATTAGTTAATAATTAATATAGCCAGTTCTATGTTTTCTATATGTAAATGTTTCTATATATCTATATGTTTTCTATATGTATTCTATTTGAATATATTTTAAAATGTAATTTATTCCAGTGATGGCAAAGCTGAATTTTCAGCATCATTACTTCAGTGTCACATGATCCTTCAGAAACCATTCTAATATGTTGCTTTCATATTATTTTCAGTGTTGAAAAAATTCAGGATTCTTTGACGAATAGACAGAGCAGCATTTATATAAAAATATAAATCTTTTGTAACATTTAAATGTCTTTAGTGTCTTTTTATCAATTTAATGCATTCTTTTTTTAATAAAAGTATTAATTTCTTACCAAAAAAAAAAAAAAAATCTTACCGACCCCAAACATTTGAACGGTATTATCAGCTTATCATATTGGCCAGAATTTGCGCATCCCTACCCAAAATACAAAGTGGCTGGAGTTTCTTGCTGTATTACCTGTCCAGCCATTTCTGTTTTCTTTGCTGACATCGGCTCCATACTGGACTAACAGACGGGCGCAGTCTAAATGACCCAGTGTCACGGCCAGGTGCAAAGGAGTCCGACCCCGTGGGTCCAACACTTCTAAATCGACCTTTAAAACAGAGAGGGATTTGTTTTATTGACCACTTCATGCAGTAAAATGTTTGACAAACACAATTTTTTGTTTCTGCCCTAAAACAGAGATCTGTCAGAGCTGTGGCCTAGTGGTTGATGAATGTTCTCCAGAGATGCAGAGCTTTTGTGCTAAAATGCAGGTTTGAATAAGACCTTGTGTCCCAACCCATTCCTCCGTCTATCACCTCAAATAATTTTTTTCTAGTGTTCTATTAATCAATGTATAGAAGCCTAAACAGTTTAGAGAATTTTTATCTATTTTTAAATTTTTCTTGTTCATCACTGTACCTCATCAAAGTTGTTACCCCAGTAGTAACGGCAGAATGTTTGAACTCCATAGCAGCTTTCATTGGCCAAGGACCACCCAGAGTCCATCTGACTGACTTGTAAAGCAACCAATCACAGTTCGTTTTGTTCAGTCATGTCACATGAAAATGTGTCAATGTCCCTACAATAACAGACCGGCGTGTAAAATGTATGGACATATTTTAAAGAGTCTATGCCGTGAACTACACATACCTCACATACTTTTAAAAATCCAGCTTTTAGTTGATCCTGATAAGCACTCATTGTCACAGTTGTAAACAAGACGACTTTCTTTTTCCATTAGGGGTTTCGGTGTCACGTTTTTTTTTCCCCGGTGGACCGTTTAAGAACGTGATACACACATCTCCCGAAAATCCTGTAGGATTCATACAATCAGATGACGACTGTAAGAGCCATGTTATTTATTATTATTATATAGATGTGGAATAAATTATTATGTGTATTAAGCAATTGTTAAATAAGTACGAGTAAATAATTTAATGTGTAATATAATATTTCATATTGACGATGACGTAATTTCCGGCAATATGCATCAGACGTTCAGCCACCTTTCTTCTGAAGTCTGAGGCTGATGATGCGTCGCCTACATATACTACACCCTAAAAGTATGTACTCTTTTTGTGAAGAAAAAGTACATACTTTGAGTGTGTAGCAGAAGAGTAGACAAGCTTTGGGACATACTATCACGTCATAAAATTGCGTCTTTAACGGATGCTCTGTCGCATAGTTACGTCAAAGTCTCATGTGTCCCAATTCAGAGGCTGCATCCTTCAAAGGACTCGGACTTCAAAGGCCACGCCTTCAACGCCCGCATAGGTCGGACTGAACGTTGTTAAATGGGACGGTCTAGCCTACGGAGGACTGTTCTTGTTGCCTAGTAACAGTGACAGCTGCCATTGATGAGTGACAGAAACGTTTGTACTATAACTAGAAGTTATATTAAACTGTCTAAAAACAAAACAGGGTTCACACAAACTGTCTAAATATGTTCACTACGGTCCATTTCTGTATATGATAAAGAGTATAAACTATATAATCGCATCTTAGTAAGATATGTCAACATTTGAACCGCTTTAGCGTTTTTATTTTTACATTTGTATCATTAGATATTTGAGTAAGTTGAAACCTAATACTTGCGTTTAAAAGTGTAATTTGGCAATTTCTCTCAAAAAAATCCTGTCGTCACTGGCGCGCAATGAATTCGGCCTTAGAAGGATCCATTCTTTGAATTGGGACACCAAAAGTCTTTGGTTTTATGCATCCTGTCACCGTAAACTGGCCTGTCAATCATCGTGTCACAGTTAACGTCCTCCACATTTCATTTCATTTCATTTTCTACAGTATTGCAGAGAAAAGAAGTAGCACGTTGATCTGCCAGTCGTGGGTCTTTCATGCGGAGAACTCTCCTCATAATTTTGAATAATGATGCATTTAAAAGTTATTTTTATAAAAGTTCACATTGTTGCAGATGAAATATTACATGGATAACATTAAATATTTTTTATCCGGTTAATGTTGATTATTAGTCACTCAAACCTCTTTATCTAAACCTCTCTTATTTAACCGTCGGTTGCGCACATCCGCCATGTTTGTAGTTTTTTTTTGCAAATTTTGAAAAAAAAATATGAGAGTGACTAAATGATGACAGAATTTTCATTTTTGTGTGAACTATCCTTTTAACTGCTGTATATGAGAATCTTAAGAAAACCTTCAGAAAGAAGGAAAGAAAGAGCACCATTCTGGCCACCTGCTATGCATAAAGAATAGCAGGTAAAAGGAAAAGATGGCAGAAGTGAAAGAGTGCGATGGAAAAGAGAAGTGACAGGCGATAATTAAGGCATCACACTCGAACATGACACAGACCGAGCTCACATGGCACCCAACAGCCACGGTGAGAAATGCTTCTACACTCAAACTGAGATCCGCACTAAGCACACTGTGATTCCACGGTTGTGAAAACCAGCGGCATGCCATACTGTTTCCTCCAGCTTCTCATCCGAGTGATCTCTCGCAATCTCCCGCTCCCTTCCGAGCCAGTCAACTCTGTAATCAACAGTCTTGAGAGTTTCAAAAGAGTTTATGATTCTCTTATGGGACGATCATTTATAATAAGATCATCACTCACTGTCATCCGAACGAAAAAACAATAATTCCGTTCACCTCCACGCACTACCACACATTTCAGGAAATATGCTTGTGTTTATAGATGCAGTATGACCCATTAATCATTATTTGATCGAGTTGGCTGGCTGTGGTCGTGTCCATATTTATAAGCGTACTCTCCAAAAGCAAGGTCATGACAGGCAGTGCATGGTGAATCGTGAATGTGAAGCAGAAATGAGAGTCAGGACAGCTTTATTTAGAGACTTGTATGTGAGCCATGTTTGCTGTTTTTAATGAAGCATTTTGATAGGCCGTGTGGTAATGGAAACATATTATTACCCAAGGGCTTAACTTGTGCTGTGAGAGCTGTTTGGAGTTCTCTAAATTAACTCAGTGCACTTATTTACACTTCACACAAGGTGTGTGTGTTCGTTTTCGTCTCTCTCTCTCTGTGTGTGTGTGCATTATTTATCCATAGTTAGTAGTGCTAGTATGGCTATCACAAATTGCTCATGAACAAACCCCTAACTAACCCGTATTAAACTTCAGCACATAGTACATCTAACTTTTCTAAGCGTTCAGACTGATTTTCTCCAGTGGGTGGTAAAATAGGCAAAAATCACATAGATTTGTAATGCATTGAAGAAGAAACAAGAGCCATAGAGACCAGAATGTCAAAGCAATTAGAGGATGGGCTCTTTTAACTTAGGCCAGTAAAGAACCACCATAGCAACTGCCTAGCAACACGCTAAAATCCACCCAGCATACACTGGCAACACCCTGGCAGAATTATTTACCGTTTTACAGTTTCTTTAGAATATGCAAAGCCGTAACTCATACCAGTGTTATTTTAAGTATTAGGGTACTTAAAATTCCATTGTAGTATTTACTAATATTAGTTCTCGTTTTAATTTTAGTTTAAGTTATCATAATTCTGTTATGTGGTTTTGTCATTTTTATTATTTAGTTTTTATATAGGCTATATTTATGGGTCATTGACAAAGCTTCAAAAAAGATGTTTTTTTAAACATCTTTTCAAAACTGATATTTTTTAATCATGAACATTGTGTTTAAACAAGTTTCAGTTGTTAAATAACATTTTTTGACTTTTTATGTCAGGCGGTGCAACCAAATAGTTGTATGTATATATACTGTAGTTGTACCACCTGACATGGAAAGTGTACCAACCTACCCATACTTGAGACCAGTATTTGAGAAAGATCTACAAACCTATTAACTCTGCCACAAGGATCAGTTGGGGTCCTCTGGATGATGCATTATCATGTTTACTGTTATTACCTTGTCAATTCATAATAATAAAAACATGTTTGCAGTTGTGCCACCCTGACATTTGAGAATATACAAAGTACTGGATAAAAGTTTTTCAGCTTTAAAACTACTGATATTTATAAAATGTGTTAATATGAAAGGTTTTAAACCTAAAATGATGTATTTAGTTTTTAATTTCTTATTATTAAAACACCATTTTAAATAGTTTTCTTAGTCTGTTCATTTGTCCGACAGTTGCACCACTTGACATTTTGGGGGTTTAAGATACCAAAACATAAAATAAAATTTATTATTTAAATGTACTAAAAAGGAATTCAAATCAGAATAAAGTGATACATGTCATGAATTTATCAAATTATTTTTTTAAAGGAAATAATGCACTTGGACACAAAAATATGCACGTCATGCCATTGACCCACTGACCCAAAACAGGTTATCAATAAAAACAGTAAAAAAACTAGAACTGTTAAGTACTAAAACTATAAAAATCTCCTATTCATCTATTGAGGACAGAGTTTCAGTGCGTTCAAGCAGCGCTACAATAATTCCCTCTAATTCCCTCAAAAACCATGATCCGTCCTCCAATCATTCAAGTGCTTTGCTGTCTGTAAGAACAGGAACCATGGAAACCAGGTTTATTCTTGCCTATTAATTGGGAAAATCTTATTAAAGCCAAAATGATATTTAACATCCCATTCATTGACAACCATATAAACATTCAGTACACTATCTATAGTCAGAATGCTGACAATTCTGCTATTTTCGCTGTGTATAATACATACAATACACTTCAAATGATTATTTATTTATGTAAATATGTACTACTGTAACGACAAGGCGATGTAGCGGCTGTGGAAAAAAGCGAATAAAGAATACCGGTCACAGCAGCAATCGTTCTCCCCTCCGCCATGTTTAAAGTTTGTGGCCCGCCCATCTCGGGAACTTGGGTATCAAAATTATCCCCGAACTTCCCAATGGTAAATCCAACTTGAGAGGGCGTTCATGTCCAAGTTTTAACCAGGAAACTCGTATTTACGATAATTCTGATAGCACGTGAAGGCAGCATAACTACACATTTTCCTACTTACTAATTGGAGCATACCATTTTTTTAAATGAACTCTTGCCTCACCATGTTTAATTAATAAATAAATACACAAGCTGATTAAGAACAAGAGTTAAAACAAATCAATAAATACAATAAATAGGACTGATAAAACCAACACATACATTTGCACAAACATTTCCATAAATAGCTAAAATGAGTGCTCCCCTACAGTTTGCGCTCTCTTTAAGGCCACGCCCACTCAGCTAAAACAGGAAATATAAAATAACAAACTCCACGTAACTATTATAAAATGCATAGGAACAGTGAGATCACAGTAAAAATAGTGATGGAAGACAACTCCAAGGTTTCTCCATCACAATTAACACACACACATATACAGTATATACTTATATATATTATGTCACAATCATGTTGTTGTTATTGTCACAGAAAACTCCTGTGTGTCCGATACTCTGCTCCGTAATTAGCCAGCCCCTTTCGCAACATCATGACGGCACTCAACAGCAACAACTGAGGCCCGGCGGACCCTTGAGGGCCTCTAGCTAGAAAAACAGCAGCCTGGTCCCCAGAGCGAGATGAGTGCTATGAGAAAAAAGGGTGTGGATGGGCGGTGGGGGGTGGGGGTTGCTATGGTAACCCTGGATGAGGAGTACGGATATAGAAGATGCAGGACAAGGAGGGAAAACTGCAGTTTTAAGTGAATGATGGCTCTCACATCAGTCCTGTGGGGACCTCCAATCAACCCTGACACTAGAGACGGCTCGGATGACTGACAGAGAGGGAAAGAGAGAAGGAGATAACTGTCAGCAGGAGGTGTACATGCTTTAGCCAGTGAGGGAGTGTATACGAGTGAGGAGCTGAATGAGATTGATAACTGGTTCTGAGAGCTTCAGGGAGAGACGGAGAGAAACATGTAACTCGGTAAAACAGATTAGCGGCTGTAAGAGGAGAAGGGTTCAGGAAACATCAGTTGTTACAGACTGGCCTTCTGGTGACCTGAAATGCTGCTATATACCCCTCTGAGACACGCTAGACAACACACACACAATAACACAAACACAGACAGTCCCTTATCTCATCTCATCATCACACAGCCACATACAAATACAGACAGCCAAGCTGAATGTAATCTCTTGTCATGTGTTCCACCTAAACACCATAGTTAATGGTGTTAATCACAAGTTAAGGATTTGAACAAACCTCTTTGTCTCCTAACTCATCTCATATCAGTTGTGCTAATTAAATCTTAAACTATGTAAGGTTTTTTGAAAAAAAAAAAAACTGCACTCACTTTATTATTTTATTGCGTATTAATTGTATTGATTTTGTTAATTTTTTATTAATTTAATTTTAGATTGTTAATAAATTAATGAAACCATTTTAAATGATTGTGGTTTCACGTCAGTAGTTATAATGTTTTGTTTTTCTTTAAGGGGAGCTGTGCTATTACCTTTGTAAGCAATCTATTTTTGAAGCAAGCAATTTTCATGCAAACGGGCAGACAATAAAATGGGCATGAACTCCAGCAGTAAAGAAGGGGGAAGAGCCACATCTATGGACCAAAATATACACTTAGAAGGTTCTTTCTTCTTGCTAACCACATAGCAACACACTACAAACCACTAATAAAACTTTACTTCTCCTTTTAGCAACACTCTGGTAACCACCCACAACACCATAGCATGATTATGGTGAGGTTAGCATGGGGAAACTCAAATTTTCTACTGTTACCACTTTAAAAACCACAATAAATTAATATGGCTTCATGAATTTATACATTTTTTGTATGACATTTTTATTAATAAATAAAAATCAATGTAAATGAATACTACAAAAAATTAATAAAATTCATAAATTAAAACATTTCAGTCATTTTGTTTCATATAAATAAGAAGTGTTTTATGGTTATATATCTCTGTGTGTATTTGTGTGTGTGTGTGTGTGTGTGTGTGTGTGTGTGTATAAACTGTGGTGTTTTAGTGGAAACTACAGTTACCATGGTAAATGTTTGTAAGGTTTCTTGAGCAGTGAGGGTCAGCATATGGAATAATAACGATAATAGCTGAATCCTACCTGAAACACCTACACATTACAGTTCTCCTGCTCTGACCATAACTTGTCTAACCCACCTACACTTCATCTCACTGACAGCCCTGAACAAGCACACTTGCCTGCTGACATGCATGCACTGCATCAGACACAAGTGCACTAACTCAAATTCATGTTAATTACTAATCCTTCTCCACCACATTGAAATAGACAATATTACATCATCTTTCCTCACATTTTAGTATGGATGCTCTTCCACATAACTGTCCATCTCTTCTTCCACACTCTCCGCTCTCTCTCAGCCTGCTGGAGACTGCATTATTGATAGTCATTTCTGGCTGGTGCATCTGCTCTTGCACTCTTTCTGCCTTGGCTAATGTTCTCTGGCAGCTACTTAAACCAACATCAATCTTTCATTGGACGTCCAAACTGTGTATGTGGGAGGCAGGCAGAAGAAAATCATATGTGTGTGTTGGGGTGGTGCAAATCACAGCATGCAATGGATTCTGCTGAAGGATTTGCACAGGCTCTCTTGTGTGGCTGTGTGCATAAAATGTGCATACATGCATAGATATACACACACACACAGTCTGTTCTGCACATAAATGGAATGATGTGCTTCAGCGCTTTCACTTAAATGAGCATTTGTTTGAAGACAGACAAGGCAGAACGAACAGAGGCACTTAAAGGCTGTGATGTGCCAGAAGAATGAAATGAATTGTAATGACAAGGATGCAACCTAGGAGAGAAGTGAACAAGAACTTACAGATTCTTTAAATAAGTCTAGGCAGACATATTGTGAGGAAGGAAAAGGGAGGGAGAAATATGGGCCCTTGTTCGACTTTTTATGCGCTATTGTGTCACAGGAGGTTGACACACACCCACGGTGTGGTTTGTATTCTGGAGATCGGCATCCAGGGCTCGGAATATAAGGGCTGAGGCGGCCGCCTCATAGTGTGGGAGGCAGAAACCAATGGAGCTTGAACCAAAACACAATGGTACAGCCATCACTTTTTAACTAAATGTCAGTGGGGAAACGCAGTGGAAACGTCACAATGGGACAACAAGGACTATGTAAAAGCTCCATTTCACACTCAAAACTATTTCGGATATGGCCAATATTATATTTTATGTTATATTTTGTTTCATATAATATATAATATAATATATTATATGGGGCGTGTGGGGGAGGGGGGTGGTATTGGGTTGTTTGGTTGTTTGGAGTTTCTTGTGTTGGTAAGAATCGCATTCCGGGCGGGGTCCCCCTCGGTAGAAATCGCGTTCGCGGGGGCACCGCGGCGCGATGAAAAGGGCACTTTCACTTTCAAAGGGGCAGGGGCTTAAGGCCCCCCCCAACCCCCCCTTGTGCGCCACTGCTCCCTATTACACACTGTTGCAGCCATTAAAATAGTTTAGTTTTGTTTTTAATGTCAAAGTAGTTATATTTCGTTTCGTTTCTTTATTAAGTTAATTTAGAAAAATGTTTGGAGCATTTTTTTGTTTGTTAAATTGAAGTTTTTGTTTTTTAAAGTGACGACCAAGCGGCCAGCGGCCGCCAGTGAGTTAACCCAACGCTTTAGCCTCTCAAATCAACACTTGACTTGTCTTGCCTATAATAAAATCCATATATATAAAACACTTCAAGAATCACAATGTTAGTTTAAACGTTTAGCCTAATATCACCACCACCACAGTAAAAAGGCATTTTTGACAAGCTGAGGCAGGCTGATGCTGCTCGCAAGGGCGCTCGCAAACGAAAAGGGCTACACAATCTTAACAAAAAAACCCAAAAAAAACCATGCAGGTTGTCTTACCTTACACCTCTCCGCAAAATTAATATTAAATCCTATCTTCAATTCCCGCGGTATATGCACATTTAACGGAGTTCGCGTCAACGAAAGTAACAGATATGAGCTGCATTTTATTTATCTTCAGCTCATTTCAAGATCAAAGACCGCAATAGGAGAAAGAGCGACCTAAGCACTGGTAAAATAATTTAGTCTCATTAGTTTTAATGAAGATGTTTGTGTTTTTGAGCATTAGACTTACTTTCAGTTTCACTTGCGGCAGTTTGCGTGTTGGCTTGCTTTACTCATTTGCGGCGACGCGTGTTGCAGTAGCGCCGTCATATCCGACTACAACATGTCATATATAGCCTAGCCTTTAACACACTCTCACACGTTTATTTTTTAACAGTTTGCCAGGAGTAAAATTTATATATGTGGTTTAAACAACCAGATGCATTTACACTTGTCCAGTTTCGCCTGAAATGCGTCCCAGACCACCTTCTGAATTAGTTTGTTTGAGTAATTGGATTTAAATTAAATTCGAGAGAATTTCGGAAGGCATTTACTCCTGGTCTTTTCACAATCGGATAGATATCTGGTCAGAGAAAACGAATGAAGTGACCAGTTGTAAAAAGGCCATAACTCTTGCAGCTGAAGGAACGCTCGCTGCAACACTAAACACAGTGCGAACCAGTCTTGCCAGTAGCGGTATCATGGTCTCGTCGTGTTTCCACCAGCTCAGCACATCTCATTGTTTCTTTTAATTAATGAATGTCTAAAATATAAAACGAAGGAGAAGCCTTAAAAAAGGCCCGAAGCCCGGCCCGTGTTTGAGGTATGACGTGAAAACTGGCCCGAAGCCCGGCCCTAGGGGCGTAAATAAGTCGGGGCCCGTTGGGTTCGGGCTGAAATGCAGGGCTCTAGTTTGAGGTTATGTTTGCATATCCAAAATAGAATAGGGGAATGAGTAACACAATATTAACATTCTAGTAACTGCTATTAATAGGGGTGTAATGATACACCTATGCCACGGTTCAGTTCATATCACGGTTTTGGAGCCACGGTTCGATTCGGTTCGGTTCTGTTTGCTGTGGAGGCAGGGTTCATGGCAGGGCACCAGCAATAATAACACTAGATTCACTTTTAACTTAATAATACCAACAACAATAATTTAACTTATTAACTTTGTCTTTATTAACTTTATACATTGGCTTCACATTTTCTTTAGAGCAGTTAGCATACCTGAGTAAACTAAAATGAAATAAATGCCTCCACTGTAGACTAGTCAGAAGTAATCTACTCATTTTATCATTTACCATAATGTTTTGTTTTTTAAAAAAAAAAAAAACAAGCACATTTATTTAATAAAAATTGATGACACACACACAAGTAATGTCCCACTTTAGCCTACTTAAACACATAAACTGAATATGAATATGACTAATACTGATGAATAAATAGGCCTGTAAGTTAAAGCTATTAAATAGCAGTTTTTGTTAATACAATAAAGTAGCCACCACACTAATTTAAAAATATACAAAATAACATAAAGTGAAAATAAAGTGGCATTTTGGGGTTATGGAAACAACAGTTACCATGGCGAATACACAATACCAACATGAACTGTTAATGAAACATGAAAACTGCTCCTGAAGAACAGAATGAACATCATACCTGCAAATCCTTCCCAGCTAACACACATCGTACCAGTTACGTGATTTATTGGTACTTTACTTTTATTTCATGACTTACGAACTGACAGCTAACGTTGCATGCTCCTAGTTTCTCTTGCGCTTTATATATGAAGTGATATACAGCGCGCGTCGCCGCATTTGCGCGTATAATTAAAGAGTGTGCGATACGAGCACAGTATAACGGCTGACATGACAGGAAAGCGGTTTTCTGAGGTGAGAGAGATTTTTTTATTTCTTAAGCTACGAAAATGAGATGTTGCTGGGACTCCAAGGTAGCATTTATCCAACCTAGCTAAATGGGGAAACTGGCTCTCTT
The DNA here is from genome assembly GCA_039654105.1 of Coreius guichenoti. NCBI lineage: Eukaryota > Metazoa > Chordata > Actinopteri > Cypriniformes > Gobionidae > Coreius > Coreius guichenoti. The sequence continues at coordinate 22,596,340 of CM077174.1, forward strand.
TGTCTTTCCACCATGTAACTTAAGCGATCACCACCTTGGGCCAAGACGTGGATTTGGAAGACAAAAGTTAGTGTATATTTAGTAAATAACATTATTATAATAATATTTAGTAAAAATACAGCTCTTATTAGTTGTTAAAAGTGTACTAATTACAATTTAATCAAATGTCAAGGAAGAAAAAAATTATTTTGTGGCATAAGGTGAAGTGAGAGCTGGGAAGGGCAGCAGGGGGCGGGGCACGTTCGGTTCGACATGAGAGTATCGCGGTTCGTACCGTGGGTGGTGTATCGCGGTTTTTCGGTTCGGTTTGAATATCGTTACACCCCTAGCTATTAACTATCATGAAACTCTGATTAACTAATTAGTAAGTAATAGCGCTCAGTTGAAGGAGGTAATTTACTATTATCTAATCAGTAACTACTATTTTTTTTCATGTCTCCCAGAGGACTACTATATACAGGTTTAGAATTAATGTGAATAATACATAAAATGTATAATTAATTCTAAAGTGAAGATCATAGTAACTCACTAGTAATAACTCAAGTATTATCAAATCATTCAGAAGAAATTACTAGTTATTTAGAACAGTATTCTAAAGTGAAAAGCATGATAACTCCCTATTAATGATTTTAGGTTTTATTTGAGGTTTTTGTAAGGTTTTGGATAGTAATTCCTTCTGATGTATTTGGTAACACTTGAGTTATTACTAGTGGTTTACTATGAACTTCGCTTTAAAATATTGATCCAAATGGCCAGTAATTCCTTTAGAAGGATGTAGTAACACTTGAGTCATAACTATCCAAAACCTTACAAAAACCTCAAAAGCTTACAATGACTTCAGTCATTACTAGAGAGTTATTTAGAATACTGATAACTGGGAGGTATGATTAGATAGTTAGATAGGGATAGTTACTGATTAGATAATAGTGAATTACCTCATTCAACTGAGTGCTATTACTTACTAATTTGTTAATTAGAGTTTCTTGTTTGTTAATAGTAGTTACCAGTGGTGTAACTTTGTTTTTAAAAAAGTGGGTGGGACAGGAGTGTGTGTGTGAGGGAGGGGGGTGGGGATAATTTGTTTTTTGTACATTGAGTTTAATTCGTTTAACGTGATAGTTTCATCCTTAAAATCGACTATAATACAATATATTGTTAGTCCCGAGATTCTTCATGTCAGTGAATAAATAGCCTACGTAAGTCCACTTTAATTGTTCATGTGCCCTCATGGTCTGGTGGTAAAACTTTTAAACATGACTGGGTTCTAATCCACCCTCGTATAGGTTTTTTTAATTCTTTTTTTCTCATTAAAACCAAAGCTGTTCACCAGTGATTGTATTTCAAGAGCAGGGACACATTTGTATGCATTTTGTTTTGTGATTTCACCAGAACAAACAGAGAGTCTCCATAATAGTGTTAAGCGAGATTGAAGTGGTCGTATGTGTAAAGACTGTGCACTAGCCTGATAACAGCGGCAACGAACACTCAGCATGATTTAAAAAACAACACATTCCAGATTGCCTCTTAGGGGCCGTTTACACAACACCGCTTTTAACTAAAAATTGAAAAAATGTTATGTGTTTTGGCCGTTCATTTACACGACAACGGCGTTTTGAAAACTCATGTTTTTGAAAACGATACAGTTATCATCTCCATGTAAACTACAAAAACGGTGACACCATGCGCATGCATTTCACGTGTTCAGTTTATAAGTGTGTAGTGTTTCTTTACAAAGTAACATCTCCAACTATTGGCCTGGCAGCAGAATACTACGCTTTTAATCGTTTTTGCAGATCCGTGTGAACGGGGATCGTTTTGACATCTGTACGCAAAAAAAAGCAAAGGAAAAACTTTTACGTTTTAGTACATTTTTGTCGTGTAAATGTTCCTTTATTTAACAAACGAATTAAATGAATATTCTGCTAGTCAAATGGAGATGTTTCATTTGTATTAGGTACATCCGTGCTGCGAAATGTTTCAAAAGGTGGTGGGGACAATATTGACTATGGCAAGAAGTGGTGGGGACATCTGTCCCACCCACAAATTACGCCTGTGGTTACTAGAATGTTAATATTGTGTTACTCATTTGTTCCTGTGTAGTTATTCATTTATGACGGAACAATGTTACCAAAGCTTCTCATAAGTTAACCAAATCTCAGCAACCCCTCCCCACCGCCCAACACTCGTCCCCTGTGACAACGCTCTGTTGCAATTAGTGTTGGGTTACGGGTGGAGCGTTGAAGAGAGAGGTTATATATCAAACGAGAAAACTGAACAGATGTGTGGACAATGGCAAATGTGCTGATGGAGGGCCCGTGTTGTTGCGTATTTGCTGAGGCATTGCTGACTTCACTCAAAAGAATACAAATCTACATGCTCCTCAACAATTTCTCTTATTTTTGGACTCGGCTCTGTAAATACATCAGCCGGCAAGGCTCTTCTCTCTAGTTTCCTCATTCAATCACCTACTCTATCCATTCTCCATTCACTCTTTCTCAATTTCCTGCCACTCTTCTCCAAGCTGTCATCCCTCCACTTCCTCCCCTGTGACTGTTTTATGGCACTGTCAAAGCAAACTGCAAATTGAGCTTCTTTTCCCTTTGGTAGCTTCTTTTTCCTCCTCCTCCACCACCCGATCTCTTTGCTATTCACATCCCTCGCTCTCCTCTGTCCTAATAGCTTAAGTTTCCCCTCTTTGTTCTTTCACTGACACCTAACATCTACCCTATAATCCTGTGTGCTGGTGCAGCAACTTTTCCTCTTGTCAGGGTGGCTACGTGCCTCATTCACTGGAGAGGAACAATCGAGACAGCATTGACCTCCCTTCGCGCCTTGTGCTGTCCCTGGAGGGACTCATTTTGACTCATCAAGCCTACCATGCCAAACGTGGCTAGATTATGCTGTCAGCGGCCTGTAAATCAACTAAACTGGAAGTGCTTTATATCGCAGTGATCATGAAGAGGGTTAGGGGTCTGAATTATTACCGTCAGCCTGAGTCATAAAAACTGGCACAGGAACAAGATGGCTGGGATTGGAGTGAGTTACAGTTTGTTTGGGGTTTGGAAAGATTATGAATGGCTGCTGTAACTGAGATGGATGACAAATGAGTTATAGTTATTTACTCATAAGACAGAGAATTAAACTAGAATAGTGAAAGTCTGACAAAGATCATACACTCTTAAAAATAAAGTTTTTTATTGTCATCCATGGTTTCATGAAGAACCTTTAACATTCATGGAACCTTTTTATTGCACAAAAGGTTGTTTATAATTAAAGTATTCTTCACACTAAGAAAAAATGTTCTTTTAAGAACTGTTCACTGAAATGTTCTTCTATGGCATCACTGTGAAAACTTTTGGAAACTTTATTTTTAAGAGTGTCAGGCCTTGATACAACCTGAAGTGGACAGTTAATCCAACTCTGCAATCTCAGTTAGTCTTCTTACATAAACTTCTGCTTGTTACAGGAAAATACATTGTTTTTCATTTAACTTTACAATAGGAGTAGCTATTACAAGTTGTGTATTATTGGTCACACTTTAGATTAGGGTCCAATTCTCACTATTAACTAATTATTAACTACGACTTTTGCCTCAATAAATTCCTAATTACTGCTTATTAATAGTTAGTAAGGTGTTAAATTTAGGTATTGGGTAGGATTAAGGGAGGTAGAATATGGTCATGCAGAATAAGGCATTAATATGTGCTTTATAAGTACTAATAAACAGCCAATATCCTAGTAATATGCATGCTAATAAGCAACTATAGTTAATAGTGATAATTGGACCCAAAACAAAAGTGTTAGAGTATTATTTAATGAATCTATTGTATAATATTAAATCTTTTATTTCATATTTAAACTGGAATAAATATAAATAGCAATGTTTTATTGAGTTTATTTTTTTCACCTATTTTGCATTTTTACCATTCTTTGTCTATTGGTCTATTTGTAGTTTTTTTTCCTCTCGTATAGATTAAAGATGAATATCACATTGACTACAAATGAGTGGATTAATGTTGCATTAAAGTTGTGATGTAACTGAAGTAGCGACAGATCTTTTCTTCCGTATTGTAATGTACATCTAAATGGATTATCGAAAAAAGAAAAAAAAGGGGCAGGGACTTGGTTCAATCAAACAGTCGATTGTAAGGAAGAGGCGGATTTAGGCAGACTAAATGATTGGAGAAGTCAAGCATACGTCACCAGAGAGAAGTCTGTCTTTTGACTGAAAGTTATGACATTCTGATTTAAGATTAAGATGTCAAAACAAGTGTAAAAATAAACATGCATGGATGAATCATTCACAATAAGATCATCATTTAGAAAATACATAGGATGAATTTTCATTTTATGCCGACTTGAATAACTCTTGAAGATGGTTGATCATAAAGAATCAGTCTTCTACAAAATTAACTTGTATATGAGCTATTGAACTTCGGTGTGTAATAAGTGATTCTGTCATACATGCTGATGCTGTTCACTGCACCTTGGGGGGGAGAGAGAGAGAGAGAGAGAGAGAGAGAGAGAGAGAGAGAGAGAGAGAGAGAGAGAGAGAGAGAGAGAGAGAGACTTTGACTTTATCAAAATCCTTTACTTACAATTAAAACAGATTTACATAATTACACAATTATACACGTTAAAAACATATCTTACATAAAGAGAGAGAGAGAGACAGAGAGAGAGAGAGAGAGCATCTCCTGCTGCCATCGGTGTCTTAATATTTCTTAATATCTCATGGATGCAGTGTAATCAAATGGAGTTTCTGATAGTATTAATAGAATGCTGAAACTAGATATTAACAGAATAAAAATTCTAGAATATAACTCTATTCTATTAATGAATAAAAATGAGGCTACTATTGTGCTGATATTACCAATATCTACTGTACAATGTGTTCCTTTATTTAACCTTATACTATGATTGCAATTTAATCAAATCAGTACAAAACTTCAGATTTGTGATATAGAGCAAAATGTCACTGAGATAAATTAACCAGCCATGTTTTAATCGGTCTGTTTGTTTAGTGTGCCTATTTGCTATTTATTTATTTATTTATTTGATTTGATTTATTCCTTTCCCCTCTACATTTAACTATTTCAACATGTCTTTTGGCCTATTTGTAGATCTGCACGGTAATATCAAATTTAAATTCATTACAGAATAATTCCACACTGATTCATGCAATAATGTATTGGATAAATGATTATTTTGAAGAAGGCTGATCAGAAAGACAAACACACCCTCTCCCGACACACCATCTATCCTCAGGAACTGTGAGTGAAGAACGTAGGCTGATCTGTAAGCATTATTCACCCACAGCCTTTGTATGCAATGCCACTTTATTCTGCAGCCTCTGTGTTTAAACCATCTCAGATCGAAATCAAATTGAACTGCATTTCTGATCATATTTCCGCATTAAATTGACAGACGCGTAAAATGAGCAGGTTTGGAGAATAGGGACTGTGTCGAAACCTATAGTGAGCTACCTACCTAGACAGCATTTTTACGCGTTCGAACGTTATGATACGCCCAAAAAATGCGTTCTAGGTAGGCAACTCACTAGGTTTGAAGACACAGCCAGGGTGTGAGGTTTTTTTGACATGCATTTCTGTTTGTAGACATATCATCAGCAGCCACTTATCTGAATAGGTATGCTAACTAATGAACCAGAAAACAATGAAAAATCACTTTTCGCCCTTGCAGCACAGATTACAAGCCGAATGAAGTACCAGAATCAGTTTCCTTAGTCAAACGCACGGCCCGTTCCTCACAGCATCATCCGCCGCGATACAGGCACGCGGAAACGAATGCATCTTACCTGCTCGCGCGCTGAGAGCTCTTTCTCCAGCTGCCGGTGTTTGTTATGCCACACCAGATAATGCAGGTGGTAGCGACTCTTCTCCGGAGTTTTTCTGGCAGAAATCATCCTCAGTGCATAGTTCGCCGCTGCTCTCTCTCCCGTTCCGTTTCCTTGCTTTTGTGCGATATCAGTTACTTTTGTAAAGGGCGCGTGCTATATTATTAATGCTGAGACAACCGATAAGGGCATTTCTTTCCCTTTTCGTATCCAGCGTCCCTTTTTGCATAGTAGCTCGGCATTCAATGTCGCTATGTTGAAAGGCAATTTAAAGCTAACGCGTGTGCTTGAATGCTCTCCGTTGTGTTCTCCACTCCTCAGTCTCTTCTCCCTCTCTCACTCAAACGCGCGCGCACACGCTCGCTCGCTCGCAGAGGCTGAAAGGAAAGGCAGGGCTCTCGAAAGCTACTCGCACCTATGAGCCATTGAACTTCGGTGTGTGATTCTGTCATACATGATGCTGATGCTGATGCTGCTCACTGCGCCATGGGAGAGAATATATAGAGAAAACATCGCATGCTGCCATCTGTCTTAACATTTCTTAATAATGATCTCATAGAATTTATTAACAGAACATAAATTTAATAGATTAGAATTCCGCAGAATGGAACAGATCTTTACTATTGTGCCGATTTTATCAATTTATATAGGCATTTTAAATACCAATGTGTTCTTTTATCCATATCATCCAGAGACTAGACTTATTAACCTTGACTGAAATAAGACCAAATCAATTAGTACAAAACTTGAACTTCTGCTTTGTGAAATAGAATAAAATGTAGGCCTATAACTGAGATAAAATTAACCAGTCAAGTTTTAATCTGACTGTTTTAATTGGTCTGCCCATCAAAATAAATGTCCCACGACTGCAATAGAATCATATTAAGTTTTATTCATTAAAATAGAAAATTTATTTTCTATTGTGCTGATATTATTTATAGGCTATATATTGTGAAACGTATACTTTATCCATACCATCCACCCGTCTAAACCAGGCTATAAAACTGCAATAATCAAATATTCAAATTTGTGCTTTCTCACATTAAACATGATCACAGTATAAACATGTCAGTGGTCACATGTGTTGCCAGCGGAAACCCTGTTTTAAGTAACTAATTGATTCATATTATACAATTCCAAAGATTTAAAAGTAACATTAAAATATGAGCTGAAAAAAGTAAAATCCAAAAGATATGCATGTATTATTGTTTCACTTTTTCAGTTTTGCCCCAATTGCTTTATTAGTAAAATTTTAGATTTTATACTTTATTGCTTGCAGATTTCTGTTGGGTTTTATTGAGCTACTGTGCAAATTTGAAAAGCATTTTTAATGTATGTTTATGTTTCTGTAGTTACAGTTGTGACAATAGAGCAGTGGTTTTCAAACCTGTCCTGGAGGCACCCCAGCCCTGCACATTTTGTATGTCTCCCTCATTTATCACACCTGATTCAACTCATCAGCTCGTTAGTAGAGACTGCAAGAACTAAATTGGGTGTGTCTGATAAGGGAGACATACACTGCAATAGAGCACATTCTTCACTTTAGTCTATCCAAAAAGAAAAAAAATACAAGCAAATGTATTTTAATGGCTTGACAATAGAATAGAATAGAATAGAATAGAATAGAATAGAATGTGGAGTATTAAAATATTTTACTGTGTAGGGTACATTTTTTTTTTTTCTTGACCACATTCAATTTACTGAAAAAAGGTTTAAAAAATACTTTATTTAATTATTTATTATAGGCCTACTTAATGTTTTTTTTTAATTCGGGTAGGTAGGTAGGCTATGCAAATAAAGTTATGCAAAATTAATCTACCCTGGTGGGCATGACTGCATGGTCCCTCTGCTCTGTCTGCCCCCGCCTGTGCAATAACGACGGTGGGGCAGGAGAAAGAAAGCGAGAGAGCGAGAGACAGACGTCAGAGAGAGGGAGAGTATGCAGCCCGCCATACAGAAGTGTACAGGGCAGTGGATGTAAATAAACCGTGTACTGTATCCATACTTTTCTTATTCCCACCCACTTTTGCCCGAGACAGAGACGGGGCTTGGATAATGGTCGGGGGAAAAGGATTAGTGGGGACGCCCAAAATTAAATAATCTGATAACGTAAGGGTAAGGGGCCTTCTGAAAAATTTGATTCATTCAGAGGAATCGTAAAGTCCTTGCAGCGCTAAGACAGAAGACACCACAGAAAAAAGGAAGGAGAGAGTGAAGGGTGAGGACCGGGAGCGCTGGAGAGCTCGTCGCCGGCTTCCGGACATTCAGGGCGGCATTAAAATCGCAGACGTCGCTCCTGGTGGGACATCAAGCCAAATATCTTAAGTATTGGACTAAAATCTCTGGAAGCGGTAGATTTTGTTTCAGCGATGTCCAGGAAAGTCCAAAGAAGCGAGGTGTGCGCCGACTGCAGTGCACCAGGTAAGGCTGAGATTTATGGATAGAGGCGTTGTTGTGAGCGATGGTTGTCCGGAACTCGGTCGAGCGCGGCGGCAAGCGGGTGAACAGCAAGCCCACATATGCGCAGGGATACTCGGTTAAGCGCGTCAGGAAAATGGCCGAATATTAAGGACGATACTGCGGCCCACCAAATCTGTTCCCCTAAACCTACTACTTATTTACTACTGCATGTATCTATGGTTCATAATACGATAGAACAATTGCCCATAAATTAGACCCTTTTATCTATTTACAAAACTTGTATGGCTATAAATTTGATCTTCTAATTGCAGCTACTCTTCCGTTGCTAAAGTTTTATCCGTTGCTTGTTAGCATTCATCCTAAGCCAGTTGACAAGCCTGCGGACTGCTGTCAATTAAAAGCACCAGATTTATACTATAGGCCGCCCCTTATATATGCACATATTGTAGTGACAGCTAATTATGTTGATTTAAAAGTGAGTTTTAGTTGATACCGAGCACGAAAACGGACTCTAGCGAACGATGCTAACTGACAGTAGGCTCGGTTGCCAAGTAGCCTGCGGACTCTCGTATGACTCCCTTTCTCTGTATTTCATTAAAACACACTGTTTTTACAAACGTTAAATGCATGCATTATGGAGTACTAGTTCAGTTTGTCCGGTACTGTTTTTCGAATCTAGTTAATCTGAACTTGGGTTGAGACTAGTTAGCTAACTAGCGTTAGCAGGTTGACAGGACACATCAAACTCTGACGTGGGTCAGTATTTGCTTGTGTTTGTGCACAACTTAGCTTCTAGATAACAGTTTTGTTGGTAGATCTTGATTAGTTACACATTTCCTGTATGTTTATTAACTTGTTTTGTTTATTTCTTGTACTATGTGCTGTTTCAAAGTATATAAATAGCATTTTATGAAACATAATTTATTTGATTTATAATAAATATAATAATAATAATAATAATAATAATTTTTATATATATATATATATATATATATATATATATATATATATATATACACACACACATTCTTTTTTCCCAACAGGAATATTTCTGTGTGCTGCTGTATATTGTTGATAGTTAATTCATTAGTTTCTTATTCTTTATTATTTTCAAAAGCAACAAAAATGCTTAAACCAGCCTCAACTGGTTTACTGGTCTTAGCTGGTTTAAGCTGATCTCCCAGTCTGCCTAAACTGTTGTGTAGCTGGTCTCTCAGCATGACCAGCTGAAAAGTGCCCAAAACCCCTCTAAAACCAGCCAACAGACCAATATGACCAGGCTGGGACACCAGCTTAAAAACCTCAAACAAGCTTATGCTAGTTTAAGGTACTATTTCTTTTATGATTATTAGCAGTGGCAAAAATCATAGTTAGCAGCAATGATACGTAGATCTATTTGATGTATAGTTTTCCACTGACCAAGGTTGCAAAAATGTTGCTACATAGTTGAGCATATGTTCGAGTTGTTCATAACCATTTCTAGTCCCATCACACATGCCCTCGAGCGAGGCACAATTTTCTAAATACTACCGTGAAAAAGATGGAAGTCGACCCTGCATTTATGTTTTAAATATAGAGGAACTTCCTACGTTGTTCGGTTTTTAGGCGGGTGTCCCAAAATGTATTGCTCAATAAGTTACCAGCAGTTTAAACCACCCCAAAAAAGACATAATAAAGCCTTTAGTTGTTTTCAAAACATATTTTTGATGCCGCTCAGCTGTGCCGTCACTTCTAGCCCACCCTTGGCCTTGCTCATTTAGCTTTACCGTCCCCACGGGGGGACCAAGTGGTGGTGCAGGGGGGCATGACAGCTGCTCCCTCATCCACAGCTGCTCTCTCTCCAGGAATGTACGTGTATGTGGGAGTGTGTCTCATTTTTGATAGTTTAGTTCTGTTTCACCACCTCAGTTACCTGCAGTCATGCTCTAAGGTCGGCCTCAAGCACTGTCACAAATGCCCCTGGCCGACCACTCCACATCTGATCGCTTGTGTGTCTTTTTGCATCCTCACACACTCCTTGTCCTTGCATTGGCCTGTCCCGCGGTGCTGATCGAGCTTGTCATTTTCGTGTTTGACATGTTGTGTGAATGTAGCTAATGGTGAGAGTGTCGGAAGGTGAGGAACTGATGACTAAGAGAGGAGGAGGAGGAGGAGGAGGAGGAGGGGTGGCGGCGGGCAGACAGATGCATTCTGGTAAATGTGTTATGGGAATGAATGAATGTGTGGAAGATTGTCAATTGCATGACCACTGAGGACTGAATGGCGCCGTGTGCAATGAGTCTGTGTGTGTATGTAAGCGTTAAGAGTGTGTACATGTAAAATTTCATTAGATGCAGAGAGAAAGTCAGGTTTGTGATGGGGAGGGGGTAAAGATGTTCTGTTAATAGTTTCAAGCACTTCTAGGAAGGATGAGCATGTTAGTTAAGAAGTATGGCATCATCTTTGATTTTCCCACATGCAGGTGCTCAGCTCCATCTCTGAGAATGTCTGCCCATCTTTAGACAGTAAAGGGGATTTATTAATGCCATATTATTTTCAAATAAGCCAATAAATCTTAAGTTCTTCACCACATGCAAGATTTAAACTGTTGGCTGTAATATGAACATTTGGTGGATTAAAATAAGCCTTATCTTCTCCTAAAATAAGGAGACAAGCAGACCTTTTAATCTACATGAATTCAGGCTTCTTCTTTTTTTACATTGAATGACTCCTTCTATTACTTCCATTAAAAGAGAATATGATCGTATCATCTTTAAAATGTTCATTTGTGTTTCATTTGCTGTCTTTTAATTGTATATACGCTACCATTCAAAAGTTTGGGGGTCAGGATTTTTAATTGTTTTATTTTTGAAAGAAATTGATACTTTTAAGGCCCGTTCACACCAAGAAAAATAACTATAGCGTCCACACCAATGCACGGTAACCTTCTGTTTATTATAAGCATGCGCTGCAGTTGTGTCATCCGACTCAAGCTCTTTAAAGCCCGGGACACACCAAGCCAACGTCGGGCCGTTTTTGACGGTGGCAACTGTGGCGTCGGTTTGGTGTGTCCCTACCCTAAAGCTCTTTAAAGATGACAGGATGGATTCTGATTGGATGTCAATCTTTTTATTGTTCATCGGCTGGAAAAAATCGTTCTGAAAGGGATTATAATGATATCGTTTCTCTGTGCCGTTACCATTATAGTTGTGATGTGGACTCTGCTATTCTTTTACATTTAGAAAGATTTTTTAAAACTATATCTTTATCATTATAGTTATCTTCCTTGGTGTGAATGGGCCTTTATTATAATAAAACAGTTATTTTAAATTGTAATAATATTTTACAATATTATTTTTTAATTTTAGAACCATAAAAAAAAAACCGACCAACCCTGCTGTCTACATATCAGTATTAACATCTTCCATTTTTAGATGGCATATTGTGTTTGCATTCATACGGGAAATCAATAATCCTGTTATGACACTGTTTACATCAGTGCAAAATAATCTTCCTATCACTCTAATCATATCAAGCCCCTGCTTAGTGAGATTCTGTGGATGAGATTATGTGCTTGAAGCATTGTGGGTGCTGGTTTAATTTTAGCTAGATCCTAGGGGCCTGTGGCAGCCAGAGGCATACTTCTGTCACATTTTTCTGTTTACCTGAATGTCACCTTGATCCCGAGTCCTGACTATGCTCATACCCTGCCTTATATGAGGACAGCCCTTTGCCTCAGATAAGCTCATTCAGAGCAGGCATGTGGACCAACAATAAAGCTTTTTTTTTATGCCATTACTTCAGATGTCTACTTATTTTCATCAGCCCCACCAAAAATGATAGTATTATTATTTCATTTTTGCAGCATTTGTGTATATGTGTCAGAAAGAGATAATATAATTTCATTAAACATTGTTTTCACATATTTTATTATGTTTTTAATTTGCAATAATAGCTGGAAATTATACAACTTTTAATAAAGAATGTAACATGACAGCTATAAATTCATAAATGCACTTTTGCTAGCCAAATTTTGTCTTGTTTATAATTGTCTAACAAATCATTCAAACAATTTCCACAACCGCATCTGTGTTACCCAACTAGATTTTGGTGACATTTTCTATCTGCAGAATCAATGACAACAGTGTTCAATATAGCACTAAAAACCAAATTAAGTTATTTAAGATGTAGGGAGAAGGCCCAGGAATATAAAAACGCTGTTGTTTTTGTGATAGTTTTTTTTATAGAAGTCAGCCCTCGATTGATGATGTTTTTTTGCTTATTCTCTCCGATGAAATGTACTTTTATGTGTGTTCAGACCCGGGCTGGAGCAGTATAAACCGAGGGGTTCTGATTTGTGATGAATGCTGTTCAGTGCACCGGAGCCTGGGCCGACACATTTCCATCGTCAAACACCTGCGACACAGTGGCTGGCCTCCTTCCTTACTGCAGGTAACTAAAAGAGCCTCTCACACACACGTATTTCTGCTGGATCATAGTCTAACAAATGCGTGCATGTGTCTCAGATGGTGCAGACCTTGGCCAGTAACGGCGCTAACTCGATCTGGGAACACTCCCTGCTGGATCCAGCACAAGTTCAGAGTGGGCGCAGGAAACCGAACCCACAAGATAAAGTCCAGTAAGCCATCTCATCAACCATTCATGCATCATATACCAGAATGTCATAAAAACAGAAGACTGGGGGTGTAATTTTTGTTTTATTGCTCTGTGCAGTATATAATTGTTCTCCTGGAGCTCCATGTGATAGCAGACCACTGAGACCAGACTAGCAAATATGCTCACTCAGAATAAATGAGAGGAGCTTTTAAAAGTAAAATACAGAGTAATTAAAGTGTAATTTGTCAGTGCAGTGGCGCAGTGGTTAGCCCAGTCTTATTCACGCATCATACGCTCGTATAGGTGATGAAAGTTCAAGTATTAGGTATTTAAATACAATCAAGTAGATACATAATCTGGATCCAAAATAAACTTTCTGCCACACCTGCCAGTAGTGAGTCTCTCTTACAGGCATCACAATGAAAATATTACTATATATTGGTCAAAAGTTTGGAAACATTACTATTTTTAATGTTTTTGAAAAAAGTCTCTTATGCTCATCAAGCCTGCATTTATTTGATCAAAAATACAAGAAAAAAACTCTGAAATATTACAATTTAAAATAACTGTTTTCTATTTTAATATACTTTAAAATATAATTTATTTCTGTGATGCAAAGCTGAATTTTCAGCATCATTACTCCAGTCTTCAGTCTCACATGATCCTTCAGAAATCATTCTAATATGATGATTTATTGCTCAAGAAACATTCATTATTATTATCAATGTTGGAACAGTTGTGCTGCTTTATTTTTTTTATAATACTCTATTTTTTGTGATACTGTTTTCAGGATTCTTTGATGAATAAAAAGTAAAAAAAGAAAAAAAAAAAAAAAGAACAGCATTTATTTAAAATAGAAATCTTTTGTAACAATATACACTGCAGTTCAAAAGTTTGGGGTCAGTATTTTTTTTCTTTCTTTTTTGAAAGAAATTAATACTTTTATTCAGCAAGGATGTTAAATTGATAAAAAGTGATAGTAAAGACCAAGATAAACTTTTGATGGTTAGATCTGGTTTTCCAGATCTTTAATTGATGATTTGTATGGCTTGATTTGACTCAATTACATCAGAGAAGGAACCTTTTTTTAAATAAACAGCCTTGACAGTATTGATGTAGGCAGGACCATGTGTCCCATTTTGTATCGATTGATTCATTGATTTTGAAATTGATCTATTGTATCTATGTTTCTTTCTCTCACCCCACAGCCCCACTAAGTCAGAGTTCATTCGCGCCAAGTACCAGATGTTAGCCTTTGTCCACAAGCTGCCCTGCCGTGATGATGATGGGGTCACTACGAAGGACCTCAGCAAGGTGAAACATCAAGACATCACCTTAAACTCTTTATCTCAGTCTCTTCCCTCTGGATCTCATTCCATCTTTCCTCCTTGGCCTCTCTCTGCTCCCCACTGTCTGTGCCCTTGCAGGAGGGCCCTTAAAATGACACCCTGCTAGTGAATAAATGTGCCTTCCTCAGTGCTATTGAACGGCCCTAATGAGAGGTTACACAGGAGGTCTGCTTGCTGGGTCCCTCTGTCTTTCTCTCTCACTCACTCACTCACTTATTCTCTTGTTCTTGCCTGTAGCAACTGCACTCAAGTGTGCGGACAGGAAGTCTGGAGACGTGTTTACGGCTGCTGTCACTGGGGGCACAAGCCAACTTCTTTCACCCGGTAAGATCTGCCATCTCTCACAGTTCTGTCTTTGTTCTGTCAGTTATTCTACATCATAACTAAAAGAGATCTTATGATTACTAGATTGTTAGATATCACAAAGAATCTGTTTCTGTGTCAAACTAGGAACATTATTGTTCATTGTATCCAACTGTTTTTATAACATTTGATTTTTTTTTTTTTTTTTTTTCAAATCTGATCAAATGCATAAATATTTTCTAAACCAAAATATTTCTAGTTTTCTGTCCTTTCTTTCCTCTAAAAATATTACTATGGCAAACAATGTACATCAGATATTGACTACATTGTCTGAAAAACAAAAGTAGATTTCATTACTTGCAAAGATTGTAAAACAGCAGAGTGAACAGAGCCTGTAATCTGCGGTGGTCAAACGTCTGATGTTCCCCCCACAGGAAAAGGGCACAACCCCGTTGCATGTGGCCGCCAAAGCGGGGCAGGTTCTGCAGGCCGAGCTGCTGGTGGTGTATGGGGCGGATCCAGGAGCTCCAGATATCAATGGCCGCACACCTATAGACTATGCCCGGTAAATTCAAAACACAGGGGTCACTAGCGCCTCATTCCCGATCTGTTTGTCTGTCTGATGTTTTTGCAAAGAAGTCTGTTTTATGCTCAACAAGTCTTGATTTATTTGATCAGAAATAATATTGTAGTAATATTGTGTACAGTTGTACAGTAATATTGTGAATTATTATTATTATTATTATTATTATTATTACAATTTAAAATTGTTTTCTATTTTAATATATTTTCAAATGTATTTTATTCCTGTGATGGCAAAGCTGGTGCATTACTCCAGTCTTCAGTGTCACATGATCCTTCAGAAATCATTCTATGATATGATGATTTGCTGCTCAAGTAACCTTTTTTTTTATTATCAATGTTGCTTAATATTTAACAATAATATATAACAAACAGTTGCTTAATATTTTGGAAACTGTGATACATTTTACATGATTCTTTGATGAACAGAAAGTTCAAAAGTACAGCATTTATTTGAAATGGAAATCTTTTGTATTATACATTTCTTTATGGTCACTCAATTTAATGCATCCTTGTTGAATAAAAGTATTGATTTCTTTCAAAAAAGAAAATCTTACTGACCTCAGACTTTTGAACAGTTGTGTGGTGTGTGTGTATATATATATATATATATATATATATATATATAATATATTAGTGCTGTCAATCGATTAAAAAAATTAACGAATTAATCGCACATTTTTCTGTAATTAAGCGTGATTAAAAACTTTGGTGTTTTTAATATTTTTATATTGAAATAATTTCACAGTTACTCTCCAAAATAATGTAGAAACAACTTAAAGACAGTATATTTTAAATATTTAATGGCATCTTTTTGTAAAAGAATGTCAGTATCACTGATACCAATACTGCTACTGATGTCTCTATGAAATTGATAAATATACAGAAATTGAATAAAGTTATCAAACACTAAACTGTATAAATTATAATTATATACTTAATTAAATATATAAATTAATTACATATATATTTAATTAATTAATAATATATAATTAATTAAATATAGATTAATCCTTATTAAAGCTACAATTTTCTGTTACCTTTGTTCTTTGATTAACATTAATGACAGACATCACAGCAACTGGTTTATTAGGCTGCTGTCACTTTAAGATCTGCTGCTGCCGAACATGACGCGGATCTCATTTTCTCACAACTCTTTAAGTTAATTTAAGACGTTATTTAACTCATTTAAGACTGCTCTTATGAGAATAGTCAACAAAATGGGCATTTTGGCATAATTCTGTGTTATTGTTTGTTCAAGCGCGAACGAGAACTGGCGCGCGTCTTTTTGTGACAGACGTTTGTCTTGTGGCACTTGAATGGTTTAAAAGCATTTGCGTATATAAGAGCTTGATCATATAATGTAACCCTAGCCAAACAGGGAAAAACGGATGCTGCGTATGCATATTATATTTGATTTGTATGATAATTTATTTATATATTGTTATTGTAGGTTTATAGTGATCTAGAGTCTTCAGTTTCTGATGTGACTATGTTCTTGCAGGCAAGCAGGTCACGTGGAGCTCGCCGAGCGCTTGGTGGAGTGTCAGTATGAACTCACGGACAGACTGGCCTTTTACCTGTGTGGACGTCGCCCAGGTGAGCTTTAGAATATTATAACCAATCACCATGGTTTAAGACGCGTTTTACAGTATTCAGTATTTCCTTTAATAAATCAAATTGTTGTTGCTTCATAGAAGTCCAAATTGTAGTTAGTGTTGTTAAAAAGGTTTATAGTGCATTTCTAACATATTTTCTGCTGAGTTCAGTGCGCTTTCCACACAAAAATAGGCTCAGCGACAAAACTCTTATTACACCTAAGCTTCTGTTGTGTGGCTTACACATGCAGCGTGAATACTGTAACCTGTTAATTGAAATAAAAATGTCCTGTTTGCGTTTGTGGTGTGAAACAGTCTGTCCTCCCAAATGAGAATGCAAACTTCAACATGTCTGTGTTTTTGCAGATCACAAGAATGGTCATTATATCATCCCTCAGATGGCGGACAGGTACATTGTGTATGAGAGTGTGTCTGATTCAAAATAGAAATAATACTGTGTATAAATGTTGAAACGCATCAGTGCAGTTTAATTTATTACCTGTCATTATGCATGATATCCTCCCTCAAGTCTTTTCCATAGCGCTGCCCATACAGGGTAGATACAGTGTACTAAGATCAGTTGGCAGCGGGTGTATTTGAGTGTGCTGGCCAGCAGGTTGCGCCACACGGTCAATCAGTTTGCATTAGGGCAGAGAGTGTGTCCTCAACCTCTGTAGCGCTGACACCTCAAATGCACCACAGCCGAAAGAACTTTACTGACCTTTCCAGAAGTAGTGTTGATATGGGGTCTATCCCTTTTCTTTCTCTCTCTACCTGTCTGTTTTCTGCTCACTTTTCGGTCTCGCTCACTCGTTCTCTGTTCTCTCCATCTTGCTGCGCTTTTGGAGGCAGAGCTCGCCCTAAGTGCCCGACGCAGAGGTATCTCTTTCTCTCTCTTCTCATCCCCCTCTCCATAAACCCTGCTCTTTCTTTCTCACATGGCCTTCATCTGGATGTGGGTGTCTGAAGGGATGAGGCAGGAGTTGGAGAAAATACCTACACTTGTACATTATCCTGTTATTTACACTTTTAAAGTCAACATGAAATCAAAGTTGACCATTATTACCTAAATACATCTTCCTTGTCTTATTGTGCACAATTTAGTGCATGTTATCATTCAGTGCTCCACCTCAGAAAAAAATAGCCCTTTTACCTTGGCCACGCAGGCTCTAATGTTAACCAATAGCCAACTAGTTAATGGTTTTATTTAAAAATAACACTGGTTTTAGCGTACTGTTGTTGGTAATGTTGTCTTTCGTGCTTAAGTTTAATGCAAAAATTCAGTTCTGGTTAATGTTAATTGAAGTAAAACAGTGTAAACTCACATTTAGGTGATAGCATTCTAGCATGGAGCATCACAATCCAATTAATTCCTAATGGATTAAATCAAGTTAAAAAGCACAGTTTTTCCTCATTGAAAAACCTAAGTACGTCTCCTCCTCATCTTTTTCAGCTGCCCATGTCCCATTCCCACACTTCATCCATTCATCCAGTTCCTCATTCCCACCTCTCTGCTTTCCTCTCTCCTCATCTTTCTCTGTCCGCATGACTCCAGCATCCTTTTACTCCTGTGTCTTTGTCTTTGCGTAGCCTGGACCTCTCTGAACTGGCCAAGGCAGCCAAGAAGAAGCTTCAAGCGGTGAGTGATGCAGGTTAATGAGCTGCTACAGAGAACTAAGGGAATTTGAGTTTTTAGACAGGCACAACACAAAGCAACAAGTGATAAAAGCTTTTCCATGTTAAAGTTGTATATACATACTTCAGTTTTGACGCAAACACCAACTTGTGTACAGCCAAAATTCATAGCCTTTCAGAGTATTCTCCATTTGATAGTGTCTCCATTTTTTTCAGTGTCTGCGCTATTTCTCTCCAGAAATTATGAGCGATTTAAAAAAAAAAAAAAAAAAAAGCCTTCATAGTCGTTTAAACTAGAGTTGTGTGTATCTCTTACCCCCCTTACCCATGTGCTTGTCAACATGAGCATCTATTGTTGTTGTCGTCTTCAGTAGTTTGTTGCTTGGATTGTTTCTTTATTTTCTTTGTGAAGCAATGGGAAGGGGCGGTGGAAACTAAGTAGAGCAAAGAAAATTCAGGTTGCTGTGAGCTTAGCATACAATCGCATGATAAGAAAAATCTGTCTCCGCACAAACATTACGTGCGTACTATGCCAAATAATGAAATTTTACATCACGTGCACTGTACTCATACCTTAGCGTACATGTACAAACCGAAGTATCCACCTTATTTTTCATGTAAGAGCGGGAGCAGCCATTTGTAAATTAAATGTGTCTGGCCTTCAGTGTCATCCTCTTCCAGTTATTTTTAGCTGGTCAAAACAGCTCATTATGCTGCTTGATATTGCAAACTGGTAATTCTTACCATATGTGACCCTGGACCGCAAAACAAATCATAAGTTGCACGGGTATATTTGTGGCAATAGCCAACAATACATTGTATGGGTCAAAATTATAGATTTTTCTTTTATGCCAAAAATCATTAGGATATTAAGTAATGATCATGTTCCATGAAGATATTTTGTAAATTTCCTACCGTAAATATATCAAAAAGGTATTATTATTGGTAATATGCATTGCTAAGGACTTAATTTGGACAACTTTAAAGGCGATTTTCTCAATATTTAGATTTTTTTGCACCCTCAGATTCCAGATTTCCAAATATTATCCTATCCTAACAAACCATACATCAATGGAAAGCTTATTTATTCAGCTTTCAGATGTATAAATCTCAATTTCAAAAAATTGACCCTTATGACTGGTTTTGTGGTCCAGGGTCACATATTATTTTAATGTATTGTTGTAATTATAAACACTGGACTGTAGCGTAAATTGTTTTACCGTTTACTGTACGTTGTTATTCTTCTAGTTATTTCCCTATAGCAGCTAATGAATCGGCACATTCACAGAAATTAGCTTACTTCCGTGTTGCAAAATAAGGTGGATACTTTGGGAAGTTGCGTCCAAATTTACTTCAGCATTCTGACATACGTCCGAGGGAATTGGAATTTTGAATGAGAAAAAATAGAGGGCGGGGAGTGGTTAAGGATGTCAAAAGGATGTCATCAGAGAAGGAATGCCATTCAAAAGGGGAAGCTAAGTTTTAGATTTTGACTAAAGACTATGAAGGCAAACCAATGTTTTATGTGGATTAACTTGCACGGATTAATTGGTCACCACAAGACTAGTAATGTCTGCTAACAAAGTAAATGAAGTCAATTTTGATTTTATGCTGATTTTGCTGAGTTTTCATCCTAACCAGCTCTATCAAGTAAACAGAACATTTTCTTGGCCATTTGGTTTTTATTTCTGGACTATTGCACTAGGAAGCTCCACCCACACTGAAATCTCATTGGTCCAAAACTTACTTGTTGCAGGAATTCCTGGTTGGGAATGGGATACAGCGTTAACCTCTTTTCTCGAGAGATTTGAGATGAATATGTTTGACAAACTCTTCAAATGCTTAGAAACTCAGTAGATAAATTTAGCAGATGCTTTGAGTTGCATCTAATCTTTATTTGGTGTCTTGTTGGAGCATGTTGCTTTGTTTTGTCTTCTCACTGATGCTTTCCTGTTGTGTGTGTGCTCTGATTTTGCTGTGATTTTGTGTTTTTTTTTCCCCCCCCATACCTGAATCTTAATGCCACATACTGATATGTTTGTGTGTGTGGACACAGTTAAATAACCGCTTGTTCGAGGAGCTGGCTATGGATGTGTACGACGAAGTGGACCGTAGAGAGAATGATGCAGGTAAGACTCAAACCCCCATCTGTTCCTGTCCCAGCTTTCCCTGCTTCTCACTCTTTCCCTAAAGTAGTTATGGAGCTCTCCAGAGGCGTGGGGACAGTTGTAGTCGTGTCTCTGGAGACGCAGTGATCGGTGTGTTGTATAAACACTGACTATAGAAGGACTTTAGCGGTGCAGTCTGCCTGTAGAGAAGGGAGGGAGAGGCACTTAGATGGAAGGAGGGTGAAAGGGAGAGAGCGCAAGGGAGTGCCGCAGGAATTCTCTCCTCCTTCTCTCTCGCACTCCCTCTCTCTACTCCCGTTCCTGGTTGTAGAGGAGAAGAGGTAGCATGCTGGGGTGGCAGACTGAGAATCTGATGGTAAGCAGGGCTGGGAGCGAGGCAGGGGGCCAAGCACACACAAACTGAACGGGAGGGGTAGATGCGTACTCTCTGAAACCTCAGGGCTACGACATCGGAGTCTGTTTGTTTATATTTGTCTTGTTTTATATTTGTCCGTTCTGTTTCCCTCAGTGTGGCTGACAACTCAGAACCACAGTACGCTTGTGACCGAACGGAGTGCCGTCCCCTTCTTACCCGTCAACCCTGAATACTCAGCGACACGCAACCAGGTAACACGCACAGCATTTTATTCCTGAGCTTCAGAGGATGTGTTTGAAGTGTGTTTGGGAGGAAGCTGTCCGCTCCTGCTGCCCCCTTGTGTAAGCTGTCGTCACTTCCATGCGGGCCCGTTTTTGATGGAGGCGCAAAAGAGAGATGATATCTGGGGTGCAGCAGACATGGCTAAAAATAGACATTTTGTAGCTGTACGAACGTCTGAGGCTCAGGTTTGGCCAGCAAACCAACGAATGGATGTTTTCCAGCTGCGTAACTGCTGCAGACACGCGACGGCTCCCTCCCCCTCTGTGTTTCCACTGGCATCCTTGCATGACCTTCTCTGTATTTCTGCTTGAAATAGTTCTTTTATACTGCAAGACCACTAAGTGCGTTCACTCGGGGGCACGTTTCCTGCGGGCTGATTGGCCAGGCTGAGAATTTCCTGTTCTTTTGCGTATACATGAGACATGGAAAGAGATGATGGGAGGAGGGACGCGCACACCCAGTGGTCAAGAGTTGGAACTCTGAACTGTTGATGTGGCAGTGTTTTCCAGCCTTTAATATGTCCAAGTCGCCCTCAGCTAAAATAGACTGTTCTGTAATATGTATTGCAGAGTGACCAAGTGCCCAAATAAAACTTTGTCAAATTAGCAAGTTTCACCTTATAATCAGGCACAGACTCCCGCAGATTTCCTGTATGGCCATCATTCATAAAATTCTACTCATCCCACGAAACTTTCGTATTCGGTTATAAAAAGCATGTTCTCTGCATTTAACGTGCTGTGAAGTTTCAAACTATTCTGCTAAATTCCACGAATTTTGCCCAAAAATTAGTTTGTTTATAACTATATAATTTATTTGTAAAACTACATTAATGATACCATTCAAAAGTTTAGGATCAGTAAGATTATTTACTGTAAAGTATCTCTAATGCCCACAAAGGCTCCATTTATTGGATCACGAATACAGTAATATTGTGAAATATTATTACAGTTTAAAATAACTGTAGTTTTCAGTTTCAGTATATTTTTAAATATAACCTATTCCTGTGATTGCAAAGCTGAACCTGTGATTTCAGCATCATTACTCCAGTCTTCAGTCATGTAATCCTTCATAAATCATTCTAATATGATGATTTGTTACTTGTTTTTTATTATTATCGATGTTGAAAACAGTTGTGATGCTTAATATTTTTGCAGAAACAGTGATTCTTTAATGAATAGAAAGTTCAAAAGCATTTCAAACAGCATTTGTTTGAAATATAAATCTTTTGTAACATTATAAATGTCTTTGTCACTTTTCATCAATTTAATGCATCCTTGCTGAATAAAGTATTAATTTCTTTAAAAAAAAAAAAAAAACTTACTGACCCCAAACTTTTAAACGATAGTATTTATAAAATATTTTTATATAGTCTAATGCATATTTATTTGTGTATATTTTTGTCAATGGCAGGGGCGGCAGAAATTGGCTCGCTTTAATGCACGAGAATTCGCCACCCTCATTATCGACATTCTCAGTGATGCCAAGCGGCGGCAGCATGGAAAAGGCTTGACAAGCCCCACAGGTGAGACGCCCACATTTTTATATTCGAATTTTAGGAGATTATTAATAAAGCTTCAGTAAAAGATGGATATAGCCAAGCCGGTTTCTCTTCATATTAATGATGTTATCTTCTGTGTTTGTGTTTGTTGTTTTTCAGACCCGCTGGATCTGAGTCAGGCAGACGATGACCAGCACGATTATGACAGCGTAGCGTCTGATGAAGACACAGATAGCGAGCTGACCGCACAGAATAACAACAACACCCAGCGCAACAACCGGGCTAAGGTGAGCTCATCAAATGGTCACTGGGTGTTTACCTAGGGAAAATCATCACTGTACTCCACCTAAACCTAATTATAAGTTTGAGAGGTTAAAGATTTGAGTTCATCCATCCAGATGTCCATTGTTCTTAATAATGAAACTGCCTGATTGATTTGAGGAACATCCTAAAACCTTTGGTGAAACAAGTTTAGATGATCCACTGAATCTTGGAATTTCTTGTATTGTAGGTTAGGCCTTGGTAGTTGTTGCTCTTGGTTTTTGCCAGACCAGAAATTTAGTATACTCAATAGTACAGAAGCCAGCATTGTCATGTCCCAGCATGCATCACTGGAAAAACAGTAGCAGCAGCCGTGCCTCATATTTGCAGAATGACATCATTCCCTTTCAAGGCTGTGATCAGTGAAGCTATTGTTCTGCATCTGAAGACAGGAAGCTGTGTCTGAGCATGCTCACTCCACACACCGGAAGTGACATGGCTGAGTGTAGAAGAGCACAAAGTAAACAGTAGCACTACTGTTTGTCATATTGCACAATCATTTATTTTAACTCAAAATGGTTGACTTTTTAGTGCTTTTTGTGTGAAAATATTCTTTTACATTACCCATTCTGGTAATTCTTTATAATAACGTTCATTAAAATCTCCATATTAATGTTAGGTTTATATATACATATGGACATTAATACCTCAAATTATCTGACTTGTTGTGCTGCTAGTTTTCTAAGAGATTGAACATACTGTGTTTTCATGGCAAATGATAAAAAAACAAAACTCTGAGACATATCTAGAAATATTAATGTTGTATAGAATTGTGGTGGGTTCTTTTGACTTAAATTTACACTACCATTCAAAAGTTTGAGGTTGGTGAGATTTTCTAAATTTTTTTGAAAGGCTATTGTTTAAAAAAGTAAAAAAAAAAAAACAGCATTTATTTGAAACAGAAATCTTTTGTAACATTATGAATGTCTTTACTGTCACTTTTGATCAATTTAATGCATCCTTGCTGAATAAAAGTGTTCATTTCTTCACACAATTTTTTTTACTGACCCAACACTTTTGAACGGTAATGTAAATACTACAATAAATTAATGAAATTCATAATTGTGTATGTCTTTTGGAAAAAATATCACCTTTTCCAAATCTGTTCCTTTTGCTGTTGATAGTAGATTGTGATTTGTGTTGTGTGTATCAGAGCATGGACTCGTCCGACCTGTCAGATGGGCCCATCACACTACAGGAGTATCTGGAGGTGAAGAAAGCACTGGCCTCCTCAGAGGCCAAAGTTCAACAGCTCATGAAGGTCAACAACAACCTGAGTGAGGAGCTACGGAGACTACAGAAGGAGGTGCGCCCACCCAATTTATTTAAACTGTCCTTGTTTTGAAAATACGAGTATTTCACACAGATAGAAATGAAATGCTGCCATAAGCTACAGCTCACCTTCACACAAACTGATCCCAAACATAGCAGAACAGTATTAACATACACTATTGTTCAAAAGTTTAGGGTCCGTAAGATTGTTTGTTTTTGAAAGAATTATATTCACCTTATGTTCACCCAGGCTGCATTTATTTGATCAAAAATACAATAAAAACAGCAATATTTTAAGTTAAAATAACTGTTTAATATTTTAATATACTTTAAAATGTAATTTATTCCTGTGATGGCTGAATTTTCAGCATCATTACTCCAGTCTTCAGTCACATGATCCTTCAGAAATCATTTCTAATATAATAATGGTGCTCAATAAACGTTTCTTATTATCAGTAATGAAAACAGTTGTGCTGCTTAATATTTTTTGTGGAAAATGTGATACATTTGTTTTTTCAGGGTTCTTTAATAAACAAAGTTCAAAAGAACAATTGTTTTTAAAAATAGAAATCTTTTGTATGATTATAAATGTATTTACTTTGACTTTTGCTCAATTTAATGGTTCCTTACTGAATAAAAGTATTAATTACTTCTAATTAATAAAATCTTGTCCGCAAACTTTTGAACACTAGTGCAACTATCATATACCATGTATGTCTCACTGAGAATGAAGCCCTTCCTTGTTTAGACAACCTTAAACTTCCTGTCTATCAGAATGACCCCATTTTGTCACGCCCAGCATGACGTAACCATCCACACTGCAACTGTTGTGTTTTCTTTGGTCCTTGTGTTTGTGTGTGTGTGTTTGTGACTCCCCGTGATGCCCCTCCATCCCTGTAGATCACGCGGATGCAGACGGAGAACAGCGTGCTAAGGGGGGCCCAGGCTGGGGCTGGGGGCGCTCTGACCGGGGGTGGTTGCACAGGGCTGTGGTCTGGTGGGGTAAGGGGTACAAGCAGTGGAGGGGTAGGCGGAGACTCCGGCCTAAACACACCCTCATCTACTCCCCTCCGCCGGGATAGGCAAGCCTTCTCTATGTATGAGCCCGTGGGGACCACCCCCAAAGCTCTCACCCCAGCCCTGGACCCCCTGACGGGCCGCCTGCTGCCTCTCAGCCCCGTAAGTGTGAGCTTTAGTGGCCGGCCTGATCTTTTTAAACTTTAAACTCTCTTTCTCCCTCTGCTTACCTGAACACACACTGATGTGCTGCTTCTGCCTGGAGCACCTGCTTTCACTCTTACTCACTGCTCTCTACCGCCACCTTATGGACAGACAGAAGCACTTCCTGCTCTGACAGCATCTTTCATTTTCTAGATATTGGCTGTCTCCAAACTGAGTGAGCTGCCTAAATAGACAGAATTTTGGGTCATTATGGGTCTCTTTTACACCTGGTATCAACAACTGTCTTGAATGATTTGATCATAAGTAGACTGGCTAGAATTGTGAATATCTTAAATCTTTCCCCGCCATTGACGGAAATTTCCGGCTTTCCGTGTTTTCAGTGTTATACGGTACACATCTTCTGAAAGAGTACAGAATCTCTGGATCAAAACCCAGGCGAAAAAGAAGCAGAAACAAGCGATAGTATATGTTAGCAGATGCATATGTAAAACGTGATCATTAACATTAAACAGCATATAAATCAAAACTGCTTAATGTTACCGAATGAAATGTCGACCCAGGATGAGCTATAGGACTGTGAAGCTTTGGGGGTGTTAATGGACTCGATCTAATCTGTTTTGATCATCGTTCTGAATCTGATCCAGATGTAGTCTTTGACACAAACACGATTTTCTCAGCTTTTTGCTCAAAATGTTGCTTTTTGTGTGTTTTTAAGCGTTGATTAAAAAAAAAAAAGAATTGTATTGCATTAAGCTAGAATAAAATATTTTTTTTGTTTAAAAGCAGAGGGCCTGTACTTTCTTTTGATATATTGCATGTTCAGATATTCATACAACAAAATGTTCTGGGGTCCATGAAATTTTGTGAAAATGATCAAATATACTGGCGGTGGCTGGCATCTTTATATATATATATATATATATATATATATATATAAAAAAACAACGTTGGCGGGGAAAGAGTTAAGTATATAGTATAAGTATATATTAAGTGTGTGTGTGTTTGTGTGTATATACAGTACTATTCAAAAGTTTGGAAGAAGTTTTTGAAAGAAGTCTCTTTATGCACATCAAGCCTGCATTTATTTAATCAAAAATACAGTAAAAACAGTAATATTGTGAAATAGTATTACAAACTAAAATAACTGTTTTCTATTTGAATATATTTAAATGTAATTTATTCCTGTGATACAAAGCTGATTTTTCAGCATCATTACTCCAGTCTTTAGTGTCACATGATCCTTCAGAAATCATTCTAATATGCTGGTTTGCTGCTCAAGAAACATTCATTATTATAATGTTGAAAACAGTTGTGCTGCTTAATACTTTTTGTGGAAGTTGTGATACTTTTTTTTCAGGATTCTTTGATGAATAGTAAGTTCAGTGAACAGCATTTTTTTGCATTTATTACATTTAATTATTTTCTCACTTTTTTAATCTTACCATAAATGTTTGAATGGTATAATTGTTTCCACAAAAATGTTGAGCAGGACAACTGTTTTCAACATTGATAATAATAAATGTTTTTTGATCAGCATATCATAATGATTTCTGAAGGATCATGTGACACTGAAGACTGGAGTAATGATACTGAATATGCAGCTTTGCAATTACAGGAATAAATTACATTTAAAATTAATATATTAAAATAGAAAACAGTTATTTTAACTTGTAAATACTATTTCATAATTACTGTTTTTATTTTTGATTAAATAAGTGCAGCTTTTGGTGAGCATAAGACTTTTCAAAAATATTAAAACATTTTAAAATTGTAAAACTTGACAGGTACTGTATACAAACACGCATATACTATATATGTAGATATGTGTTTTTCTAATTTTTTTAACTTTATTGACATGCATCATTTTGTTTACTTTTTATAGTAAATAATTTATTATTATTATTTTGTAGCTTTATTAACATGCAGATTTTTTAATGTATTAATTTAATGTGGTTCTTATCACAAAATCATAGACCCTTCCCTCAGTAAAATCTGATCACAATCTGTCTTTGCTCACCCAAAATGGATGTTAATACCAGGTTTGCCTATGATGCTCAAAAATGCTGCTTAGGTAGACAGCTCAATACATTTTGAGACACCGTTATGTAGCAGAGGACGATAGAACTGGCTTGAATTGTATTGTGTCTTTCTTAAAATGTTTGATATGCCAAGAGAGGCTCTCGTTGAGATATGCTTGTCTTGTGCAATGTGACATGTCTGGAATGTTTAAAAAATTGATTTATTGGCTACCTGATTAGTGACACTAAAATGAGTTGAGCTGCATGGCACATATCAAACGCTAAAGGAAGTGATTTCTTGTAGTGTGCACTGAATCGATGTGCTGCTCCTGACAGCACTGAAACAGGAAATCATCCTTTGTTTGTGGATATTCATAGATCTGTAGGATGTATTTTAGTCTTTCGAATGCCTTGTTTTTATTTGCTTTAATTGCTTTTGCAATTATGCAAATATTCCATTTTTGAGCTATTGCTGACAGTGTGTAGTAGTCTTATTTTTTTATTAGTCATGGTTATTTAAGATGCAACTTTGTGCCTGTTTTATTATCTGCACTGTTTTTCAAGTAATGTAATGTGCGAGTGTCTATTTTTAGTATTTTCATTAGTTCTGAGAAAAGGATGTTATTGCACTGTTAATTCAGTTTGGCTTTTGAGCTTAATGTAGAAGCTTGCTGTTCTGCGACTGCAATATCTAAAACCTCTACACTAAGTTACTTCTATCTAACAGAATTACAGTCATTAGTATAACAGCGTTTTTGCTGCATCTAACAGTCCTTTGCAGAGATGACTATCAAGGCTTCTTCTTTTCTTTCCATCCTCTGTCTGCTGACTGTCTGTCAGCTTTTCCCCTCCTCTTAATCTCGTTCTGCTTGTGTTCAGGTGCGAAAGGGCGCCCCTGCGGGTCCCACCCCCTACGGAGGAGCGCACCTGTCAGCCTCCACTGACGGACGATATAATGTGAGTGCCGGTTTCCATTCATATCTGCACTGACATGCGAGTTGCAGACTGTGATGTGTAACAGACCTCTGTATGTGTTTGTCCTGTCCAGCTTCCAAGAGCTGGAGAGAAATACGGGAGTGGTACTGATAGTGACTATGACAACTCTCAAACATACGACGTCTCCCTTGGGTGAGTGCAAGCCACCGTTGCAAACAAAGCAGAGCAGATTCAGTCTTTTACATTAGCGTAATTTCGCACATTTTTGTGGACAGAGGTAACTGCTTTTCATTTGCAAAAACTGTCAAACTGAAAGCTTTAAAGGCCCATTCACACCAAGGACGATAACTATAACACTAAGATATAGTTCTAAAAATCGTTCTCAATATTAAAGAATAGACGAGTTCACACCACAACTGTCACCATAATGGCAGAGAGGAATGATATCGTTGGATTTTCCTTTCAGAATTTTTTTTTTTCAGCTGATGAACAATAAAAACATTGACAGAATCCATCCTGTTTTAAAGAGCTTGAGCATTTAAAGTGCAGTCAAGAATACTGTAGTGCGCTTAGAATAAACAGAATGATATTGTCCGCCGGTGTGGACTAATATAGTTATTGTTATAGTTATCAGTATAGTTATCGTTCTTGGTGTGAACGGGTCTTAACGCATGAAGAAATATATTGCTATTGTAGTATTAGTGTTGTACTTTTAATATATTTATAATTGTTTGAAATATATTAAAAGTTAATTAACGTTATTATATTAATTTATATGTTTATATATTAATAAGATTTTTCTATTTAAATGTAACTTTTTTTTATCATAGGAGTAATATATTTGTAATAAATCTTAAGAAATAAGATACTATATAATATGCAAATGCAATATAATATGTTATTATTACTAATTACAAAGAAATTATTTATAACTTATTATAATTAATCGTCATTTTTGGAAGTTCGATAGTAATATTACAAAAGTGATATTTGTATTGTTGTTAAGGTTTTTTTTATTTTGCAGTAAAAAGTAATATATTTGTCTTTTTGTTGTTATTGTAGAGTAGTTTTACTCTTACTTTTAATACTGCCTCTATAATATCATTACTAATACTAATATTATTATTAATGTTAGATTTTTATTTTACAATAGTAATATATTTTTCTTCTAAAAAAGAAGATACTGCTATATAATATGATGCAATATAATAAGTATTAACCGTTATTACAATACGTATTATTTTTTGGAAGTAAAAGAGTAATATTACACATTTTACAATAGTAATATATTATTATTACTAAAAATATTTTACAGTGAAACAGTAATATATATTTTTTTAATTAGTTATAATAATAACTTATTACTAAGCTTCTTATAACTTAAAAACTGATGATTCATTTCATGCCTTTTGTATGGAATTGTTGTTCATATGTTGTTTTTTTTTAATGTGGTGGTGTTGTAGTGTGGGCCGCAGCAGTGAGGAGGACAGCAGGGGGGATGTGGAAGACACAGAAGGTGACCCTGACCCCACGCTGCCCTGCACAGAGGACGTCATCCTCAAAACTGAGCAGGTCACCAAGAACATCCAGGAGCTCCTGAGAGCTGCACAGGAGTTTAAACACGACAGGTAGGATGGACTGTTACCCCTCATGGCTGATTGAAGTGTCGTTCTGCTGCAGAAACCCATTATAATATCTGTCTTTTGTTGCAGTTTTGTGCCATGCTCAGAGAAAATCCACTTAGCTGTGACCGAAATGGCCTCGCTGTTTCCCAAGGTAAATTAATGCGTCTTATGATGATACAGTGCCTCAAGATATCCAGCCAGACGCACTAAATATGTTCTGTCTGCTTCTCTCAGAGACCAGCGCTGGATGCAGTACGTTCTTCCTTGAAGCTCCTGGCGGCCAGTGCTTCCCGTCTGCAGGTAGAGTGTCGTAAAGCGGCGCCCTCTGACTCGTCGGCCAGCACAGTGGACTACCAGCTGCTCACCCAGCAGGTCATCCAGTGTGCCTATGACATCGCCAAAGCTGCCAAGCAGCTGGTCACCATCACTACCCGTGAGAAAAAACAGTGACCCACTGGGCACGCTGGGGTCCAGCAGGCAGGGGCAAAGACTGAGAAACGAGAGAGGAGGAAGACGCTAAGTAAAAACTGACGGCTGGGAATCGTTGGTCAGGTAGAGAGAAAAATGATGTGAGGGAATGAAGATGGGAAAAGAAAAGTCTAATGCATGGGTGATCAATCCAGCTTTGGCCACCCGGACGCAGCGATGTGGAATGTTTGGGAGAAGCCGAATGGAGCGGCCTGGTTTTCCTTACACTCCTTTTCTTCTTTCAGTTCTGTTTTTTCAGGAGGAACTTCTCATCTACACATCTAAATATGACTACACACGCAGACCCACAATTCAGTGTTGATGGGGGGCTACTGTTTGGTTCTCTTGGTGAAATACTCAAGCACTCCTAACCATCAGAGAACCTGAAATGTTCCTCCTAAATTTTCAGTTTTTCTTCTCTCTCATTTGATTCATTTGGTGTTTTTAAGTGCCGCTCCATTGGCCTGTTTCTCTTGGGACAAATGTACTGACTTTAAACAACAACACACTGGAGTTATTTTAATGACTATGACTTATGTTTTGCATTATTGTTACAATTATTGATGTCTTGTTTTGATTTTTGTTTCGGTTTGTCACACAGAGCTTTGCGAACATTAACAGGGGTGAACAATAACCTGTGAAAACTAACCAGAACACTCCCATCCTCCAGTGGTAGAAGCACTGGTTTACTCACACAGTGTTTTACAATGTATACTACATTCTTTTTTTGTCAAAGTGCGTTGAACACTAGCCAAAGGAGCAGAGGGGAGTGATGACACTACAGTTGCGGATCCCTCTTTTTTTTTTTTTTTTGTCTTCAAGCACAAAGACAGTGGTTGGGGTTGATGTACAGAAAAGGCTCGCCGGATCTCGTCCCGGCTCCTCTCATCTCATCTCAATCCCAACATTAATGGGTTTTGGTATCAGAACAATGCAAATTTGTTAGCACAATCATCACATTGTCTTCAGCTTATTAGTTTAGGACAAGACACCATGTCTTCTTTTTCTGCACATTATTGACTTAATCGAATGGCCTTCAGTTTAGCGGAGTAAAGATGACTCTTCACTTCAGGACCAGGCTGTTTTGTGTGTGGTGGTTTTTTTTTTTTTTTTTTTTTTTTTTCCATTTGAGAATATTTGATTTTGATTTCATGCCGTTCTTTATATTTCATGATTTTTTTAAATCAAGCATATGTGTAGTTAATGTTTATTAATGTAAGAAGACCCTTATGTTCTATAAGCTACAAGCATGTGAATGTTGATGGTTGAAGATGACCACTATCAATGTTCTCATCACTAATATTTCAGATACAGTCACAGGAAAAACATGTGATGTCCATCTGCTGCATCAGGACCAGCGTAGTCACATTCTGTGGCATCAGTCAGTGTGATCGCGGTCACTTTTGGTGGAGAATTGTGGGGGAATGAGCCCCTCGCTATATCGATGTTCATGGGAGAGGAGTTGAACTGGAGCTTCCAGTACGAACGCACACGTAGATGAACGTTTCTCCACCTGAGGCTTGATGCCACATTTGTGTGCGAGCGCGATCAAGTATTTGTTGTACAGTTACTTTGCATTTTAGATGTCATGCTACGGGCCTTAAACTTCCTATTGTTTTCCATATTTGTTTTACCCAAACAGCCTTTTAAGTTAAGCCATTTTTTTTGTTTTTACCTTTTGTTTCTTTAGCTTGGGGAATGGGATAATGTTAGTGTCCCCTGAAAATGTGTCAAAGATTGTCTGAAAATCTCTTATCATTGCCTTTGCACATCTGCTAGACTGACTTTAATCAGTACTCAAGTAACTCTCTTCCACACTAGAAGCACATGGTATGTGTATGCATAAATAAGTATATATATTTCTTTTCCAGATTTTTCATTTTCAACTAAACATGTCAGGATGGTCACTGGGTGATGGCTTACTGTGATGATGATTTGGGATAAAGAGCTTGGGACATTATTTAAGCACTAAATTCAGAGAGGTATATGGGAAAAGGGAGTCATTGCACACACACTATGTCCAACTCTGAATCTGATTCCTTTCAAAGTAGTAGGTAGACATTTTCCCAGGCATCCTGCTGCAGATGCATACATGGCTCACATAATGCACCGGTGAAATTATTTTTAAAGACTAATGCACACTCTCTTCCGTGATCTGTCATACTAGTTGCACTGTACTTGTTATGACTGTTCGTTATCACTCTTTCTTACATGAGAGATTAGCTGATGGGAGATATTTGTTTAGCAGAGGCTACCTGTAAGATTAAAGAAATTAAATAAAAAGACTAAGCAAAACCATTTAAATCGTAATAAAGACTCATAAGCT
The DNA here is from genome assembly GCA_039654105.1 of Coreius guichenoti. NCBI lineage: Eukaryota > Metazoa > Chordata > Actinopteri > Cypriniformes > Gobionidae > Coreius > Coreius guichenoti. The sequence goes on from CM077174.1 coordinate 22,629,093, forward strand.
GTACATTTGTAATAAAAAAAAGTTCATTGTCTCCTTGTTTATATTTTTGGGATTATTGGAGGTCAAAAAAAGTTTTTTATTATTATGCATGGAATTTCACAGGGTGTTTTCTTTGGACCAAAAAAAAAAAAATTTGATTTACATTATTCGTTTAGACGCTTTTATGCAAAGTATCTTAGAAATGAGTAACAGCGCAAGCAATTTAGCATGACTAACAATATCCAACTTTCAATTGTATGTTTGAGCAGAAATTATAGGCAAAAAAAAATACAGAAAAAGAACTAGATTTAAAAGAAAAATGGGAGTTATGGAAAATGCCTTCATTTATGGTTGTGGAAGAGTCTCTGGTGTGTTTTACTATGGAATTGGCTTTTGAAAACGTCTCGGGTTACCTGTGTAACCCATGTTCTCTGAATAGGGAAAAAGATTCTGTGTAGCGATGACAATGGGAACGCCCTTGGGGTTGGTGCTGATTGTCTGGACCCATGTAGAATCACGCCAATTCATTGATGACGCGGGCGCCTCCCACTCTCATACAGTGAACGTGCCATCTGCTCCTCAGATTTTCCTACCGAAGAAGAAGCCCCTTTGACAGCAAGAGGAGCTTGCCAGTGAACTCAGCGTCTCGTTCCATATTCAGAGAACATGGGTTACACAGGTAACCTGAGGCGTTCTCTTTCATAGGTTCACTCAAAGCTGCGGAGCGATGACGCAATGGGAACGATATACCACACACGCCAAGCTAAGCGCTGCCAGATCTGGCCCAAGTACTCTCTTCCCTCTTTTTTTTTTGAGCCAGACAAAACTCAGACCAAAGCGACCAGTTCATGTTGAAAGAACCAGGGGACGCATCCAAATCCAGGTTATAAAACTTGATAAAAATGTGTGGAGAGGATCAACCTGCCGCCACACAAATATCCTCAAAAGGAACTCCTCTAAAAAGAGCCTGGGAAGATGCAGAAGATGCATACTCATAGTAGAGTGAGCTCTAATGCCCAGAGGTGAAGGGAGCTTCCACACCTCATAAGCCAAAGAAATTGCTTCTCACCCAATGAGAGATCCTGTGCTTAGATGCGGCGAGCCCTCTGCAGCCGCCCCCAAAGCATACAAACAACTGAGACGACTCACGCCACTGGCCAGAGCAGTCCACATATACCTTTAAAGCCTGAACAAGGCAAAGCAAATTAAGTCTATCCTCCTCCGCAAAAGAAAAAAGGAAGAGGACAGAAAGAATGAAACACGACTACTTGAGAGTGAAATGATGTGGACAAAACTTTGGGGACATAACCAGGCCTGGGTCGTAGAAACACCTTCACAAGACCCGGGGCAAACTCCATGCAAGGCCCACTCACAGAAAGAGCCTGCAGATCCCCCACGCTTGAGAGAGGCCAATGCTAACGAAAGCGCCATCTTGAGAGTCACAATCCAGTCAGGAGCTGACTCCAAAGGTTCGAAAGGAGGCTCCAATAACCCTTTCAAAACAATCGATAAATCCCAGTTGGGGACACTAACAGGACGTGCAGGTCTCAAGAGTCTAACTCCACGGATAAAAGAAAAGACCAGATGGTGTATACCTAGGGAGACCTCGTCTGACTCCCGGTGGGCAGCGATACCCGCAACGTAAACCCTCAAACCCTCCCTCACTCTGCAAAGGACTGCAGGGATTGCATATAGTCTCAAATCCGGCCACGGATGAGCAAAGTCATCTATCCCCAGAGGCAATGGATGAGACAGGGAGAACCACAGGGGGTACTGAGTCAAATTTTGCAAATTTTCTCCAGAGAGCACGAAAGCAAATGCGCGACACTCTCAGCAGACGGAAGGTTGACCAAGAAGGGCGAATGCCCCTGAGATTCATTCACCACAGGAATGGCCTCATATGAAGCAGACCCAAAGGCAGCACAGGAGAGGCTGGTGCCATGAGCCCCAGAAGTCTGTGACATAAGCCTACCTCGAAATGATGGCCGAGCCTGAAATGGGCCAAGCACGCACAGAGACTGGAAACTCGAGCAGGGGCCAAGTGGGCCTGCATCGAGGGAGAATCGAGCTGGACACCCAAAAAAATGGTCTGCTGAGAAGGAGTTAAGACGCTTTTCTGAGCATTCAGCCCGGGACCCCAGAGACCGGAGGTGGTGGAGAAGGACGTCCCTGTGAGACAGACTAACTCTCTGGATTGCGCCAGAATGAGTCAGTCGTCTAGGTAATTTAGTACATGGATGCCCTGGAGGCTCAAAGGGGCCAGAGCTGCATTCATTCACTTGGAGAACGTTCACGGAGCCAAAGCCAGACTAAATGGAAGGAAGGACCCGATATTGGTATGCCTTTCCCCCAAAGGCGAACCTGAGGAACCTCCTGTGCCGTGGAATGACCTGGATGTGGAAATAGACGTCCTTCAGGTCCACGGTAACAAACCAGTCCCGTTTGAATCTGCGGCAAGATAGTTTTTAACGTCAGCATCTTGAACTTTCCTTGTAGAGGGAAAAATTCAGACGACGTAGGTCCAATATGGGGCGCAGACCCGCCTCCTTCTTTGGAACGAGAAAGTAGTGGCTGAAAAAGGCACAGTTCAAATCCTAAGGAGGAACCACCTCTATCGCTCCCTTTGAGAAGAGCTAAGTCACTTCCTGCTGTAGAACAGAAGCTTCTAGGGCGCTGTTCGTGACAGTAGGATGAACCCCATCGAAGCAAGGAGGATTGCTGCGGAACTGGAGAGAGTATACGAATTGGATTGTGCGGAGAACCCAGCACGACACACCTGGCAGAAGCCTTCACGCTGCCAGGTGGTAAGACAAGGGTTGCATAGGAACGGGCTCTGGAAGGGGCCCCACACTTTCTGTGTGGCTGCCAGTGGGAGGCGGTAGGCACAGAGCTAAAGTTGCTGGAGAAGGGCCTGAGGCGTCCTCTGACAGCGAAAACTGGCCCATAAGGGCTACTGAGGAGGTTTCTCTCATTCTGGGGTCAAGCATAGAGGCTGGAGCATCCAACGCAGGGAGAAAGCCAGATGCGTCTCCTGTCTCGGGTGAAGCAGCTTGCGCGAGAAGAGGTATTGAGGGGAGAAATCCTGAAGCATCTCCATCCTTCAATACAGGAAGATGGTGTTGGTAACCTAATTCTGTATTCTGTATAAGCGCCATACCTGCCTGGCCAGCTGCCATGTAGGATTTGTCTACAAGGGCGGAAGTGGTCCTACAGGGCTTATAAGGGAGAAGAGGGGGGACTTCCAAGAAGGAGCAGAAGAAGGCGAAAGAGCGGCCAGCATGTCCTCAACTGCTGGAATGCTAGTATAGCCCTGCTCCACAGAACCAACCAGGTTGGTGAAGTCAGAGGCTGCCACACTAGTCAGGGGAGTGGAATCGTGAGGCTTGTCAGGCCACTCAGTGTTAAGCTTCTCAGTATCACAATATGTTCACAAGCTCAGTGTAGGCCGCCTGGCCGCTAGGCGGGAGAGCATCGGCCGCGGGCCCGAAATCCTCTGAATCAGACGGCATAGTGAATAAAATATCCTCCATTCCAAAGGAAATGGCATTGCTTCCCTCTGGACTGGGGCATAAATAATCATGGAGAAATTCCACAGGAGAATCAACGCGCTGCGAGCGCTCGGGCAAAAGAGAGGGGAGAAATCGGCCTGCTCACTCTCCATCGCCTCAAGCTTGACATCCGATCCCCAGGCCTCGGATTCATGAAGGGCCTCAGCCGCTTCATTGGCTGCAGAACGGCGGGGAAGAGTGGATGAATCCTTTTCAAAGCAAGCAAGCCTAGCGAGGAGAGTTTTAAGATGAAAATTCTCGTAAAACTTGTTGCCAGAAGCGCCATAAATAGCCTTGCGTGCATGTGACAGGCCAGGCATTTCACACACTTACCGTGCAGGTTGTCACTTGCAATGAAGTGAGAGCACGTTGGCTAGCAACGACGCAGATCCATTGTGCTTCACTGAGAGGAGAACGAAGCAAGTTCCACTAAATGCGACTGCTGAAGCACAAAAGAAAAATTGCTAGCACGGGCCAAATTAACCGCTTTTTCTGAAGAAGAAAATCTGAAGAGCAGATGGCGCGTTCACTGCGTTAAGAGTGAGTGACGTAGCGCCGCTGAAGAGGCGCCCTTGCCATCAGCCAATGATTTGCCGTGATTCCATACGGGTTCAGACAATCAGCATTGCCCCAAGGGCTACACAGCGTTGAGTGAACCTATGAAAGAGAACTCCCCCACGGGGACATATTGATATATTGACGTAGTGCATAAATTATATTTTATATTTACATTTTAAATTATATTTGACTGAAATTCTTGTACTGAAATATTTTAATCCACCCAGTTTATATTCTACCAATTATAAAACTATAGTCTACTCAATGCTGCCAACTTTTGAGTTTAGCTTGGAGTGAGAATTGACACATTTCACAATTTGATTCATGAACTTGCGATTCATTTAGATTCAATATCTATTCATTTGGATATACATGGATATAGTACGTTATATGTTTCCAAGAAAATAAAAGTTTAACTACACAGGGAACCCTGTCAACTGGTACAATATTATTAGAGGCTAATAAATAAATAACTGATTTGTATACAATTGCATATAACAATGATAAATTTGAATGGTATTAGATTAAAAATATAATGAATATGTAATATAGTGTTGTTTTTTTGCAAAATGCTCCTCTCTAGAGTACATTTTTCTCACCAACTATACAGTTTATGGACAATGAATGGCTTTTCTGAGGTAAATATAATGGGTAACACTTTACAATAAGGTTCATTAGTTAACAACATTAGTTAACATGAACTAATAATGAACTGCACTTATAAAGCATTTATTTATCTTTGTTAATGTTAATTTCAACATTTACTAATACATTATTAAAATCTTGTTAACATTAGTTAATGCACTGTGAACTAACATGAACAAACCATGAACAGCTGTATTTTTATTAACTAACATTAACAAAGATTAACAAATACAGTTACAAATGTACTGCTCATGGTTAGTTCATGTTAGTTAATACATTACCTGATGTTAACAAATGAAACCTTATTGTAAAGTGTTACCATATAATGTTACTTAACACATTGTTTACAAACTGTTTTATCCTCGGTTAAAACACTGATTGAGCGATTACATGAGACATAATACATTTCAGTAAGTTCTACTGGTTCTTTCAAGATACCCTCTGATGTTAATTCATGTTTATTTTGTACTGCAACTAAGAGATGATTGGTTCACCTGTCAGTCTTAAGGAAAGATGATTTTATTAATGAAAACTTACTGTGATTTTCTAGTTTAAATTGTTTAATATTTGCATAACAGTGACTAAAATACTTTGATAATTCAAAAAAGGGAGTGTCATATTTTGAGTTGGTCTATTTTAATTAATCATTGGGCCTGTTTTGATTGGCACATGGGCTTGTTATGCAGATCTGGGAACCCTGCTAACTATCACAAAGACGTTTCATTATCCTGAATGATGTTAACCACCTTTTTTACCTTGTCCAACTATGCTGGGTATTAGCTAGGTTGTTTGCCTATGTTTCAGCATTGCACATTAGTGAAGCACAAACTGTCAATTGCATTTAAATTATTTGTAGACCGTAAAGTACACATCACTGGTGGAGTTCATTTGATCTACTACGCTGATGACTCATTGTTTAGACTGTTGAGTTTGTGCATTATATAAAGCAGTTAGTGTATTTTAAAGCAATATTCTTGTCACTGTGCTTGTTACCTGATCACTTTGTAAATACCAAAAGAATGTTAAATAGTTTATTAAAGAGCAGCTAATGGGATCAAAGGAAACCATCCTGAAATAAGGAAAATAGGTAATATAAGCTGTCAATCAGTATATGTAGTTATTAAATGAATGTTGGACGCTAGACATGTAAATACGACCCTAAATAAACTCCAAATTCTTTTGTATCCATGTGAAAATGGCATTCAGTGTTATTTTAGTATTATTTATATACTGTTATATTAATTGTTTTAATATTTATTTTGAATTAATTTTTATATTTTCAGTTCTCAATTTTTATGTGCTTTTGTAATTTATTAGTTTTGGGTTTCTTTTTCTATTTAGCCTTCATTTATTTTTGCATGTGAAAAGATGAGCTAAACGAGTTCTTACTATCACCACACCTTAAAGCCCAATAAATACATTCTACAGCCAATAATATTATAAATTCTTTTTAATAATCATTATCAGGTCATGAGACAATTATGAAACGAGTATTACATTGTATCCAAGTCCAGTAAACACAGAGTCTTAAGGAGAAAGTGGAACAGAGCAGCTGAATACCGCTTCAACATACAGTTCATAATTAAGCATCGTATGACAGAGGCACAATGCATATCTCAAAACATGTGCTAATACATCTCCAATCCAACATGACATGATATTTACCTCCCTAGACCCTGGGTGGAAGTTCAACTGAACTAAAGCGAGTTTATTTTTACGCCATTACTGTAACCTGGCATTACCACATTATAAGAATTCAGTCCTTTCAAATCTACAAAAAGTCCTGAGTAAGTGGCTTATGAGTAACAATGGGTCAGCTGCAGCCCTCTAATACGATAAACTCTTGGTGGTTTGTCATGAGGCATGAAGCAAAACAAAACCTGAAGCAAATACTTCAAGGGTGGAAACGTCTGCTAGAGAAATGTGTAAACATGCTGGTGACACAGATAGTTTAAAACACAAGTGCTGGTGTCAGTCAACTTAAGCAAAAAAAAAAGAAAAAAAAAAAAAAAGGCATAAACATTTATGGAGACACTTTCAAAATAAAAGTTACTAGACATGGGGTAGAAACATGGGCTAAAAAAAAAATGTTGATATTAATTAGTGTAAGAAACACCTCTGGACAGAATCGTCTGTGTGCAGATGTTGAGAAAAGAGAGAAACTACTGGAGTGAAGCATGAAGAGAGAGCAGCCCATCATACTGCAGAGACTGCAACATCTGAAAATACAAAATAAAAAAAATAAAAAATAAAAAAATTAATAATAATAATAATAATAATAATAATATTATATATATATATATATATATATATATATATATATGATTATATTTATTAAAATGATAAATGGATGCTTCTTTATTGAGACATTACTTGGCCCTGTCCCTAAAGCCCTGCCCTACCCCTAACCGTTAAAGGGAGGGTCTAATGCTATTTCATGCATTCTGACTTATTTACACTGTTAAAGAGTTGGATTCTCATGCTAAACATGGCCAAAATTTTAAAAAATTATTTGGACGTATGACGGAGTATTTCTGTGCCAAATACACTCCTTCAGGATTCGAACAAGTTTCGGAAAGTATTTTTTCCGAGTATGGCCCTGTATGAAGTCATAAAGGGCGGAATTTCTTGTATGGGCACTTCTCCCGGATGAGCGCGTGCGCACATCGCCCAGAGCGAAAGCACGCCCATCAACGAGCGTTGTTTGGGTTACAGAAGCCGTCGGCAGCGCTGCCATTTATGTTTTTAGACCACGAAATCAACAATGTCACTAAAGAAGTGTGTTTCTGGTTGTGAGGGAAAGATAACCTTGTTCCAATTAACCCAGTGTTAAGGAAACAGTGGATGCAGTTTGTTTTTCCGGAGTTCTGCAACTGTGTTTGTTTGTTCCCGGTCATGAGTCGAAACTGCAGGCGATGAGGGAAACTGCATCAAATGTCTGTGTTTTCTTGATAATGTCAACAACACGAACGTATAGTGAATCAAAAGTTATCCAGGGATAATGCCATGATGTATTGTGTGTGTTTGTTTGTGTGTGTGTGTGTGTGTGTGTGTGTGTTCGTGACTCTTTAGCTCCATCCACTGCATGCCTCCATGAGTTTGGCTGTTTTCGGAAAGAATCGATACAGCGTATCTGTCTTTTATAAATATGATAAAACTAAAGACTCTTTGGAGATATGAAGGATGCAATACTACTTTATAGGTACTCAAGATTAACATGAGATTGGCAGAAACTGTGTGTGTTATGTACCCTTTAAATACTTTATACCCACTATTCTATACCCATTAGGCATTTCTTAATTTTTTGATTTAAAATAAACTCCTCTCCGAGCTGATATGTGATGGGAAAAGAGAGAAGATTAAGTTTGGTAAAATTTGGATTCAAACTCGGGTTAGTCACGTGACATCAAAAGCTAACGCCACCCGCCTTACTCTCCACACCACTGATCCAGTTATTAGTTTCTTTTTAAATTTTGTCTGGCTCAATCAGACAACCGGTGGGCAGAGTTAGTGTAAATAGCATCTGCCAACAAGGTGGTCTATTTGCACTTGGTGTAAATAGACACTCTGAAACATAAACCATCAGCACAGCTTTACTCACAGTCCTAATAAACAAGCGCCTCATTCGTCTGCGGCAGACATGCCTTTCACTGGTTCGGTCTCTCGCATCTATGGGCAGAAAAAGAATTTCAGAAAAAGAATTTCAGACTTGTCAACATTGAATATTTAATTATACATGCTTCATTCCATTTTTACTTTTAGACCTTTGCTGTCATCTAACACTCACTTAAAGTTAATCTTTAAAACATTAATAATTTAATAACACTGTTAAATGTAATCTTTACCAAACCTCAAAATGAAAAATAATTTCATACTGTACATTATAATGTTGCCCAAACGAACTTGAACAATGATTCTAGCTAAGCGTTTTAATTTATTTAGGCACAAACAGTATAAATTCTAATATTCATCATTTGTCAGTTAGTATGGACTTTTTCAACTGCATCCATAAATTTAATATAGATTAAATATCTCCTCTGACCAAGGTCATTCAGCACTGGATCTTTACTGCATTGTGTTCTTTTAGTATTATTTATATACTATTAATATTTTGAATTAGCTTTTATCTTTATATTTTAAGTTTTTCACTTTTGTTGCGTGCTTTTGTCATTTTTATTAGTTATTTTCAATTTAGCCTTCATTTAGTTTTGTTTTAGTTGTTTTAGTACTTAAATGAGATTTAGTACTTACATTTGATACTTAAGTTACATTTTGGTCCATGTACCTTCTGGTAATTTGATTTTTTACTTAAAAATCAAACACTTTCTCATTTCTCTTTACTGCTCTTTAAGAAACGGAAAAACAAGACTTAATTTTGCGTATTTTTGGTTCATGGTTAAAAAAATAGTTCATGCTTTAATATTGGTTTTGAATGTGTGGGCAGCCCTGAAATGCCCCTTTAGTCAACCCTCCCCAGGCTTCTGGTATACACAGCAACCGCAAGCTCTCAGCTCAATTCATTTTCACTAGGAGAGACACAGCAGGCAAGCCAAGCTTGTTCATGAGAGTCCTGCGGCTTTGTCATGTACAACTGCTATCAGCTCTTACAAGATGAAAAAAACAATCTATATTTTCATTACAGCATTTGGCTTTATGTGATCTAAAAACAACATGGAGGAAAATTGTATTCATTTTTATTCTCAAAAGGCCTATTTAAGAAAAACCTCAGATGCAACATGTTTTCACTTGCTATTACAAGCAGATTTTTTTTTTTTTTAAATAACACTTCTTCTGAGGTAAATTCAAAGCTTCCTCACATATCTAAAAACAATATAAGGTTATAGGCGATAACCTGATGAAGCTGGGTGCTTTGTTCTATGGAGGTGATGGGGACGTTTACATGTCCACATGGATGATTATGTGAATAGCCTGCGCTTTGCACGTATGATAATGAGCTCAGAGGAGAACGACTATACCTCTTGTTGGTTTCATATGGATTACATAATCAGAAAATTATGTAGACATTTAAAGTTTTCTATAGACATGTTTTGTCTGTGAGGCAAGTTTCAGTTCATTTTTGAGACACGTTTCAGAAAGTTGTTCACAGAAAGAGAGACGCCAAAAAGCACACACACTTTGTTCTATTTATTTTACAAAAGCATTTTGTAAAGTTTTGTTATTGTGAGTGTATACAAATAAAAGTAGTACCCTTTACAGTTTTGATGTCTTACTCTTATCTGTATGACCAAAAATGACAATGCAAGGGAACGCGCCTCCGCCGACCCGAGAAGTGTTGTGGTCTAAACGAGATGTATATTGGCAAGAAATATTTAAAACATCCAAACATTATGAAGAAATGTTATTGTAACTAAGTTGCAGAGCAGTACATCAGATGAACTCTTATTCTGCATGATGGAACAGACAGTATACAGAAGACAGGATGAGTTGAAAAGGGGCGTTTCAGGGCCGCCCATGCATGAGAAAAAAAAATATTAAAGTTAAATATTAAACCCAAACCATTTCTCATTTCTCTTTAAATGGAAAATCTAATTACCAGAAGGTACACGGAACAGTTTATCTGATATTTATATTTTATTTCAGCTTTATTCAATTAACTTTTTTTTAATAGTTTGAATTAACATTAAGACTGTACTGCATCTTATTTGAAAACCTGTGAATATTATAAATGATTGTGGTAAACACTGTCTGCACTGTTCAGTGTTTAAATTTTTTTTTTGTTAAACTCACATTATCAAGTTCTTTCTGCGTCTCTTCTTCCATGCGACGAATGTCCTCCATGGTCAGATTGATCCACCGGTCTATCCAGCAGAAGAGCTGCCTGTGAAAGTTGGTGAAGAGACGCTTCTCTTGCTGAAGTCAAACCAAACAAACATTAATGTTTCATGAGTCACGGCATTCAAACTAGGCCGACACACAAACACCAAGCCCTCTAATAAAATGAACAAACACTAACTGTTTATCTTTCTAAACTGCACCTCCATGATGGACATTTTGTTGAGTCAAAATGAACACAGCATGAGGTGTTTTATAGTTTTATACCCTGTGGATGAAACTCTCCACTTTATTCTGCAGGCCAAACCACTTGAACTTGACAGTGACTAGTTTATAGGCACACATATGAGGGCAGTCTGTCTTCTGAGGAAGTTCTTTCTGCAACACACAGGAACAAAGTTGATCAACTGCAGAACTCTACAAAAAATCCTGGAGCTATACAGCTAGAAACAATTAAAGAAAGCATACAGACCTTCCACTCAGGTCCTAATGGCCCTCTACTAGTCTTCTGTGATTTAAATGTGGCTGGATCCTCGTCTGGTTTGTAGTCCTGTAAAGACGTTTAAACTGTCAGCAAGTCTCAAAGTTTGACCATGCGCTGAAAGTAAACACTCAGTTTTCTTTACCTTAGTGTCCACCTGAGATCTGTCAGCAATGTCAATGTGTACCACCTCCACCTTCTTCCACTGTTCAGGGTCAAGCTTATGGACCTTCAAAAAAACAGAAAGGACATAGTTAGATTCTTACAGATACTTGTCATTTAAAATCGATTTCATGCTTATTTTGGTGAGGTGTAATTGATCTGCATAATGTCGACTGCCTACTCACATTGTCCTGTTCACCGAGGTCAGGCTTGTGCCACGTCTCAATCATGACTAGAAAATTGTCCTTCATGTACTCATTCTATAAAAACATACAACAGATTTGATATACAGACACGCTACTGTTCAAAGTCTGGGGTCAGTAAGATTTGTTTTATAAAAATAATTGAATACTTTTATTTAGTAAGAATTGATCAAGACTTTTATAGTGTTAAAAAAATAATTATACTTCAAATAAATTCTGCTCTTTTGAAAGTTCTATTTATCAAAGAACCATGAAAAGTGTATCACTGTTTCCACAAAAATATTAAGCAGCACAACTGTTTTCAACATAAAATAAGAAATGTTTCTTGCACACCAAATCATCATATTAGAATGATTTCTGAAGGATCAAGTGACACTGAAGGCTGAAGTAATGATGCTGAAAATTCAGCTTTGCCATCACATTTGAAATATATTAAAATAGAAAACAGTTATTTTAAATTGTAATAATATTTCACAATATTACTGTTTTTACTGTATTTTTGTCAAATAAACGCAGCCTTGGGGAGCAGAAGAGACTTTCAAAAACATTTTTTAAAAATCTTACAGACCCCAAACTTTTGAAGAGTAGCGTATAGATAAGAATAAAGCCGGTTTACTTGTTAAAAGAATTGTTAATGCTGATTAAGATTATTATTAATAGTGAAATTAATAGCAAATATTTCATTTAGTTACACACAGGTGTCTCATACACTCACCGTAAGAACTGGAGAGATGAATGATGATGTAGGGATCACATGAAAAAGAGGAAAAACCTATGAGTTCTGTGTTTAATAGATCAATAATGCTTCATGTATTGTGCACATTTAGCTCCAGGGCTAAGCTGTGTTACTGTGTGCGGTACCTGTGCGGCAGTAAGGATAAGCATTCCAGGCCTTCTCATGGATATTCAGGGCAGATGAAGGAGCCAGTAACCGTACAAAAGTTGGCACTTTACTGCATAAAACAGAGAGATTGAGAATCCCAGTGAAAAACTGAGATGCAGACTATGACCAATTTTTCTGCTTGATGATGGCACATGAATCATAATACCATGGCACTTGAAAATACACCACAGCACTGAATATTTAATATTATGATTGTTACCTCTGCAAGCGGTAGATCTTGTGTGTGTACTGTCCTTTCTCTCCATCCTCCTTCTCGTAGGGCTCGTTTTTCAGGACCTCCACCCCTTCTCCACCTCCTGTCTCATTCTTACTAGCCTCTGCTACAGAGAACAGCTGACCCACCTGGTACTGTATGTGAGAGAATAATGTTAACTTGACCATATGCAAATTACAGTATAATGACAAACAAAAACACATTAAAAATGAATGTATTCTGTCATGTCATGGCTGCGTACAGTACTGGGAGAGGATTCAACATCTACATAAATAAATAGCCGTATACAGGCTGGTGTGCCATAAACAAACGGTCACAATTATAGAGGAAGTGTTCAGACCCTATAATCTGATGATAGAAAAGAGGGAAACTGGTGACTAATGTTTCTAGCAAATGCAAATGCACCTCTAGTTCTTCAACTTAGACAAGCTTCTGCCCAAGACTAAAAACAGTAGGAGTATTAAGATATTTTATCAGCTTTGGACACTTTGGAAACAAATCCCAAACATTTTATTCTAATTCTGGCAGAGACAATAAACAATATATTATTTTTAGTGCTGTCAAATCGATTAATCGCGATTAAATCGCATCCAAAATATAAGTTTGTGTTTACATAATATATGTGTGTGTACTGTGTATAATTATGTATATACACTCACCTAAAGGATTATTAGGAACACCATACTAATACTGTGTTTGACCCCCTTTCGCCTTCAGAACTGCCTTAATTCTACGTGGCATTGATTCAACAAGGTGCTGAAAGCATTCTTTAGAAATGTTGGCCCATATTGATAGGATAGCATCTTGCAGTTGATGGAGATTTGTGGGATGCACATCCAGGGCACGAAGCTCCCGTTCCACCACATCCCAAAGATGCTCTATTGGGTTGAGATCTGGTGACTGTGGGGGCCATTTTAGTACAGTGAACTCATTGTCATGTTCAAGAAACCAATTTGAAATGATTCGAGCTTTGTGACATGGTGCATTATCCTGCTGGAAGTAGCCATCAGAGGATGGGTACATGGTGGTCATAAAGGGATGGACATGGTCAGAAACAATGCTCAGGTAGGCCGTAGCATTTAAACGATGCCCAATTGGCACTAAGGGGCCTAAAGTGTGCCAAGAAAACATCCCCCACACCATTACACCACCACCACCAGCCTGCACAGTGGTAACAAGGCATGATGGATCCATGTTCTCATTCTGTTTACGCCAAATTCTGACTCTACCATCTGAATGTCTCAACAGAAATCGAGACTCATCAGACCAGGCAACATTTTTCCAGTCTTCAACTGTCCAATTTTGGTGAGCTCGTGCAAATTGTAGCCTCTTTTTCCTATTTGTAGTGGAGATGAGTGGTACCCGGTGGGGTCTTCTGCTGTTGTAGCCCATCCGCCTCAAGGTTGTGCGTGTTGTGGCTTCACAAATGCTTTGCTGCATACCTCGGTTGTAACGAGTGGTTATTTCAGTCAAAGTTGCTCTTCTATCAGCTTGAATCAGTCGGCCCATTCTCCTCTGACCTCTAGCATCAAGGCATTTTCGCCCACAGGACTGCTGCATACTGGATGTTTTTCCCTTTTCACACCATTCTTTGTAAACTCTAGAAATGGTTGTGCGTGAAAATCCCAGTAACTGAGCAGATTGTGAAATACTCAGACCGGCCCGTCTGGCACCAACAACCATGCCACGCTCAGAATTGCTTAAATCACCTTTCTTTCCCATTCTGACATTCAGTTTGGAGTTCAGGAGATTGTCTTGACCAGGACCACACCCCTAAATGCATTGAAGCAACTGCCATGTGATTGGTTGATTAGATAATTGCATTAATGAGAAATTGAACAGGTGTTCCTAATAATCCTTTAGGTGAGTGTATATAGGCTAAATACACACACATGCATGTATATATTTAAGAAAAAAATTTATATTTATATATAAAATATTTAGATTTATATATAATATAAATATATACAGTATATACATGCAAATATTTCTTAAATATACACATGAATGAGTGTGTATTTATATACACATAATAATTATACACAGTACACACATATGTAAACACAAACTTTTATTTTGGATGAGATTAATCGCGATTAATCAATTTGACAGCCCTGATTATTTTGAATGTTATGACACAATCCAATAATTTGTCGATATTAAAAATCCATACTATTTTCTACAAAAATTAAAAATAAAACAGTAAAAACAATCATTTTAAATGCCACAAGTGAATTAAGGCATCCAAATTATAATGTACACAGTATGAAAAACTGATTGCAGTGATATTAAAGTTCTGGTTGACCTGTAAATTATTAATTTGTCAAGTCATGTAACATGGTGAATTTAGGCATAACATTACAATGCACAGTATGAAAAATTATATTTAACAGGGTTTTATAATTAAGGGTTTTTGAGCATGCACAACATCGATGATATCCATAAATAAAAACCCTTCAAATCCCTCAAATATAGGCTGATAAACAATATTAAGGTACTAATATATTGTGCATATAAAACATTCTATGATATTTAAAAAAAAAAAAAAAAAAAAAAAAAAAAAAAAACTGACATCCAGACACAAATGAGTCATGCAGCTCCCAGCAGCCCCTACTCTCTGACTGCACCTACACTGGGCATGTCTACAAAACCAGCTTCCACAATGTAATATC
Source organism: Coreius guichenoti (assembly GCA_039654105.1). Taxonomy (NCBI): domain Eukaryota; kingdom Metazoa; phylum Chordata; class Actinopteri; order Cypriniformes; family Gobionidae; genus Coreius; species Coreius guichenoti. The sequence goes on from CM077174.1 coordinate 22,644,252, forward strand.
CTCTGTGTGCTTCCCATTTCAGCTGATTGGGTAGTTTAATTCTCCACCAGTCTATATTATGTGGCCTTTTGCACAGGTGAAGAGAAAGGAATGCAACTACACATGCCAAACCTGTGTCTGTTTTTACTGCCGTTTAGACAAGAACAATTGACTTTTTGATTTCTTATTCAAACACTACAGATACAGAACGATGGCAGCAAGACGCTCAGATATCCAGGATAAAAACACACCAACCTGAATCAACAAATACTACAACAGCGAGGGCAAGAAATGACAGGGATAAACAAATTCAACCTTTGCTTGGTAAGCTGGAGCAAAGATGGTACACTTGATAATGTGTGATAAGCCTGGTCTCAGATTACAGTTAGTTACAGGGCTGTCCTTGTCTACTGTATACAGGCATGCAGCTAACTAGGCCACTTTCACACAAACTTTAGACTGTTTTTCAATTCATCATTTTGAATGTCTAAACTCCTGCCCATAAGAACAGTCTGGGCGGAGTCTGGAAAACTGGAGTCACATAAAAACTCATCATGCCAAAATACGTCCATGAGCCTGAAGAACTTTTCAAATTATGACCAGATTAAAATATATTTTTTTATAAATATAAATGACAAAGAAGCACCTGTAAGATATCAAGAAAAGTGAAAAATTACAGTACATACCTCTTCAACAGAAATGGGCAATACAACTCGACTGCAAGACAAAACAGAAAGGCAATTAAGTCAGCAAAAATGCCACGGTGACCTTTGAACTCTTTGTTCATTTATAATCACATTTATTTTTTTGGACAACTTTTTATCCCACAAGCCCTGTTTTTACTGTCTGAAGACAAAGGCATTAATAATACCTTATAAATTACAGCACTTTAGTTAGTTAAGAACTGAAATTGCTTTATTTCGTAACCTGACCTGTCCCATGTCTCTTTGCAATCATGAAACAGCTGTGTTCTGATAATATCTTTTCATAATGAGTTTACTTCATTGAGTGTTCTCAAAGTAGAATAAGATATGGGTGAGATATGTGGCATAAACAAAAGTTAACAAAAAAGGTAGATGTCTGCATACTAAACAGAATCAAAGCTCCAGAGAATTGTATTACACCCAAGCGCAACAAAATACAAACACATTAACAGTTAAACTGATGAAGAAATGCATACTAATCTTTTAAAACCAGGATTACTTCCCACATTCTTCCCCACGATAATTCTCAGGTTTTCCATGACGTGTTTAATTAAAAGTTCTTAATCACCATATTCAGCCTACATCAAGTATTATAAAAGCCATAATGGCTGTAATGACATCATAACGTCAACGTAGAGACGTCTAATGTAATATTTTACAGTTCATATAGATCAGGCAGCATTTCATTTTCTTGTTATGTATATAGTATTGTCATAATATGGTTAGAGGACTAATTCCTGAATATGTATATACACTATATACTAGCAGCACATACTTTTAAGTCTTAAAGTGCACTTTGACGTGACGTGCACACCGGTGCATTATGACGCGTGACCGGCAGAACGGTAGCATGTGACAATCACATTCATAGTACCTACAGCTTTGTAAGAGTTTTGTAACTTAAAAAATGTTCTTGCATTCTTTCACTTTCCAAAGCAAATAAACTGATCAAAACTAATTTGATAATGATAATAATATAATATAATATAATATAATATATAATATAATAATAATGTATAATAATATAATAAATAATATAATCCGAAACAGGACAATAGATCAAACACTAGACTTTTTATATAATTGAATTAACTCCATAATTCATAAACATTTATAATTCATTAATCAAAATAAAACCAACATAAATCTATTTCATTTGGCTGCTGCCGGCGAAAGTTACCAAACGCGCCCCAAACTCAAGTTCAGCGCGAGATCAAAACTTCAGCTCAGTTAAATCTTACTAAATTACTTACAATTCCTTTATTAACATGTTATCTCCTTCGGCTTCGCGTGCCCAACATTCAAACTAGTTTAAAGAGGGTTTATTCTTCGACTCTTCGGTCCTCCCGGCAGCGACTCGTTTCAGTTCAAGTTCCTGGATTTCTAATTTCTTTAAATTCATTTCCTGAAAGATGTCGACAGGATCGCCGCGTCGTCACGGCAACCACACCCACTAGAAGGGAAACAGGGCCATGAGTGAATCTGATTGGTCAAGAGCCGCACATAGAAGCTTGCGACACACCCTGCACTGATATTTAACTCCTGAGCACAAACAACACAGACAACACATATAAAAACTGTGACTGTGTGTCCACATGGATGTCAAGTAGATGTTCTTGTTCCGCTGGTTTTAAATTCAGGATGATACCTCAACAGAAGGGATTTGGGTGTGAAGTTGTTTTTGTATTAAATCTTAGCCGATCCTGTCCCAGACCTGACTTTCCAGTCAGTCTGACGATCATAGATAACTAGTCTTTCTCCATTCCACGTAAATTTATGTTCAGCACTAGTGCTACATGTTTGTCATGAAAATGTTGTTCTATATTCTAGTCTTAAATATTTGATAAAATATTAAACTCACAATTTATAAACATGGAAATCTTAGTATTCAGTTTTCTGTATTTCAGTTAGTATTCAGTTTTCAGGTTTCATCCTGTTCGACATCCCATCCTATATCGTTTTATACTTATTTAAATTACAACAAAAGAATATTTAAAAAAAAAAATCAAGCTTTTTTAAAATAAATAAATGACTTAAAGGGATAGTTCACCCAAAAAATGAAATTTTTTTCATAATTTACCCTCAAGTTGTTCCAAACCTGTATGAATTTCTTTCTTCTGCTAAACACACACACACACACACACACAGATATATATATATATATATATATATATATATATATATATATATATATATATATATTTTAACGGCACCCATTGACTTACATAGGGGGGGAAATACTATGGAAGTCAATGGGTACTGTCAACCGTCTGGTTACCGACATTCTTTAAAATATCTTATTTTGTGTTCAACAGAAGAAAGAAACTCATAAAGGTTTGGAACAACACGAGGGTGAGTAAATTACAAAATTTTCATTTTTGGGTAAACTATCCCTTTAAAATAAAAAGATAGCAGAGCTCAAAATGTTGAGCAAACTTTTGACTTGCAACACTGAAACCTTCATCTGTCGATGACGCCACACTGCCATCTATTGTACAGTTTACATAACCCAAAAATGCACAAACAAATATTTCATACAAATTAGTTTTTATTTATTTTTCACATATCTGATATTTGTTGGGACATTTATTCAAAAAGGTGCTATATAGTAATAGAATGACGTAACCCAAAAGCATAGTACAGTAAACCGCCCACAAAAAAAGAAGAAAAAAAGAGAAAATATGTACACATACACATAACCAAAAACACAACCTACAAAGTAGATAAATCAACAAAATAATTAACAAATGACACAAAAAATACAATACAGTGCAGAGAGAAAACATTGGTGTTAAAGCTGATCTTTCCAACTTTTCTTCCCTCTTACATCTCTGTGTATGGGCATTATCCACGCTCATACACGTACAATGGGGTATAATAAACCAACATTTAAAACCAAAAATATGTGATTGTGACTACTGAGAAAAGAATGAAAATTAAAGGTATGGCAGTGAGGAAAAAGTGCTACTTCTTTAGTTCTGAGAGCAAATGCTTCACTCTCACATTCATTACGCTTAGTACAGTACTGCATTAGATTGGAATTCACTTGCAATATCCAGGCATGTTCAAGCCACCAAATGCAGTCCATCACAGACTCATGTCTAGCCTCAGCTCTGATTAAATATTCACAATAATTGTGACAGACAATAAGTGGATGTTGCTGGGTGGATCTGACCTGTTCCTCTTCTAAGGGGTCATAAAATAAGGTCACATTTATTGCAACATGCACAAGTCCTATTTACTCATCCAGGATCTTGTACAAATATTTGTCTCAGTTACGGAGAGACAAATCTTTTTTTTTCTTTTCAGGTAGGTTTACAGAGAAAATACTGTTAAAGTGAGTGAGGTTGTGACTTAACCCTAACCATAACATCTTCAAATCAATCTTTTGATGAGAAATGTTCAGTGATCTACACAAAACACAGTATCTACATCAACACTGGAATTCATGTTTAAAAGGTTTTTGACTGATTTTACATCATTTTTACACTGTTTTCTGAGCATAGTTGAGCCTAATCCATCTGTCACAGGTCTAAAAGACCTGATTTCGCTCAATATGATGCATGACGACGTTTGTCGTTCACAATACTGGTCTGCAACCCATTACAAGCTACCAGAATATGGGTCTTCCAAAGGGATTGCCATCAAGCATGTCTCAAAAATCTCCCTTTTTTAATCGCTATGAATTAAATTCAAGTTCTTATCATTACAAGGTGTCTCTATGTTGAGTAGCCAACTAAATTCTGTATTTGGTTTCTGTATCATTCATTTGACCAACACAGAAACCTTCTTGGTTTTTCTACTCTAATAAGCACCGTAGTTAAATGGTAACTAGACCAGAAAGCTTGAGAACATACACAAAAATCTTGTATCTTTTATGGCTAAAATGGTTTTCGTGTACTGATGAGGTTGGAACAGAACGCATATACTCTGTAATGGCTAACGTAAGCACCTCTGTAATTATGAACCCTGTAGTGCAAGATATATATATACAATAATGGCCTCTAATCTCTTAACCGAGAGTACACTGTGTCTAATTTTTTGTACCCCTAAATGCACATAAGTGACAAAGCAAAGCTTGCAGGTGAAAGACATCTGATATGAATTATTACTCTAAAAGTGAAATACCCTGAATAATTGAATCAATACAAGGAAAAAAAACATTTTGTGCTAACAAGTGAAGCTTTACCAGTAGTACTGCATGGGGAAGTGGTATAGTGTAGGGTACGTTCAGTGTAGAATAGTATTGCTGGTGAAAATCAGTCACTCTTGTTTGAAATGTGAGGCTAATCCCCAACATACTGCTTTAACAGGAACCTTTCAGACCCACATGGCTTTTACAACCTTCTGAATGGACTGATATGTACAAAATGCATCATCTCAGCCATAAATGTACTGGATTCTGCAGCCCAAAGCAAATAATAGCACAATTGTCATACTAAAATTTTAGTTTACATTAGCCTCAGGTGCCATGGTCCAAGCGTCCTTTAAAATCAGCCCAGTTCAGAAAAAGCTGCAGTTTCATGCTCATGCTGTCCAAAGCATGCTTGAATATATGAGATTAAAATATAAAATCTGTCCACTTCCAATGAAGACCCATATGGGACAGATAACAAGCAGAATCATTCTGCTTTAAGGTAGTTTGTCAGTTTGTCAAACCGCAATGAAGGGTCCTTGTCTCGCATTTCAGCAGCTTTATGAGCTGAACGAAACATAAAGTGAGTGAGGTAACAATGCAGAAAATGTCTGAAACAAGCTTGGCCTCAAAGCTGAATACTAGTGACGTGTGTAATACTCTGTTCAGGAAGCATCGTCAGGCTTCCTCAAACCTGAGAGAATTTGCTTTGTCTTTTGTATCGTCATGGTGTGAAATTCAAGAATCAAGCTAAAATTGCAAGAAAAGAGGGCCATTCTCATCTTTCTTGTCAGGCAGTACATAAAGACTTGATGTCCTTGTCTGTTTCAAGGACAAGGGCATCATTTTTTTCTACACCTGCCTTTCACAGTGTCCATTCAGTCCATTGCGTGTAAATGTGTGTTTGTGTGGCACGTTGTGAGACTCTCGGTTGCTTTGGCTGTATTTTGTGTTTGTGTGCCTGTTGAGAATATGTGAGTATGTGTGTCAGACAGAAGAAGGGATCAGGGAGGTGTTTATCACTCTTTTTGTGACCTGCAGTTCTCTTCCCCCCCTTTTTCCCCCACTCTTCTTCCTCCTGCTCTCTCTTCCGACTGCTGTCATCTGTGCGTTTGCAGTTAGACAAAGGCCTCGGGGTTGGTGCTGTTGTTGATCTGGACATAGATCTTTGGGTCTTCCTCGCGCTCCTGCTTCTCTCTGCGCAGCTGCCTGCTGTAGCACAGAAGATAACTGGGCAGGCAGAATCCCAGCATGCTCAGGACCAGTAACCCCACATTTACCTACACAGATAGACAAAAGCTTGAATTTGAGCACGCACAAATTCAATTTGAAGGTGATTTTTGCTGAATAACAACCTAAATTGTGATTTGTGTGTAGAGCAGAGATATAAATGCACTACTTTTCAAGTCACAATGTAACAGAAGAAATGACAGATCTTTTCTTCCATATTGTAATGTATGTCTGAGTGAAACGGATTATTGAAAAAGAAAAAATGTAGGACGGGGACTTGTGCATCGGTTGTTGATGCCCACTGACATCGTTTGTGCCCCCACTGACGGAGAAATTTGCCATTTTTTTTCACAGGCATAATCCAGTCATTTCAAGAGGAATCCACACAATCGAGAATTTCGCGTGAGGGTCAAGAATTTCCCCAAGCAGATTTTGCAATGGGTTCAAGTTGGCCATGCGAATTCACCGTGTTGACCAACAGAATTCTGCTTGGTTTGATAGTGACGTCTATGTGAGCAGTGCAGTGTAACAGTGTTGCCAAGTCTGTGGTTTTCCTGTGGAATTGGGCTACTTTTACACTGTTGCTGCGGGTAGTTTTTGTAGTCCGCGGGTTGAAGCAAGCATACACCCCCAAAAAACAAGACTTTTACCAGGGGATGCCCCCGAAATGCGTTTGTGCTAGTTTTGGTCGGATTAGGCTAGTTTTGATTAGAAATTGGTTGGGTTTTGTTGTGCAGACCTGGCAACCCTGGAGCAGTGCTTCATGCATAGCTACACTACTGATGATAGGCAATGGACCTTTTTTGTCTATGATATTTCGCCAATATGATCACACCTTTATTACACAGTAAGTAAGTCATACGGGGTTGGAACAACATGAAGGTGAATAAATTCTTAATTAACTATCTCTTTAAATATTAGTAAGAGACTGTTTGCTCACCCAAAGTGGATCTCCATCCAGCGGGCCCATCATGGCCATGAAGAGAGGCTGTTGCAGCAATGCAAAAAGTGCGCTAATGAGGGACTGCATTCCTGTCAGACTGCCGAACTGAGAGGATGGGTACCTGCACCCATAAAGAAAACCATTGTTCTTTAATCATGATTAAAAGCAACACCAATAAACACCCAAAACACAAAACCGTACTCACACAGCAGCATACAAGCCGCCAACGGCAGAGTGGATAAAGCCTCTCACGATGGTGTGCAACACAAAGGACAAAATCTAGGAGGGAAACAAGAAACCAGAGTTACTCAGTGCTTCCCTAAGACAAAAATAGCCCTACTTTTTATTTTACTTTGTCTAATGCATAAATATTGACTAGCTAGCCTTGAAAGAAAGCCATAGTCAGTGGTGCCACTGGGAGGCGCCGTTGTGCTACTACATCCTAATGCATCCGCTGCAGTAACATGTGAGGGGCTCTGCACCACTTCCTCTCCGATTAGGTACAATATTGTTCTGCAGGCAGTGAGACTGATGTTTTGCTCTCAGTTACCTGTAGAGGAAGATTGGGCACCAGGCAGGTCATCCCAAAGCCGACCAGCAGCAAATTAGTGAAGCTGAACGCGCGGGTAGCGTTGCTGATCTTCTGGATCTGTCTGTCACGTTTCTTTGGCTGAGTAGGATCCCTGAAGGAAAAGCCAAGAGTACATTACGTAGATACAATGCAACATTACGCTTGTAATCAAATAATAATTACAGGTTGGATTGGTTGGCGGTAAGTGTCAAAATGATGCATTAGGCAGCAGGACGCTCATCATTGCACTCACTTTGTGACTTGTTTCTCATTTTCATCCTCACATTCTTTGAGCTTCCAATCCATGATGTAACCAATCACAGGGGCCGTTAGGAGACACAGCAACTGTAGCACCCCGAAGATAGATGTGTATGTGCTCACTGAGAGAGAAATAATGTTGAGTTTTAACATTGTTTTGAGGGTCATTCTGCCAAACAGAATATGTCTGAAGCTGATGACATACATAAACATAAACATACACTACCATACAAAAGTTTAGGATCAGTAAAAAAAAATTAAGTAAAAAAAATTTTGAAAAAAAAATTCAGCAAGGACACATGAAATTGATCAAAAGTGAGAGACATTTATAATGTTACAAAAGAACTTTCTATTCATCAAATAATCCTGAAAAAATGTATCAAGGTTTCCACAAAAATATTAAGCAGCACAACTGTTTTCAACATTAATACTAATAATAATAAGTGTTTCTTGAGCAGCAAATCAGCATATTAGAATGATTTCTGTGACACTGAAGACTGGAGTAATGATGCTAAAAATTCAGATAAAAATATATAAAAATATTTCACAATATTACTGTAAACACTGTTTTTTTTGCTCAAATAAATGCAGTCTTGGTGAGCATAAGAGACTTCAAACTTTTGAACGGTAGTGTATCTACAAAATTAAGTAACTATTTTAGTTCTTTGGGTTTTTTTTTATTTCTTTTTGTTTTTTTGTCTTTTGTCACAAGGATGCCTTTTTTCGCATGTCTCCACCATTTCGATTTATAAAAAATAAATCAACACCTTTAATTAACACCTAATGTCAAATACACTGACAATATATTATTGTATTTATATATTAAATATAATATATATAAAATATATATGAAAATATAAAAATATATATTAACATTAAAATGTATTAATTTAGCTTGAGATGGAACAATGCAATTTATTGAAAATTAGTTGTCTCACAGAATGTATAAAATTATAAATTTACAGCCTTTAAAAATGGAAAAGACACACATTTCATAGAATGACCCATGACTTGTTCCTGTGAAGTTTAGGTGGACAGATGAATGTTTGGATGGATATTATACTGTGCACTGACTTTGACACATCACGTCAATCTCTGACCACCAAGGGCTGAGTTCATGCTTTTACATGACAACATGAATCAATGTCAAATGAAGGTGGAAAAGGAGGTGGAGGACGAAGGAGGGAGGAACATGGTGGGGGGTGGGGTGAGTGGGGTGAATCGAGAATACATCTCATTTTGCCTGCAGTCTTACCCATTTCCATCCTCTCCACTGAAAAAACACACCAAGCAGCATGACAGAAGAGAGTGCAAACAGAGGACAAGAGACAGACAGCAAGGAATTAGCAACGTGAACCTGCTGCGGCCATCCGAGTATATATTAAACGCATGATTAAGAGTTGTTAGGCAGCCAATCACTCAGTGACATCGGAAAACATTTAAGAAGGAAACTGTGAGAGGAATAGAGCACAACAGTGCATTTTCAGCAGCCTTGATAATACAGAAATATTTTTCCCATAATTTTCTCCATAGGCATTTCAAATAAATCTTAAATAAAGAGCTCTAAGCCATAAACCAAACCATATAGCTACAAGCTGAATCATAACATTAAAAAGTTTGATTTGAAGCAAAACATATATGAGTATAATATATAAAAAAAGGGATAAAAAGGCAATACGCTACTTATGAGATGTGGTCACTGACCGCCAATGATTGTAAGCATTGTAAATTGTGTGCGTAATGTATATATGTATATGTGTATGTGTGTGTATATATATATATATATATACACATATATATTCTGATATTTTTAAATTTTTTTAAAGTAGTATGCATGAATTTATTTAATATAATTGAATTGATTTATTTTAAATAAATTATTATTTTAATATTATATAATAAATATATTCAAATAAATTAGTAAAAAATATTTTTTTAATTAATTAATTAAATTGCACAAATATTTAGATAATATAATAATAAAATTAATATAATGTATATTAATCTGAGTGAGCACTTTTTTATATATTATTTATATTTATATATTAATCTTTAAGCGACTTCTGTTATCATAAAAATCTACAAACCCGATTCCAAAAAAGTTGGGACACTGTACAAATTGTGAATAAAAAAGGAATGCAATAATTTACAAATCTCATAAATTTATATTTTATTCACAATAGAATATAGATAACATATCAAATGTTGAAAGTGAGAGATTTTGAAATGTCATGCCAAATATTGGCTCATTTTGGATTTCATGAGAGCTACACATTCCAAAAAAGTTGGGACAGGTAGCAATAAGAGGCCGGAAAAGTTAAATGTACATATAAGGAACAGCTGGAGGACCAATTTGCAACTTATTAGGTCAATTGGCAACATGATTGGGTATAAAAAGAGCCTCTCAGAGTGGCAGTGTCTCTCAGAAGTCAAGATGGGCAGAGGATCACCAATTCCCCCAATGCTGCAGCGAAAAATAGTGGAGCAATATCAGAAAGGAGTTTCTCAGAGAAAAATTGCAAAGAGTTTGAAGTTATCATCATCTACAGTGCATAATATCATCCAAAGATTCAGAGAATCTGGAACAATCTCTGTGCGTAAGGGTCAAGGCCGGAAAACCATACTGGATGCCCGTGATCTTCGGGCCCTGAGACGGCACTGCATCACATACAGGAATGCTACTGTAATGGAAATCACAACATGGGCTCAGGAATACTTCCAGAAAACATTGTTGGTGAACACAATCCACCGTGCCATTCGCCGTTGCCGGCTAAAACTCTATAGGTCAAAAAAGAAGCCATATCTAAACATGATCCAGAAGCGCAGGCGTTTTCTCTGGGCCAAGGCTCATTTAAAATGGACTGTGGCAAAGTAGAAAACTGTTCTGTGGTCAGACGAATCAAAATTTGAAGTTCTTTTTGGAAAACTGGGACGCCATGTCATCCGGACTAAAGAGGACAAGGACAACCCAAGTTGTTATCAGCGCTCAGTTCAGAAGCCTGCATCTCTGATGGTATGGGGTTGCATGAGTGCGTGTGGCATGGGCAGCTTACACATCTGGAAAGGCACCATCAATGCTGAAAGGTATATCCAAGTTCTAGAACAACATATGCTCCCATCCAGACGTCGTCTCTTTCAGGGAAGACCTTGCATTTTCCAACATGACAATGCCAGACCACATACTGCATCAATTACAACATCATGGCTGCATAGAAGAAGGATCCGGTTACTGAAATGACCAGCCTGCAGTCCAGATCTTTCACCCATAGAAAACATTTGGCGCATCATAAAGAGGAAGATGCGACAAAGAAGACCTAAGACAGTTGAGCAACTAGAAGCCTGTATTAGACAAGAATGGGACAACATTCCTATTGCTAAACTTGAGCAACTTGTCTCCTCAGTCCCCAGACGTTTGCAGACTGTTATAAAAAGAAGAGGGGATGCCACACAGTGGTAAACATGGCCTTGTCCCAACTTTTTTGAGATGTGTTGATGCCATGAAATTTAAAATCAACTTATTTTTCCCTTAAAATGATACATTTTCTCAGTTTAAACATTTGATATGTCATCTATGTTGTATTCTGAATAAAATATTGAAATTTGAAACTTCCACATCATTGCATTCTGTTTTTATTCACAATTTGTACAGTGTCCCAACTTTTTTGGAATCGGGTTTGTATTTCTGTTTGGAGAAAATGAACCCGACTGTTGCGTTCTATTCCATAGGTGACATTTAGCGTTGGAGCAACAGAAACAGCTTTTAGCCTGTAGCATCAGACAACTTGTTTGGTAGCATGTTGTGAATATTTGACATACCTTTGTTTAGGTCTCCATCAGTAAGGGACTCCAGAATATTGTTCATGGCCCCCATGTAGAAGATGAGTCGGAGCTGAGTCACACACATTGTGATGAGGCTGAGCATGAATATGGGGCTGAAGATGCTCCGCATGAAGGACTGGGCTGAAAAACACATGTATTAAAACTATTATTATTAAAACAGCTAACTTAATTGGCTTCTTAGGGTGCGTTTACACGACAACAATGTAATAAAAACAGAAAAGTTTGCGTTTTTCGCGTACAGGCGACAACGTTGTCAAAATGATCCCAGTTTACATGGATCCGCGAAAACGACTCAAAATGCTGTATTATGCATGCTAGGCCAGTAGTTGGCAATGTCACATTGTAAAGAACACTACATGCCTATAGACTGAACATGCGCATGATGTCACCGTTTTCACAAATTCGCGTTAATGTAGTTTACATGGAAACGATAACGGTATTGTTTTCAAAAACTTGTACTTTGAAACCCGTTTTCAAAAGTTTGCATTTTCAGGCCCCCAAATCTCTGTTGTCGTGTTAATGAACAACCAAAATGCATTTCCATTCTTAGTTGAAAACGGTGTTGTTTAAACGGCCCCTAAGTCACCACAATTTAGGTAGGATGCTCTAATGCCTTTAAAAATAGCCAGATACTGCTCACATGGAAAATAACTCTACAGGTGCTTGGACAGCCAGGCAACACTTCAATGTCTCGCACAGTAACACAGAGGCCGGATGGTCTGGGTTTGTTAATGATCCACTAATTCTAGCGCAATAAATGCATGCTTCTGTTCACCGACTAGCAATGGAGAGACCACTATGGTGCTGTTACCTGGTACATTGGGAATCTAACTCAATTCACCTCATATGCTCCGGAACACATGCACACACATGCACACACACACACACACACACACACACACACACACACACACACACACACACACACACACACACACACACACACACACACACCTTGTTTACATGTTTTATGGGGACTTTCCATAGACACAATGATTGTTATACTGTACAAACTTATATTCTATCCCCTTACACTAACCCTACCCATAAACCTACCCATCACAGAAAACTTTCAGCATTTTTACATTTTCAAAAAACATCACTAAGTATGATTTATAAGCTGTTTTCCTCATGGGAACCAAAAAATGTCCCCACAAGGACAAGGATTTCGGATATTGCCATCTTTGTGGGGATATTTTGTTCCCATACACACACACACACACACAAACAAACTACCTCATTATTCCCCTAAGAACACAAACACTCAGACTCACACACTTTCAAGCCGCCAGCACTGAGTCTGAAAGTAATTGACTGCAGTAATGGAAACACAGGGTGGTGAAGGCATTAGCGCTCTATGGATGACAGTTAGAAGGGATCAGCATCAGTCTCTCCCTCCAACCTCACACAACATCTCCTGCTGCGTCTCTAAAACAGCCCTTCGGTGCTATCTGCCCTCTCCCTTGCCACCTTCTCAACCCCTGCCAATTTTAGCCCCTTGCCATGGGTCCTCCAGGAACGCGGTCTGAATCGATTGCACGCTCCGTTTGCTACAAAAGAGCCCAACCGGGAGCCCCGTTGAGGGTTACAGAACCCTAAAAAAAGGGGCCTGTGGGGAGCAAGGTCTGGATGGCAAAGGGTGCGCAGTGAGGGGGAAGACGCTTCTGTCCAGTTCTTTCTGAAATATGCATGATTGCAGGATTACATAAGTCACTTGAATTTGATGAACAAGGACTTTGTAGTTTTGGTAATCCAATAACCACTATTCTGCCTTCATAATTAACAATCAACTTGCATAACTTTAAATTATTTGGCACTCACGTCACCGGCTCATTAAAATGGAACCTGAAGGACACCTACAGTGGGGTACAAATGTCTGAGACCACTAATGAAAATGTAATACAATTTGTTGACAAAATTTGATTTAAAAAATGCATTAAAGGGGTCATGAATTGAGAAATACAAATTTCCTTGATCTACATCATTGCATCTTTGGCCCTGCCCTCTGGCGTGTTAGTAAGATGAGAAGGAGAGAAGAGAGATACAGGATCACTGGACTAAAAATAACATTACCCTCTAAAGAATCCTAATGCTAGCAGAGTGGTTATTTATTTTCAATTATGTGAATGTCTCAGTAGGGTATTACTTGTTTGTTCGGTACATTTCACTGTGGATTCTTTGGTAAATCAGTTGCAATTTCGCCGCAGGCTTTGCAAACAGACTTTTACTGCAAGATATGGACCCGACAGTAATGTGACAACATGATGTTATGATGAGTCATATACAGTCAGATGTTCTTTGTCTCAAAATCATTTATTGCTGTTTATGCATCAGTAAAACAAAACCATTGACTAAATGCTCAACTTCACATTGTTTCTCTTAGTAGCATGAAAATAATCTATTATTTAAATTCTGATTAAATTACAGAAAGCGATCAAAGAACCCTTCCTTTATAATTGCTGGAGCTGTCAATCAAACAGCACGTTTTTATCAGTGACTGAGTTCTGGACTCTCGGCAAAACTCCTGTTATAATCAACGAATCTCTTATTTACATTGTGTTTGAACTGTTAGTTATGATGAAAGCATTCGTGAGAGTGCAGAAATTGGGTTGCAATAACGAGATCACTGCATTTTTGCGCTCAACAGACATATGTCTGTCATCAGCTCGTCATCGGCTCATCGCTGCTATCTTTCATGCCACGGGAGTAGTTCTAAATATAATGCTATGATCAACACTTTTCACGATTAGTTAATCTCGACAGCTGTTATAGTAAAAACGTAGTAAACGTTTTTGAAAGAGTTCCACGTGTAATACTTATTTCAAATTCATATGCAAAGATGTTAGTCAATCATAGCAGTGGGTGTTTACACTGACTTCTCACAGCAGACATGCCCCTTAAAACAGAGCGTTCAAATCAGAGGGCTAAAATCAGGGTAGAAAATTTTGATGTAAAAGTCACACTAACATTATAAGTGTACCTCAGGAAACATTATAAAAAAATGCAGTTCATGAACCCTTTAAATGATTAAAGCAGTAAAACAATATACATTTTATGTTATCAATTTTATAGTTAATTTTTAATTTATTTATTTTAAATGATAAAAAAATTAAAAGTGAATTTCAAAATGTTCAAGAACATCTTACCTTACAAAGGAGTACATGCAATGGTGAATTTTAACTTTTTTTTCCTAAAATAATAAAATAAAATAAAATAAAATAAAATAAAATAAAATAAAATAAAATAAAATAAAATAAAAATTCCCAGATTTTCGTTGTGGTTTTACATTTTTCAGATAATCAGAGGCAAGACTGGTCAACAGAAAACATGTCAATAAGGACGATACTCACATTCCTCCTCAGACTTGCACTGGACCTCCAGATCGAGGGTGGACAGGCAGAGTTTATTGCCTTCTTGGGTGGCGAGCTGTTTTGGATTGTTCTTCATGGAGTTGCCCACGCTCAGTCTCCGACCAACGGTGGTCACCTGCCTGTAGAACTGTTTCCCTGTGATCTTGTGGTCAAAGCCCAGCCAGCTGAACTTGATCTTCACACTGACAAGGTGGAGTGTGAGACAGACAATAAGTGAATTATGTTCCATCAGAACCTTCAATAAATAAATACAGAAAACAAAATCATGGTTTGGGGTCTGTAAGATTTTCTATTTTAATATATTATATTAATTAATATAATTTAATATAATATGTGTTATTCATATGATGGCAAAGCTACATTTTCAGCATCATTACTCCAGTCTTCAGTGTCACATGATCCTTCAGAAATCATTCTAATATGCTGATTTACTGCTCAAGAAACATTTCTTATTAACATCAATGTTGAATGTTATCAAATTTGTTCATATTTTTTAAGGAAACAGTGATACATTTTTATCAGGATTCTTTAATGAATAGACAGTTCAAAAGAACATAATTTATTTGAAATAGAACTATTTTGTAACATAAAAGTACTAATTTCTTTAAAAAATCATACTGACCGCAAACTTTTAAATGGTACTGTACAGACACACTGGACTACATACGTGTAATCCATGTCCTCAGGTCCGGGGAATGGCTCGAGCGGCCAGTTGAAGAAGCAGTTGATGAAGACCAGGCCGGCACAGCCAGCCCACACCAGAAGGATGGTGATGAAGGCAACACCGACGTCATAGATCACCTGATAAAGCAACAATCATCATCATGATCACTGATTTTAAGCACAGCTTATTAAATAAATCCAAACTTGGCACTCGGATTTACCTTTATTCCTGGGAAGGTGACGGCGGATGAGGCGTACGAGCCAATCATGAGTGCAATGAAAGTGGAGCGGAGATCACCAAACATGTTAGGAAGCTACAAAAGAGTAAAACAGGGGATATCAAAAACACTTCAGGTGCATAAATTACTTTTTAGAGGCAATACTGGTAAGAAAAGCATAATGTATGAGCAATATGAAAAACAAGAACGATATCTTGTAACAAGATCTGTTTTGAATGACAAAACATGTCAGATATAGCAGAGGGTATGAAAGTAAACATTACATCAGGGTAACAGTGATATTCTCTGCTGGGAGCAACATGTAGGTGGGGGGACATCGTTTGAAAAGGCAACTGCATGCCATGAATATTTTTAGCAGCGAGAGAAAGTGTGAGGGACACTGGAGAAGATTGCATAATGCTATTGCCTTTGAGCTGCATGGGTGGAGGAGTACAGCACTGGCTGTTCTAAACTGCACTGTCAGGGTAAACAACTGTCAGATGCCACAGAGAAAAAAATACAGCGGAAGGAAGATAGCCTGAACGCCTAAGATAGAGAACCACAGAGAATCTGAAAAGGAAATGAGGCAGAGGGAGCAAGAGTGTATTCTTAATCAATAGTAAGTTCAATAGTATTCTTTAAGAGAATTTTCTTAAAGATAATTAATGTACTGATGAATATGTTTATTATTTATTATTATTATTTATTTATCAATCATGTATGCTTATGAAAGGCAATCGAGCCAATCAGAGTAAGCATTCTGCAGGCTGTAGCCAGGTCATTCTCTATTGCACTGGTAAAGTTTTTGTTTCCCAGTTCAAAGCCTGGAAATATTATCAATTTACTTTTTATTTTATTTAGAATCAGAATCAGAATGAGGTTTATGATTAGTATGCTTAAACACACAATAAATTTGTCTTGGTGACAGAAGTTTCCTGTACAGACAAAAAAGACAAATAAAATGAATGAAAAACAATATAATTTTAATATATACATATATACAATTATATATAATATTTTATCATTTTATTCACTTAATTTATTTTTTTTAATTTAATTTTAATCCTTTTATTTTGATACATATTTAAAAATGTACAAATGTTTCATGTAGTCTCTCACTGTAATCAACTTGGATGTATAATAAATGTAAAATAATGCTGTTTAAAATAGTATTGTATGTCACACCATTTTATTTTTTTTAATATTTTATTGCAGTTGCAGGGTGTCAAAGTGTTCTAGTACATGTTTCTTATTTTCTAATTTCTAGGTATTTTCCATTTCTCTGAATAAAAAAAACCCATCTATTTCACACCCGTTGACAGCTGACAGCATCTTATATCACATTTCCTCTACAACGTGCAGTTCAAACATCAACACAGATTTTCCAAGATCTCTCTGGACATCTTCCACTTCCCATGTACTTCACAGTTCAAAAGCTTGTTAAAGACAAAAATGAAGGAAAGCTCTCCCTTGGAAACCAACATAGATGTCATTTCACTGCCTCTAATTAGAGTAAAGGTCATCCCAGAGCCAAAACATCCCAGATGACAGACACTTACAATAACTCTCACACACCCAGCAGCCCTATAGGCGGCATTGTGCCTGTGGCTGGAGGGACTGTGTAAGAACAGCTTTGGCTAATGGACTGTGGAACAGGGCCGACAGGACAGAGAGTAATGGCCTTTTCATGGAGTTGAGTAACATGTGAAGTACCAAGAGACAGTTTCAATAACACGGTTCTTCTGCTTTCTCAGACAGTCACTAGCCATGGCTGGTCATGTGATGTCAAACACAAAGAGACACTGCGACAAAGGCCCTTTTATCAAACTTATCTTGTATTATAACGCGAGTGTCGCTCTGTCTTGCTTGTGCTCCAGTGAAATTGGCTAGGGAGTACAACAATACGTTGGAATTTGACAAACACTGATAGTCTACAAGTAAGTCAATAAGACCAGAGGAATCCACTGAGACCAAACAGTCCCAAAGTCATGGCCACTGGAACTCAGAAAACACTGTAGTGTAAAACAACCAAAAGATTCACAATAATGGTTATCTAAAATAACATTTTTTTTAAATTAATATTAAAAATATTATCTCTAAATATTTAAAAAAATACATCTGATACTAATCTGATGCACTTGTGAGGCAAGTACTTAAGGTACACTACTGTTCAAAAGTTTAAGGACAGTCAGTAATCAATACTTTTATTCAGCATGGATGCATTAATCAAAAGTGACATTAAAGACATGTATAATGTTACAAAAAAAATAATTTAAAATCAATGTTGTTCTTTCTATTCATCAAAGAATAGATTTGTTGATCCAAATATGTATCATGCATTCCACAAACATATTAAGCAGCACAACTGTTTTCAACATTGATAATAATAATGAATGTTTCTTGAGCAGTAAATCAGCATATGAGAATGATTTCTGAAGGATCATGTGACACTTAAGACTGGAGTAATGATGCTGAAAATTCAGCTTTGCATCACAGGAATAAATTACATTTTAGAATACATTGAAATAGAAAATAGAAAAAAGTTATTTTAAATTGTAATAATATTTCACACATATTTCATTTACGATCAAATAAAAGCAGCCTTGGTGAGCACAAGTTACTTCTTACAAAAGCATAAAAAATCTTACCAATAATTTCCTTTGAATAGTAGTGTATATTCAAACAAATAAGTAATATTTCGTTAATTTTATCACTGTAGACATGGAGCTTTCTCTGTACTATAAATTGTTTAAACTGAGTGCTATTTTTAGCCTTGAGCTACCCAGAAGCTGATTTAATTTGGGATCGATGTGCACTAAAGTCAGCGGGTGTGATACTTGATTGATTTGTTGAGATAAAAAAGGAAATTCTGAAGTGCCTGAGTTGAGTTACTGTGTCCTACTCTCCCAAAAGCACCTGTCAAAATTGATTTATGTGTGGGGGTTTTGTATGAAAACAAATCAATTAATGTTTTCATGAGAAAACACACCGATCGTCATTATGAATTTGGCTTACCCATCCCCATTTGTGCAACATATGACCAGAGAAATCTGTCAAATCCTTTTTCCAACTCTCTCTGGGAGGAAGGACAGTGAGTCATTGAAAATGGGTTGGGGGGAGGGGCCTGAAGTGGCTAAATCATACTTGCCACCACAAGAGAACGACAATGAGTGAGAGGAAATTAACATAGGAACACAACACATACATAGAAGTGAAACATAGATAAAAACTTGAAGGTGAGCTGGTGGGCTACCAGAGGGTCATATATAGTCTGCCTATATTTAACATGCACTTGATCATTATTTGTTCCACACTTAACTGACTGTTTGGCCCTGGTGCATTTATGACTCATTTTTTCATCATTTTTAGTCCCGCTCATGGGGTCTGCTTCATCAGAATTATTCACACACACACATTGGATTTGGCACAGGTTTTACGCCGGATGCCCTTGCTGACGCAACTCAGTAGTGAGAGTGCTGGGTGCATTTAGATGGCTAATTATATTATAAAACTATCACACCTCATTTTGAGGTGTCCAATGGACCAATGGACATGCAGCAAGATATCGGTGTGATCGACAGCAATAACGACTGATAATGATGGCATCATATATCTGTTTTCTGGAGCCTAAAAGCACCTATTTCTCCATTATAAGCCATTTTTTTCTATTTGCTTCCTCACATGACTCAGCATCCTAAAGAAGTGGGTTATAAATGGATTGAAGGCACAAATGAAAAAAAAAACAGCATTAGTGCATCAGAGAGTGAGACAGAGCTGGGATACAGAGGAACAGGATATCCCCCAAAGAAATTTTATGGTTCAGAGGTTGCAATATTACAGAGCTCCTACAAAAATAAAAAATATATTGACATTCCCGTGCACACGCATTACAATTTCCGGTTAAAGTATACCCTACTATTACCAATTTCCTTTGTCTATCACTGCCATTTTACTATGAAGTAAGTGAGAGTATGGATGCGCAAAGTGCTCAAAATGTGGCTTTTGTTAGGGCAAAATGTCATATTTCAAGGCCTTATGTCCGCTTTAACAAATTTAACTTTGTGGCAGCCGAAAAACCGCCCCATGAAATAGGCTGATGGCGCAATGGGTGGCTCAGTCCTATATGCTAAGTTTAATGGTTCATAAAAAAATATTGGTACAATAAAAAGTGATAAAAATGTGTATTTCGTTAGGGCAATATTTATATTGCAATATACACGCAATAGTTTCTTGTGAGCACGCAAAACGTTTCTCGTGCACAGGCGAATGTTTCTCGGGCGCATACAAAAGTCTGTGTATTTTTTATTTTTGCAAATAAATAAAAAGCCCTTTAGGGGCTCCGTACTATTTTATATATTTATTTCCTAAGAAGATATTAAAAATAGAAATTAGGCAATTTCTGACATACAATAAGAGCATATAGCTATAAAATGAATGTTAACAGCTAAGATAATTTTGTCCTGGAAAAATGTACTGGTTGCTAAGGTTTTCTGGGTGGTTGCATATTTATTTATTTATTTTTCTAACTTTAGTGAGGTTGTGTTGCAAAAGATTTTAAAAAATGGTTGCTTGCCATACAGCCAGTAGGATGACAGATACAGACAGACAGAGAGCTAAAACGGGAGAGGATAAGAGCTGCAGAAATGGGCAGATGAAGGATTGAGGTCAGACAGTGAATCAGATGGCTGGGAGGGGACAGTCCAGCCATTAGACAGAGAGCTGAGTCAGTGTACTGGGAAAACATCAGAGGTGTGCTGGGAGGAAACACAAGCTCTCAGGCACTCGCACTGCAGCTGCACTAAAACTGCTGAGCGCGCAGACACAGAGAGACAAAAAAGTGAGGAAAAGAAAGAGACAGAAGGGTCAACTGCCAGCTTCACCTAACCTCTTACTGTCTTCAGAATGTGAGACTTGGTTATATTCATCATAGAATACAATGTTCAGAAAAGTTTGGGTAAAAAAGACTGGGTAAAATGACAGTGATGAGCACTACATTTTCCCCAAAGTTGAACATTCTTCAACTCTCGGCGATAGGTGAAATAGAAACTTAGCACCTTGTTACGCTCCTGCCGTTTTAAAAACGCGGCGCTCACATTGAAAAAAATTGGTAAAATACACTAGCCACGGGAAAAAATGCTTTGGTGGACACACGGCCTTAGGGGTGTTCTGGTTGGTTGGTGAATTTGGAAAAATTTTGTAATAAAAATAACAACACACATCAACTCAAAAAGCTACACAGTTTCATTTGTGTCTGTAGCAAAAATGTTGCATGATGGGTTATTTGCTAAAGTTTAGATTTGTTTAAATGCCAAACAATAAGCAACAATGATAGTGATGCCCTAGCAAGTATCCGTAAAGGTATGTCATTTTTTTTTGACTGTACTAAAGTATTAAAATACCATAATATGTTTGCAGAGATTTAGGAAACATGCTAAGTTAAAATGTGTTACAGCCAGTTATTCTACTTTGAAATGTGTGTTCCATGTCAGAATGTCTGTTTTTGTTTTGGTCTGTGTGATTCCGCTCACTGCCAATTTACCAGTAGTAATTTACCTCCCAATTTACCCCCGGTTGCCAGTTGGCGGAAAATACAGCGTATTGCAGCCATGGAAGCTGTCAATATTACATATGGCACCTTTAATAAGTCTAATAATAGTAACACGTAATAAAGCTATTGAGAGATGCACCCAAACAACAGATGTCAGACAGTATGAACTTTACTGTGAACCTCAGGTTCAACCTCTCGACACAACCAGCAGGGTAAAACACATAGTTATACAGAACAGCTGGGAAAAGGTTCTAAGACCACAACAGCTGAGATAACAGTTTGTCCTTTTCCACTATGCACTCATGCATGCCAGTTCACTCACTGTTTCTGTGTGTGTTTTTCTCTGTGTGATAGAGATAGAGGATTGCCCAGACAGGCTGAGGCATGTAAGGTAGCACAAGAACCGGGGATATAAAATCAACAACACAAGCAGATGAACTGGTTGCGGGAACGGCTGTGCCATCAGCTATGAACTCTTTAGACCCCAAAGTTTTCTATGACCTCAAAACAGCATGCAGAAACAAGAGACAACCAGCCTTCAGCTGCCAATGAACACAACTTCCTGTTTTCTTCAACCCAGTCTGCTCTCTTTAATGATGATGTTTCTCAATATGAACCCAATGAACTGCAGATGTCACACTAAACATAAAGCTAGATGTTTTGTTGCCTTTATCACTTAAACTGTAATAGTGTGTGGAAAGACACAATAGCTCTGAGCTACCTTGCTGTCTACTGCTTACATACACAACTGCCTTCTAAGGCAACATAATAAATAGAACAGCATAAATGACTATAGGCAGCAACTTGTCTCTGTTTGCACGTTCCAGACAGACTGTCTTCTGTGTATTATTCAGACACTGTTTCTGTGAGTTACATTGTTATACCAGTAAATGCAGCAAGTGACCATCTTTATAAGTAAGTCATCACATCATTAATCACTTATTTTAAAACACTGATTCATTCAGAAAGTGACTGGCTAAATATCGAAATCGCATAGTACCATACTTTTACATTATCTTTATATGACAGAAATAATAAGAATAGTATGGCTGCTAGTATGCTATTATTATAATTTTTAGCTACTGTCTTTAAGAGTGAGTCATTGAATCATTTAGTCCACTGATTCATTCAGAAATGAAACAAGAGGCTGGTTGAAATTGGAATAGCACACTAGTATACTACTCTCACTATTCTTACTACTCTTACTCTACTCTTACTATTTCTGTCATATAAAGATATGGATGAGCTAAAAAATCTAATAATTCCTATGCCAGTATCAGTATTTCTAGGATGAACCAGTGGGTTGCTGGAAATGCAGCTAAGAAAAATGTCTATTTAAGGATGAATAAATGATGATGCAGCAATTTTTGGGAACAGAAAAGACCTGCATTATTCAGCTACATTGAGTTTTAGTGGCTTGTGGCCAGCATGTGAGATGCGCCATGGTCTTTGCGCAAAAGACCGGAGAGGACACCCATGGAGACTCACTAGTATGACATGAGCACTTACTGTGAGTGAGGTGAAGGTCATGCACATGCCTCCAAACCCATTCAGCGCAAGGGCGAAGAAGATTAGGATGGAGAGATCTGTGAAAGAAAAATACAAGGGGATGTCAAAGAGAGCAGGGATAGGTGGGTATTGACAGCAATGGTGGTCTCAGCTGGATTTGCAAACATACTTCTAGGGTCACTGGCTCCATATGCAATTAGGATGCAGGAGAAGGCAAACGAAGCACTACGAAGAGATCATTTCATGTTATTCTTATGACACATCATGTATTCCACATATAATTCTTATATTTTAGCACAGGGATTTTCAAACTGGGGGCCATGGAAAAGTTATAACATAATAAAATATAATACATAAAAAAATAACAAAACTTATATATATATATATTATAAAGTATTTGTTCAAAATTAGTGCTGTCAAATTAATTAATCATGATTAATTGCATCTAACATAAAAGTTTGTAAATATATATGTGTGTATACACACACATACTATATATATATAAACTTTTATGTTAGATGCAATTATTCGCAATTAATCAATTTGACAGCACTATTCAAAATCAAAATATAAATAAATAATATCAAAATAAAACAATATGTAATAAATTAGTATATTTAACACAAATTTATAATGCTAATAAAAATAGTATAATACAATATTAATAATATTTTTACCATATTAATAGAGTACATTTTTATTTAGTGTATTCAGAAGGTATTCCTCCTATACCTGCCGAGCAGCCTTAATTTGCGTGGGCCGTATTTGTCCATGATAATGCCGAGGGGCAGTGTGATGGCGCTGAGGAGGAAGGAGCCGATGGTGAAGGCCAAGTTCAGCATCTCATCTTGCTCTTTACAGATGGTCCAGCCATTCATCTTAAGATTTTCCTCCTCCTCATTTCTTGGGCCTGTTGTTGTACCATTTTCATTCTCAGATACATTCTGTCCTGTACTGTTACCTGGAGGATTGGAACGCATAAGACAGAATGAACCCAAACTGAGCAATCTAATCACCAAACTAGCACTAACCAGTGTGGACCAGCGTGGAAAGTCATGCCGGACTAAGCTGGTCTTTTTAGCTGAGTAGTCAGCAGTCACATGTAAAACTCCATGGACTAATTGGGACTCTGACTTCTAGGAATTGCACTCGGGAAAGTAAAACAGGAAATGCCTTTATGAGATACAGTGGCCACCATCATGTCCCCCTCCTAAAGCAGCCAGGGTGCTGGGCAAAGGGCCAAATAAACAGGCAGCTATACACAGTAAACAACCATAGCAGAAATAGCATGGGAGTCTATTTGAACCCACAGCCTCAACACCTTCTTACAACCGTCAAGGCATGAGCAGCTTGACTAACATTTAATCCTGTTCTGTTACCCAGTGCTCCCCTGTTGTTTTGACTATGGATAATCATGCTTTGTCTTCTTCAAGACAAAAATGTTTAAACAGCGTTCTTTTGAATTGTCAACGGCCTTGAAAATGGTCTGGAATAACTTGTTCTGATGGGGGATGTGGCTGTTTGCAGCATATGGTGTTATGAATGTAACAGGGTGGGCAAGAGACAGAGAGTCTTTGTGTGAGGGATTTTTGTTCGCATGTAATCAGTAAACAAAAAAATTTGACCTGAGCAGGTGATTGATGATGAAAAGAAATGGGTTAGAGATCACTGATTGATTATTAGAGGACAGATATCTGCTAAGCTTGAAATATTTTGCTGAGCAATAAAGGAGGAGCTGCCTTGAGTCAATACATACCCGTTTCAATAGCTGCTCCTGATAGCAGTTACAGACTGACACAAAAAGTGTTATTTCAAAATATTCGTTTTAATGTATTTTTTATCAAATAAATCCAGACTTCAAAACATTTCAAAAACATAAAGCAATCTTATAGACCCCATACTTATGAACGGTGGTGTATTCTTATGAATAAAATATCAATTAAAACATATAAATAAAATGTTATGAACCTAAAAACAGCCTCCATTTTCTGTATGCATTTGGGTTGAAATATGACTTGCAGATGTTCTTGACAGGTTTTGTTGGATTCACATTTTAGGTCTCTTCAGATGAACGAGTACCTCAGATGTTTCTGAACCATTGTTCCACTAGATCTAATCGGCAACAGCAAAAAACAGACACAGCCTGATTTTCCATTTGCTTTGATATGGAGAAGTGAGAGAAGAACAGAATGAGAATTCAACATGAGTCTGAAGCACAAAGCCGTCATGAACAGAAGTGCTGGGCCCAAGCATTTAGCCAGACAAGCATTTTCCTGGTCAGTGTTTCCTCATGCCTGCTGATTAAAGAGAACCAACCAGCTGATAATGTGAGATAGAAAGCTGAGTCCAAGGGAAACAAGTACTAGGTGAGGAAATGGCAAGATAATCTCATATTTACATTGAGTAAACATTTGAGCCACATTTACTTCCTTGTGTCCTGAGACATGTGAGGCCTGGTGTCTAGAATCTCTGAACTAGATGCTGACAACAGCTGAAATGAAAGAGAGAAAGGAAGTCTGAATGCACAGGATTGCAATGTGCATTGATATTTTTGACCTCTCCCACTATTCTATCAATAAAAGTCAAAATAAGCGTTGTACTAGACTATTACTTAATGATAGCTAACAGTGAGGAAATCTGAGGAGGACAAAATCCATGTTTCTGTGTTCGGAACTTCACATTGCTGCATGAACCACAAAGTCTCAAACACAAGAATATAGCTGCAAGCAGTGAATATAGCTCAAGCCCCAGTGCCACCGCTACCCTGCTGGTTTTAGCGCAACTGTGCAGGGAGGGCAATATACATTTAAAGCTGGTAAATGTAAAAGACCTATGTCAAAGTCATTTGAATATGTTGCTTAACCTTATTACACACACTATACACACACAAACACACACAGAGGCAGAGTGAGATCAAAGGATAAGTTGGAGAAAATTAGTTAGTTGAGCCAGAAAATTCAACAATATTTTAAACAAAAAAGTAAAATCTAAACTGTGACAGAAAGTAGTCTTTGATAATGTCTAAATGTATATCCAAACGCAATAGCTAATAAAAGTAATTAATTATGTCTGAAAACAGTGTTCTCAGCTACAAGGCTTTTCTCAACACTGTTTCGCCTATGCCATCTAGTGGTTATACTATGTATTACATTTTATTTATTTATTTCAACCAGATAGCATGAAATCTGCATATTTTTAACAATATGATAAAAAAAATAAAATGTGTATCATTTATTATTTAGAAGATATGACGCTTCCAGTATCCCTTTTTGTCATTACTTTACCCCCTCGCCATGGCAACACCGTTCAAGATATCCAATACCCGTTCACAATTTAGCATCTTCAATATATTGGCATCATAATGAGAAAGTTTGGTGTGGATCATATGAAGCCCTTTGGAGCAGTAGTTAAAAATTCAGAGCTTGATTCAAAAAATGGTCTCCCAGTGGCTTACATTATTGTCAGTTTAGTGTTAGTGATTAATTTACAGTAAAACAAAAGATAACATCTATGCTTTTAAAAAACTGTATTTTTGTCTTACATTTCATAATAAACTCAGACAAGCTCAGTACCGACTCATTTTCTGTCAGTTCATTTTTGTGAATTGGAATGTGTGCAAAGGATTGTGGGTGATTTAAGGCCACGAAGGACACTTATGGTGCATCCTTCAAAACAGGCCGAATGAAGGACGCGAAACGAAGGCTGCCTTCCAAAGATCTTTAAAATTGAGATGCCTTCAGTGACATTTGGCGACGTGGCAGCCAAGATATGCAGCCTAGGATGCAGCCTTCCGTTTGAGAAACACCCATCTTAGGTTAAACTAACCCCCCACTTTAGTCAAAAGGTGGCGCTACAGAGCCCCTCCTACACGCCCATTTCTAAGGCTTTGCCCATGTCTACTGGTCGACACCTCTGATGTGTGTCAAGTTTTAATATTAATATTAAAGTTTTAAGTGTTGCCATGATAACAGTATTCACGATATCAAGAATCCTTTCACAGGATACATCTGCAGTGTCTTTACATTATTCTGACGAAGTTTGAAGCAAATCGGGTAAAAATAAGAGGCCGATTGCAAAGCATTTAGAAAGTGACACATGCTGACCGAGTTTAGTAGCAATCGGCTGAATCACCTAGGAGGAGTATATCAAATTTCAGAGCATGCATTTTTCAAACAACTCATAATAGCTGACTTCCTGTTGGGATGGCGTATTACTTTTTTTGTGTGAAAGTTGTTTGGCTTGATGGCATCTATAAGTGTATGAAGTTTGGTTACTGTAGGTGAAAGTGGTGCGCTACAGAGCCCCTCAAATACAACCATATAAAAGGTGCGCCACAGAGCCCCCTACGCCCCCCCCCCCCCAATGTCAAGAGCATTGAGCATGTTAAGGGCCCGAAAGTTTGAAAAAAAAATTACCTTAGGAAAACAAGCGAATAACGAAATAAGTGAAGACTGAAGACAACAGAAGTGCCCTCTAGATCATGACGATGATGTTTACTTGTACGCATTGTGCTAATGGGTCATAAGGTCTCAAAGTAGTCCAGCTGTTTCTTTGGGATTTCGGAAATGTGTTTTCACAAAGGCGTGTTAAATCATTTACGAGTCAGATTTCAAAGTGGAAAAATGAAAAATAAATCAGGGCCAGTTCAGACCAGCATGGCTGAGTCTCCTGGCCCCATTCACTGAAAAAGTCACAATCAAAGGAGCACAGAAAGAAGTATTTGAAGAACAAGACGTTACACTCCAAAAGAAACTTCACACTGGTGTCAACAAGCAGATATTTTGAAACCATTAGCAATAATGTTGAATTGTCAGAGGCCATATTACAGTACACAATATGAACAGACAGGAGGTCAGCAAAAATCCATGTTTTTTTTTTATTATGACTGAGCCATTTGGCCCTGTGACAATGACATTTTTTCTATTAGCAGTTTTAATGTATAAGTAGAATTTTATGTGCGTCAGTCCATGATGTATTAATAAATAAAGTTAATCTCGGAGATCAGTAGGAACATGCTGTTCTTCACAGATGCACATCATAACCTAGACACATATTTGCCATGAGTTGTAAGTAGAGCTGAACAGTCCTATTCCAGCTAAGATTCTACATTCATCTGTATTAATTACACAGCATAATGTTTATGCAATGACATAAGATAATAGACCTTGTTTTCTGAAAAAAGTGACAATACTCAAAAAAAAAAAAAAACATCTGCCAATGAGGTAAGAAAAATAAACTTGTTTTCACTTTGAATTAAGATTTTTTTTTTTTTTTTTTTGTATTAAGTATAAACTCAATTCGTTTTTATACATTTTTTTAGACTTAATATTTAAGTGATTTTGCTTGTAAATATATCACGATTTAAGAATGTTTAGATATTTGTACTGGAAAACAAGACAAAAATACTGACTGAGAAGATTTTTTTGCACAGTACATTTTTTTTGTTATCAAAGGCTGTGCTTTTAAAGCACAACATATAAGTAATTATAAGTTGACCCACATATCAGTTCACGGAATGGTTGGTGTCTTTCATCTTTGTTAAGTGGTCTACACTCCTTTAGCTATTCAGAAAATCCGCAATTAGTCTAGCATATCACCATCCTTTTGAAGGTTTCTTGATATTTATTGTTTGATTAAACCTTTCATACTAAGATCTTAAGATGATACAGCTGAAACATGGAAGTATCTCTACTGTGTTATATAAGCTAAGCAGATTGATGTCCTCTGGTCTGTTTACCCTGAAATCAACTCTGTGAAGGAGCTCAAATTATCTAGACCACTTTGCCAACATTCTGATGCCAAACAAGCTTGTAGATGCTGTTTGTAATTCCTAATGGCAACACAATGCAAGAGGGCTTCCAAATAAGGTGCACTGACTCTCAGTGATCAATTGATATTCAGGTTTGGATTCCCCCAGAAGCCCTGTGATGGGCGCCAGACAGAGATTTTTGTTTTTCATAATGCTGCATCACATTTACTTATGCAACAAAGTGATTATAACATCTATCAACTGCTGCAGCCTCTGTTGTGAAATAATACAAGTTTTATAGGTCAAATCAACAACAGTGTTTAAGGTAACTGCATTGCAAGATGGTTTGAGCCCATTTGCCAAACATTTATTGTTAACATTTGAGTGGGGAAAGCGAGAAAACAATGCTATTAAAGCAATTAATATGCTTTGTATATATATATATATATATATATATATATATATATATATATTAGACTTTTCTTTTATGTTCACGTAATTATTTGCAGCATTCAATCTGGCATATATAATGCATAGTGCATTTGATGTCTTTATGAGTTTCTGTTTGTTTCTGTAACACTGAGTGCACTCGTTTGTCCCCCTCCTCACTAGGGCTGTCACTTTACGTTCGAAAATCGATTTCACAATCGATCGGACCAACCAACATAAGTTTCGAAAACGTAAATATGGAATCGATTTTAACCAAATATGCACACTATTAGTTTTAAACGAATTAAACAAATAAAAAAGACAGATGTAACAAAACTCACAAACAAGCAGAAAAAGAAAATAAAGAATTTCGAAAGTGCAGTAGGCGAAGGTGCACCTTGCGCAGCTGGCAATGAAGTACCTGAGTGTCCGTGGGACATCAGTGCGGTCGGAGCGCGTCTTCTCAACAGCTGGACATATAGTGCATAAAAAACGCTCTGCTCTGGACCCTGAAAATGTTGATCGACTTGTTTTCCTGTCCAATAATTTGTAATAGGCCTAGCCTTATTTGCACGTTTCATTATACGCCTGCATAGCCTATGTGTCGGTTACGTTCAATTAAAAAAAACACATAGCCTGTTCTCAAGTAAGTCCATTTAAAGTTTCATTTTTGAACAGTTGTCTATAATGGATTGAATCATTACGTAAAATAATTTTGAAGATTTCTGAATATCCTAAATCATAAATGCAGCGCTGTTGTAGACTGCGACAGATGTTTCTAGTCCACTGTCTGATTTGGAGAATGTAGCGGCCCTGCGTGTTTATCCTACACGAACTTAACGTTCAGTGTAGACTAGTCCTTCAGTGAATTTTAAGTTTTATTTTCAACCTCTTTTCATGGGCTACAATCGCCTACGTAGGCGAAATTTGTTAGACATGTCTAATCGTAAACACAGCCACGTTGAAGTCTGCAGTAATGTTTTTCACTGATGTTATGGCAGTTCACTCTGCTTATTGTTTTTCGAGAATGTTGCACTCCTGATATCATTGTGCACGAAACTTCACAATGAATCATCAGAAATATTGCTGACTTGTGCTTCTCAAGCGCCCTCTTTACGTTCGTCCTAATGCCTGTTAGTTGTCCGTGGATTGGCCTATATTTGGCGTTAAAAATGGAAACGTCTTGAGATATGGAAAATCGATTTTACAGTTGATTCAATGAACACTTATGTCTCAAAAATCGAACAGGATTTTTTCACAAAAGTGACTGCCGTACTCCTCACCTTGTTCTCTGCAGAGGTAGGAGTAAAAGCCCTCTGATTTCAGCATAATGAGCAGTGAGCCCCATCCGAGCAGGACAGCAGAGAACAACAGGCTTTCGATCACCGCAGTAATCGCCATCCACCAGCGCCTGGAGAAGGCTGTGGCCAGTGAGGGAGCCATGACTGAAGGAGATGATACAGTCTGTGCTGGGAATACAGAGGAAATCCTCCTAAACTTTGGGCAATCCTGTGAAAGTGGCCATAGAGTTGGATGTCAGTTATTTAATGTTGAATACTAAATAATATTAATAAATTATAATTACATGTTTAATACATGTATAATGATGCATTTTACTTTTTTTATATCCCAACGATTACATCGTTTTTCACAGCACATAGTGAATGTTCTTTTGTTGACACTTTGTTTTAACTGCAACTCCTGTCGAACATCATTTAGATTCAGTTCCTTTGTCTCGCTTAGCTACAAAACAGCTCATAAACAAAAAACAGCTGAGTTCCAAAAGAAATGTTGTTGATCGAAACTCCGCCCATTTCCCGCCTCTAGTCCCTCCCTGCTAGCCTCCGATTGGCTGTTCGAACATTCTGTTCTCCCCCCATTGGCTACGAGATAACAGATTCAGAGAGCAGCTCCACGTGAAACCAAGATCCAGCCGGTTCGAACCAGTGCGGCGCGAGTCGATCGCTTTGTGCTAGATATATTTGTGCAAAATGTAATTATCCACAGGCGAAGTGACATTACGTCATAAAAATATACAATTCGATTCTGTTTGCTTTGCATAAACGATGTAGTTAATGGAATGCAAACAGACATCTTACACATATTGTTTTATATGCTCACAAACGCCTCATAAAACTATTTTAAGCATTAAAACTCGATCGTTTTTCTGGTTGAAATTTCTCGCGCGCGATGTCTTATATGTGTTAACGTTAAGCTGTATCCTGCGGAAAACGAGCAGCCCTAAAACTGGTCTAAACTGGACAGGCATCATCATCAGTGCCTCCGCCTGTGTGTGTATGTGCACCCCTCTCCCCTCCTTCCTCATGACTACAGAGCTCAGCTGTTCAGTGTACACACACTCTGAACTGAATAACACACGCGATAAACCCACTTCCTGGTTATCGCTTCACAATATTGTTCTGTACTAGGCTAAATAAATGCTCGCTGTAAAAATGTGGACATTGTAATATATAGGCTACCTAAAATATGATGTACCAGCAGTTCTGTTTCCCATTCATCATATGATACTGCAAAACACGGTTTCTGACGGCAAATGTAAAAGCTCGTGTAACAAAATTATTTTTCGGAAATGAGCAATTGTCGAAGATATTCAATGCAAGTTGCATACAGCTGTTTAGGCACTGAACAAAGTTGCGGCATAAAACTCATTAACCGCGTTATATAGAATTCAGACAATATATCACAGTTCAGTTACGGTGCATAACGTCAAAACGTGCAATGACATGATAAAACAGTTATTGAAGAACGGCCTAGTCTTTGACATAAGGAAGGATTGTGCAAAATAATCCAACATTTTTTAAAACAATATCTAATATTTTTAAAACAAAAATAAACGATTTACTTTATCAATAACTGTGTAAAATGTATATAAAATTACTGTATTACATTATCAACAGTCTTATCAGGTAAACTTACAATAGAGCATCCTTATAATAAGTCATACCTATTTCCTTCACCAAATCCTCGCTTCGGCTCTCTTCAGAGTAGAAAAGGTTTAAACAACCTTCTGATGCCAATTTCGCTCTTTGGGTTATGCTCATACATACATTTATTTCCCAACATCTCTTATTCCCGATTTTATATTTGCACCGCTTGCTTCACACAAACAAGCCAACTTCCCCATTGGCTGGTTCCTGAGCTAGAGATGAGACCAGCCAATCAGAGCACCGCTCGGCGAAAATATATAAATAAATATTTTGCTCCAGCGCAAAGAACATTCACAGAACACACACACCAGATTGTTGTGGTCCCTGCTACAATTTTACGGAATTTGATGTCCTTTTATGGCTTTTTAACATTCATTAAAAAACCCCAACAACAAACAAAGGAAGCCGTCCTCGTACTTCAATGATTTCAATATCGCTCATAATAATGACCAAGCTGATGTTCACCAATGATTATTGCAAAACTACTAGAAGACTGGCACATGAAATAGCCTAAACATAACATATCGTAATCGAATTTGACAAAAGTCTCGATGTACATTATGGGTTTCCCATGAAAAAGAAACGACACTAACATGCTCTTTGAGTATCAGATATGAGCTCTTTTCAAACTTCTGAAGTCGCATTTATCTGTGGTCTGTTTATCAAAGATGATTAACATTGCATAAATAGCCTAATTGCGTAGCACATAGCAAAAGAGGTATTATAATAGAGGGGAAATGAACAAATGACCAAAACACTTTTTACGGTGTATTATCAGGTTTTCTGTTGTTGCTTGCAATCTTTCTAAGCACTAAACTGAACAAAGGAGTGATATGAGTCGCAAAACATTACGTCGGCATCTGGTGGTTTAAATGAGCAACTACATACAAATATAGACAAGTAAACTACTTTATGAGGTATTACTGATATTAAGTATTCTTCAGGAACCTGTGAAAACCCCTATTTTTGCTGTTCATTCTCTATTTTGCACATCAATAAACTTATGCAATGTTTGAGACTCAACAGAGTTTAGTAGATTACTTACAAAAAACTTACAAAAATTACTGATTACAAATCACATGACAACAATTTTAGTTAGTAACGTAATCCATTAAATTACATATTTAAGGTAATATAATCTGACTACTTTTGGATTACTTTTAGATTACTTTTGACCTAACTTGTTTATCACATTGATTTGAGTAGAATGATCTTGTACCATATTAATATAAAAATACAAAGAGAAAGAAAATATATTCAATTCTTTGTTATCAACAACATGAAAGTGCATGAAATATTACATTACGTCAGGGTTTCCCAGACTGGGGTTCCTGAGTTTAATGAAAATATATTAAGTAATTAAATCATAAACAAAATTAAATAATTTAAAAATAAAAACAATAAAAAAAAATATATATATATGTTTTTGTTTGCCTGCATGTCATGTGACAATTAACCGACATCAGAGAACTGTGAACTTAATTTAATGATTTATTGTTATTATTATAATTGACTTGATTTTATTATTGACCTAATTTACAAATTAAAATCTCAGGGGGTACTTCAAGTAAATATATTAGGTCAAAGAAATTTCAGCTGACAAAAAAAGTTGGGGAATCCCTGCATTACATGTAAATATGAAATGAGTGAATTTGTACATTTTATATGTGTTTGAAAGACAAAAGCTTCCAAAGACATTAATGCATGGTTAAATAACTCACTGAAACTGGTTGATAATTCAAATAGTAATTAATGTGTGAATCAGGAGTTGATTAGATATGCAATGTTGCAATGTTGAGAAAACACGTTAAAAGTGAAATGACTTCTGTAAATCCAGTGATCAATTGCTGTGTGGGTCTCAGTTTTCAGTGATAGTCACATGACTGTGTGTGCCACAAACCTAGAAGACCTTCTGAACGTATACAAGCAGTAGGAGTTTTAAAAAGTAACTGTAGTCTGATTACAAGTATTTTAACACGTAATATAATCTAATTACAAGCACTTAATTTTTGGAATCTGATTACAGTCATTACACAATCCATATTTCATGTAATCCGTTACTACCCAGCTCTGTGCACATGTATGGTAAGCCTTTGCATTCAACACAGCAGGCATCAATATATGGAATTATACATCTGAAGCAATGCGGTTTGAACTGACAAACCACAGACTCCATTACCAAAGCAGACTGGAATCTGGAGAACCCATATAATGTGTTTATTGAACATCTATTTGTACATCTTGTTTTAATGATTGCATAACAACACTTTGCGTTGTAAAAATTGCTAAGCAATAATACTTGTTATAACAATTCATATTTCAAGATGTTATGACAATGCATGAACCTACATTATGCAACTTTCAGAAAGAAGACAGGCGTGCAATGTTTCAAACACTATTATCTGACTGATTTATTACAACTGGCTTGACGTAAAGTAACAGTAATAAATAAAGGAAGTCACTAGTTAGCAATAGTTTCACGTCACTTGATAGTATCTTTGAATTAATTGCATCGACTAACCAAAGGATACCATGCCTTTGTGTATTTTACACATACATTTTTACTTCTGTTTATGAAGCATCTTAGAAGAGCCATGAGCTCTGCATGTAAAAGCGCCCAGAAAAAAAGGGCAATAAACCACAACTGTGGCAGTATTATTGTCAAAATGGACTGAGACACTATAGCAGAAAGACAAAGAAGACAATAATTTACAAAGTACAAGAAGAACTGACGTGTGTTAAAAAGGCATTTTAGGGTCCTGAAAGCACTTAAAAGTTTGAGTAAAATCTTGTTGTGTGGCTTTTAGCCAAAAGCTGTAACGTTTTTGCTAATAAAAAGTTATTTCACAAAATAAATAAATGTAATTCACTGTCTTTAGAAATAACGGTCTATGAATCATTGACAGTTCAGGTTATATTACTGCCGATTAAATACATATTATAAATGTTCCATACCAATAAGTAGTCACAGCTCTTTCAAAGTCCAGCCTGAGTGCTTAACAGTATTATTAAAAGCAATATATCAGTTGCACTAATATTAAAACAATGTATGAATGAACTAATGTTCAGAAATGCAAATGCCGTTTTAGACAGATATTCCACTGGCTTGTTGGTTGTGGGTCAGACGCAAACTTTAATGTCAAGGTTTGGTCTGGTCTTTGCGAATTCTTTCATCTTCTTGACGCCGTCTTTGGTAAACTTGTTGTCAAACATCCTGCGATGGATAAAGAAAATATATGCCAGTTGTGTTACAGAATCATGAGGGAATAAACTGAAATAAATTAGCTCTAAATGGTTCTTACCACAGGTACTCTAATGTAGTGTTCTCTTTGAGCGCAGCCATGAGGACTTCTGCTCCTTTGTCTGTCACTAAGTTGTCACGAAGTCTATTGAAGGCAAAATGTTTAAACACAGTGAACACTGAAGATAAATAATTGATTAAAAAGACTGCAATGGTGGAGATTAGTCTCGATCACCTGATATCTGTCAGCGTGCAATTCATCCTCAGCAAGTCTGCAAGATAACCAGCTCCAGCATCTCCAATTTTATTGATGGCCATTCTAATGAAAGATATTGTAAACATAGCGTAAGATGCAACATATGTGTATTTGTAACTAAAAATTCTGTTGTTTTTTTTCCATTGTTCACCTGAGATCTGTCACAGTACGATTTTCTTTTAGTGCTTCCACAAGGATTTTCAGGCCTTCACAGCCAAGCCCTGTTGCAAC
Organism: Coreius guichenoti; assembly: GCA_039654105.1. Classification (NCBI taxonomy): domain Eukaryota; kingdom Metazoa; phylum Chordata; class Actinopteri; order Cypriniformes; family Gobionidae; genus Coreius; species Coreius guichenoti. Next base: position 22,680,075 of record CM077174.1, read on the forward strand.
CACCCTATATTGAACACACACAGTCATTATAAAGTCTCACTTTTTACTATTTTCTTTTACAAACCCGATTCCAAAAAAGTTGGGACACTGTACAAATTGTGAATAAGAACAGAATGCAATGATGTGGAAGATTCAAATTTCAATATTGTATTCAGAATACAACATAGATGACATATCAAATGTTTAAACTGAGAAAATGTATCATTTTAAGGGAAAAATAAGTTGATTTTAAATTTCATGGCATCAACACATCTCAAAAAAGTTGGGACAAGGCCATGTTTACCACTGTGTGGCATCCCCTCTTCTTTTTATAACAGTCTGGGGACTGAGGAGACAAGTTGCTCAAGTTTAGGAATAGGAATGTTGTCCCATTCTTGTCTAATACAGGCTTCTAGTTGCTCAACTGTCTTAGGTCTTCTTTGTCGCATCTTCCTCTTTATGATGCGCCAAATGTTTTCTATGGGTGAAAGATCTGGACTGCAGGCTGGCATTTCAGTACCCGGATCCTTCTTCTACGCAGCCATGATGTTGTAATTGATGCAGTATGTGGTCTGGCATTGTCATGTTGGAAAATGCAAGGTCTTCCCTGAAAGAGACGACGTCTGGATGGGAGCATATGTTGTTCTAGAACTTGGATATACCTTTCAGCATTGATGGTGCCTTTCCAGATGTGTAAGCTGCCCATGCCACACGCACTCATGCAACCCCATACCATCAGAGATGCAGGCTTCTGAACTGAGCGCTGATAACAACTTGGGTTGTCTTTGTCCTCTTTAGTCCGGATGACATGGCGTCCCAGTTTTCCAAAAAGAACTTCAAATTTTGATTCGTCTGACCACAGAACAGTTTTCCACTTTGCCACAGTCCATTTTAAATGAGCCTTGGCCCAGAGAAAACGCCTGCGCTTCTGGATCATGTTAAGAAATGGCTTCTTTTTTGACCTATAGAGTTTTAGCCGGCAACGGCGAATGGCACGGTGGATTGTGTTCACCGACAATGTTTTCTGGAAGTATTCCTGAGCCCATGTTGTGATTTCCATTACAGTAGCATTCCTGTATGTGATGCAGTGCCGTCTAAGGGCCCGAAGATCACGGGCATCCAGTATGGTTTTCCGGCCTTGGCCCTTACGCACAGAGATTGTTCCAGATTCTCTGAATCTTTGGATGATATTATGCACTGTAGATGATGATAACTTCAAACTCTTTGCAATTTTTCTCTGAGAAACTCCTTTCTGATATTGCTCCACTATTTTTCGCCGCAGCATTGGGGGAATTGGTGATCCTCTGCCCATCTTGACTTCTGAGAGACACTGCCACTCTGAGAGGCTCTTTTTATACTCAATCATGTTGCCAGTTGATCTAATTAGTTGCAAATTGGTCCTCCAGCTGTTCCTTATATGTACATTTAACTTTTCCGGCCTCTTATTGCTACCTGTCCCAACTTTTTTGGAATGTGTAGCTCTCATGAAATCCAAAATGAGCCAATATTTGGCATGCCATTTCAAAATGTCTCACTTTCAACATTTGATATGTTATCTATATTCTATTGTGAATAAAATATAAGTTTATGAGATTTGTAAATTATTGCATTCCTTTTTTATTCACAATTTGTACAGTGTCCCAACTTTTTTGGAATCGGGTTTGTATTATTTAATTTATAATAATTGATTATTCATTATATAATAATTTCTATTTTACATTGTTTATTTATTTTATATATTTTTAATTATTTAATTTTTATTTCACTTACCACAGCCTCTGAATGCAACAATCTGGGTTCCTCAGAACAAGGGCTAACACAGACGCTCCCTCTGAACCAAGAGGATTCTGGCCCAGGCTTTATGCAAAGAACATACAATAAATATCAGACAATAAGTACAATAAATAATAATATTAAACATTGAGTGCATCATGTCTACCCCAATTATGCCTACAGTTTTTACCTGCCTACATTATTTACCTGAGTGTTGAGAAGAAAGGAAGGACCGGTAGGAGCCGGCATAATCCGTCAGCATCAAGTCCTTGACCGTCCAAATTTAAAACCTGCAGATCTGGGCTGAGCTGTAACAGGAAAGCCAGCTCGCTCCAGTCCCTGTCTACCAGACCGGACTGACCTAGGGCCTGCTGTGAAAGAACTTTCATCCAACCCTGTAGCCGCTGTGACAAACCAGGGTCCTGGGCCTCATATAGACAGTGACAAACATTGACCTGCCTCTCTGGGCTGAGGGTGGAGCTCTGGAGTTGGGAGTGTAACAGATGGAGGAGGAAAGGAGGAGTCGGGTCTGGAGAGGTCTGGCAAAGGAGCAGATGCATCTTGGGCCCATCAGGGAAAAATCCATTGAGGATGAGACGTGTTCTAGGAACCAGCAGGCCGCATACAAACCTGGATAAGCGGAAATAACTGGTCAGTTATGAAATGTAGTCATCATAGTAGTTCAGAGATATCAAAAAATCTTTTAAAAAGAAGAAAATGTTGCATTTAAAACAATTTGAACAAATACAGTATTTGTATTCATGTTGGTTTTATTGGGTTTGAAAATTATTTAGGTTTTCAAGAAAACTTTCAGTTTATTTTATATATACACTAGGGGTGGAACGGTTCAAGGTAAAAAAATCGAACCGTACGGTTCTCCACCCTCGGTTCGGCAAGCACTTGCACCGCGGTTCATCTCAAATCTGATGACGCATCTATAATATGGTTTCTTAAAAACTACAACGTGTAAAACACACAGACAGAGTTAGGTTAATATATGTTTCTGTCGATGGATACACATTCTGGCTTCCCAATACATTACAACAACAGCGATGATCAAAAAGCGTGGACAAAACAGTCACTCTTGTATGCGAGTGCGTCTGCTCGACCATGACCAGTCATTTATGCCGTCATCACCGGGTGTTGATAGGGCGCGAGCGCAGGTGAGACCTCAACAGCACACTGTGTTTAAACTAAACTCATTTAATCTAAACATTCAAGAGCAAGACGCGAAAGAGAACTCGCACACGCTGAGAGAAGATGTGTGTGTGTGTGCACTCATCTGATGCGCGAAAATATTGAGTTCTCTTTAAAGTTTTGCGCTTTAACGGACAAATTCACACAAAGAATACGTCAACATGCCCGTCTTGGTGAGTAATCGTAGCGAACATAGTAGGTTACGTCTTAAGTAAAACATAAACAGTCGATAAAGACGTGTGTTCATGTGTAACAGTATGTACTGAATCTGTGGATTATTTCTTAAAGGGAAAGAAGCCTTTTCCTGCTGTCTGTTTTTAATGTTAATCAAACAACAAATGACTAAGAAATCACTTACTGCTCTTGACTGAATAGCTTTTGTAACTTCAATAATGATTAATCTTTATTTAATTTATACAGTGAAGATTATAATATGCAATGTTATTTTATATTTGATTACTTTATTTAATTTATGTACTTGAAAACTTCTCGGTTCCCTGAGAGAAGGGAACGAGTATTGCGTAAGTTTTAGCTTACGCTATTCTCCTTTTCTCAAGAATATGAAGCCAAAAATTATCCTTATAATTTTATATATGTAAAACGCAGTGCAGGTGCACAGCAGACCCAAGCAGAGCGTACTAGCGCGCTGATTGGCTGTGCTGCGGCAACTGCACGAAACTATGGCGAGGCGAATATTCTGTCATATCATATAGATAAAAACTAGACCGGACAGAGTCAGACCTATAGTTATTGCAAATGTGTTACACATTCGTTTTTTATGGAATTTAGATAAAAACTAGACCGCACAGAGTCAGGACTATAGTTATTGCAAATGTGTTATACATTTGTTTTTTATGGAATTTAGATAAAAACTCGACTGGACAGAGTCGGGCCATATGATATTGCAAATGTGTTATACATTTGTTTATATGGAAAGAACCCTAGCTTGCAAAGCAGGAACCTCCAAGTTATAAAATTTAACAAATGTGGACGGAGAGGCCCAGCCTGCCGCCGCACAGATATCTTCCAGTGGTTTTCCACTGGACCAAGCCCGCAACGAGGCCATGCCTCTAGTAGAATGAGCTCTTACGCCTATGGGGCAGCAGAGACCTCTTGACTCGTAAGCTAGCGAGATAGCATCTACTATCCATCGCGACAATCTTTGCTTCGTGATCACGCACCCTCTGGTGCGACCGCCAAAGCATACGAAAAGCTGTTCCGACTGCCTGGATGCGGTGGAACGCCCTAAATAAACTCTAAGAGCCCTGATGGGACAGAGTAAATTTGCGTCTCTTTCGTCCTCAGACGAGGGAAGAGCTGATAGCGAAATGACCTGTGCTCTGAACGGAGTGGACCGGAGGGAATGCATACAGTGGGCGGCTGGGCCAGTTGTGGGCCAGCGCATCCCTGCTCTTGGAGAAATATGTTGGGCAATGAGCATTGTCTTCTGAGGCGAAGAGATCGACCTCTGCCTTGCCGAAGATGCTCCAAATTAACTGAACCGTTTGTGGGTGAAGAGACCAGTCCCCTGGGGGAATTTTGTCTCTGGATAGCACATCCGGGCCCTGGTTCAGAATGCCTGGCACATGCGCTGCCCTTAGCGAGCACAGGTTGTGCTGAGTCCATAAAAGGAGGCTTTTGGCCATGGTGTGCAGGTTTCTTGACCTGAGTCCACCCAGGCGATTTATATAGGATACCACTGACATGTTGTCCGTTCAGACTAGAACGTGGTGACCTTTAATGTCCCTAGACAGTCTATGTGCAGCCGCCTCTCCTAGCTTGATCAAAGGCCGGAGATGGGCCTGCCTTCGTGCATGGCACCCCAACCTAGGTTGGATGCATCTGTCGAGAACACTTTCCATTTTGAGACCGTGCCCATACTCACGCCAGACTGGTACCAGTCGGCTGCTTTCCAAGGAGCCAGGGCTTTGATACAGCCGTGGTTCACTTTGATGCATAAGTGGCCTGACCGCCACGCACGAGCCGGTGCGCGGGGTTTTAACCAGCGCTGGATGGGGCTCATATACAGTAGGCCTAGTTTGAGTACTACTGATGCTGAGGCCATGAGGCTTAACATCCTCTGAATGTTTGAGAGCAGTGTAAATGCCAGCTTTAAAACGATGCCGCTAGGCACTGGATGGCGAGCGCGCACTGTGACGTAAGCCGCGCTCTCATCTGTATCGAGTTCATGACTGTTCCCAGAAAATAAATATTCTGGCTGGGAGACAGCGCGCTCTTGCAGTGTTGATCCTGAGACCCAGACATTCTAGATGGCTGAGGAGCCAGGACCTGTGAGTTATAAATTGCGCCTCTGATTGGGCTATAACCAGCCAATCGTAGAGGTAGTTCAGTACTCGCACTCCCCGTAGTCTCGGGGGCAAGGGCTGCATTCATGCACTTCGTAAATGTACGGGGTGCTAGGGATTTCTTTGGAACGAGGAAGTAGCGACTGTAAAAGCCTGACTCGTTTATTGCTAAGGGGACAGTTTCCACAGCTCCTTTTTCTAACAGTTTTGACACTTCGGTGCGAAGCACGTGACTCACGTCGCTATTCACCGATGTCTCGACCACGGCGCGAAAGCGTGGGGGTCTGTGAGCAAACTGTAGCGAGTAACCTCGTTTTATTATTATGTTCAACACCCATTCTGATATACCGGGGATGGCCTCCAAGGCCTCAGCCCGCATAGCAAGGGATTAAATTAAGTTTGGAGGCGGGCCACTCTGTAATAGGGACCCGGTCGCCCGGCTGGTTTGTGCTTGTGACACTGTAGGGACAGCGTGTATGTGTAGTGGCGCGCACTTTGTAGTGGGTGCGCTCTCTACATTCAGAGCGCTCTCGGTGCGAGCTGGAGAGCGTCAACAGGGGATAATCTGTGTGAACAGTGCTTATGTGCAGGGGTGCATACTGTATAGTGGGCACACTGCCTGCAGTCAGAACAGAGGAAAAACTCTGTATTTTATTAGGGTCGTTGTTAAAACGGCGTTTGTGTGCAGGCATGCGTGTTTGATAACATTCTAGTTGACTGCAATATTTATATCTCCAGCCGCCTGAATAGAGGGGACTGGGAGAAATGTAAAGGAAGTCTATGGTGGTAATCTGGCGGCGGGACTTTTGTGTGATTTTGTGGCGCTGAATTAACAGTGCTTATGTGCAGGGGAGCATACTGTATAGTGGGCACACTGCCTACAGTCAGAACAGAGGAAAAACTCTTTTAATGGTTTATTAGGGTCGCCGTTAACACAGCGTTTGTGTGCAGGCGTGCGTGCTTCATCACAGGCTACTTAACTGCAATGTTGACATCTCCAGCCGCCTGAATAGAGGGGACTGGGAGAAGTGTAAAGAGATTGAAAATGGCGCAAGGCTTGTGACGCCTTCTGTGCTTCGGTGAAGCACTCGGCGGTGTGTGAAGTGCTTATGTGCAGGGGTGCATACTGTATAGTGGGCACACTGCCTGCAGTCAGAACAGAGGAAAAACTCTTTTTGTGATTTATTAAGGTAGCTGTTAATACAGCGTTTGTGTGCAGGCGTGCTTCATAACAGTGCGTGCGTGCTTCATAACAGGCTCGTTAACTGCAATGTTAACCTCTCCATCCGCCTGAGTAGAGGGGACTGGGAGAAGCGTAAAGAGTGAAAATGGAGCATGGCCGCCATTTTACGACGCTGCTAAGCGCTGGACAGTGAGCGTGCGCTGTGACGTAAGCCGCGCTCTCATCCGTACCGAGTCTATGACTGTTCCCAGTAAGAAATATTCTGGCTGGGAGACAGCGCTGACACCACTGGCGGCATAAGTAGAAGGGAGTCAGTGACAGAGTCCGACCACTCCTCACTTCCGGATGCAGCAAGTGTGTAGAGCCGAAGCAGCCTGGCTGGCGGAGGCATATGCTCGATCAGCGAGAGCTGACGTAGTGTGGCGGGGCTTGGATGGGTGCTTCGCTTTTGACTGCCGTCCCCAAGAGGGGGAAGGACTCTCATAACCTTTTCTCTTCGCGCTGTCGAGTGACGAGAGAGCTGAAGAAGCGAGGATTTGAGACGAGCTGAAAATTGCGCTGCTTTCAGGGAAGAAGGGGGCGGGCCTCTGCAGAGGGGCCTGACGGCAGCCTTGCAGAAACCACTCGTCCAGCCTGCTTCACGTGGGTTCCTCGGGATGAGACCAATCGAGTCTGAGGTCTCGACGGCCCTGGTCAATGAACAAGACCGGCGAAGAGGATTCTGAGGGCTCGCTCGTCTGCTCTGGCATTCTCTGTCCACGGCGCTTCTTTCTGCGTGGCCTGAGCGAGAGAAGAGGGAGAGCGGAGGGAATGGCGTCCTCATTGAAGCTGACGAGTCAAGCCCGCAGGGTCAACAGCGTCATTTTGTTGCACTCCGGGCAGCCGCCCTTAGAGTGCAGCTTCGGCGTGGTCACGGCCTAAGCACGCGGTGCAAGGAATGTGACGATCCCCGCCGAAGAGAGGGCCTCTGCACGAGGCACAGGATATACGAGGCATTTGAAACAACGCCTCAGCTCTTTTGTGAGTGTGTGTGTTGCAGCGGCGAACACACACACAGCTTGTAAAGGATATCGAACACGCCGGATGGCGCAGCTGGAACAGCAAGGGCTGAAGGCGGAGTCCAGAAGAAGGAATTCGGCGTCCTCAGAGCTGCAGGGCAGGAGCTAGTTCCGCTGAAGGCTTGTCGACGGCGGTGACTCACAATCCGGAGGTCAGCGAAGGGTGAGTCCGCTGAAGGAGATTAAATCTGAATCCTACGGCATAGTACGGGCTTTTATAGCTATAAGCCACGCCTATTTAGGCAGGAGTTGACGTGCTTGGGCGGGAAGCGACCCTATTGGTTCGCACGCCTCGCCATAGGTTCGCTCTAGTACGCTCTGCTTGGGTCTGCACTGCGTTTTACATATATAAAATTATAAGGATAATTTTTGGCTTCATAGTCTAATTAGAAAAGGAGTTTTTCCCATAGTGTAAATTAAATTTACGCAATACGAGAGTACTCTCAAAAGGGAACCACTGTTAAATACCTGAAAAACAGTTTATTTTATATGCATATTTGCTCTATTGTATGTATTTGTGCTGTTGCTTGTAGTTTGATTATTTGTTCTTATTTTGTTTATTTTTATTTCACAAATGTCCTAATTACCCTTTACATAGCACATACCGAACCGTACCGAAAACGTGACCCTAAAACCATGATACAAACCGAACCGTGAGTAATTTGAACCGTTCCACCCCTATTATACACTGAATTTTCAGCATCATTACTCCAGTCTTCAGTGTCACATTCAGAAATCATTCTAATATGATGATTTGCTGCTCAAGAAACATTTGAAAACTGTTGTGAATGATTTTTTTCAGGATTCTTTGATGAATATAAAGTTCAAAAGAACAGCATTTATTTTTTAATTTAATTTATTATTAAGTAGAATCTTCTGTAACAGTATAAATGTCTTTACTGTCACTTTTGATCAATTTAATGCATCCTTGTTTTAGAATTATTAAATTCTTTAAAAAAAAAAAAAAATCTTACTGTCCCAGACTTTTGAACGGTATTGTATAATGTTACAAAAGCTTTCTATTTCAAATAAATGCTGTTCTTTCTTACTTTTTATTAATCAAAGTTGTACACAACTTTTTTTAACATTGATGTTAATAAGAAATGTTTAGAATGAATTCTAAAGGATCATGTGACACTGGAGACTGGAGTAATGACGCTGAAAATTCAGTGTTGCCATCACAGGAATAAATTACATTTTATAATATATTCAGATAGAAAATAGTTGTTTTAAATTGTAATAATATTTCACAATATTGCTGTTTTTTTTGTATTTTTAATCAAATAAATGCAGCCTTGGTGAGCAGAAGAGACTTCTTTTGAAAACATTAAAAAAAAACTTAACCTACAACAGCAGTGTATATATGTATAGTATTTTTACAAATATTAATTATTATTTATGAATTATTAATTTTTGGCGAGTTGTGCCACATGCACAACATTTTACAACCTGTACTTAAGTCAAGTCACCTTTATTTATATAGCACTTTTTACAGATTGTATCAAAGCAGTTTTACAGTGATAACAGGAAAATAATGCAACAAAGATTGTTTCGGCTGTACAGCAGCTCTAGAAGAAAATAGTATCATTGTCCAGCTTAAGTAAGTTCAGTGTTGATTCATTTCGGTTGTAAAATTCATTAGTTATTAATTTATTTCTTTTATCTATACAGCTGCTCTGGAGAAAACAGTGATATCACTGTCCAGCTCAGTTCAGTTCTCATTCAGTGGTGTCAATGCAGTCAGATCAATAATATTGTTGAATATTAAGTGTCCCCTGTACTAACCTTTTTGTTATAAAAAGCTCAAATTTTCCTCTCTGTTACATAATTTTCTGTTTTGTTTTTTTCATGTTGGTTGTTTTTCAGATATTAATAAAAAGTTTTAAAATATTTTTTTTAAGAAATAAGAAAAACTATCAAAATGAAAAGATGTGCATTCAAGTCACTATATGTGTGAATTGTATTTGTAATGATTTTGAATTAAAAGATTATTGACCTCTTAATGAAAATGCACAGTTTTAAAAGGTACCTGCTGAAAAGATCCATGTGTCCAGACTGATGTTGTGCACCACAGCGAAGGGCCTTCTTAATACGTCTGCGGAAGAGCTGCCGCGGTCTGCCAAATTTGTTAAAGGCTGATGCCATCTGCTTAAACGCAGACTGAAGATACCGGCCTGTGCTTGGTTTGAGGCCTAAAAATGGATCTGATCCTGAGAGTGACTGAAGAACATAGTACAGGGCAGCCAGGAACTCCTGCACGCTGGTGTGGATAAAATGGAAGCCCTTTTCAAAGGTGAGGGATGCTCGATCCTCTTTAAGTATCTCAAAGAGGAACACCTGTGAGATTTTGGTGCTATCCAGATTAAAAGAGCTCAAATCAGAGCTTTCGAAGATGAACCGTCTCTCCAGGAGGCCTTTGAAGGCCATAGCTCCCAGGCTTCTGAGCACAGGCTGTATTTCGCCAAGGACATGAGGAGCATGCTGAAGCCTGGTGTGATGGGAGCCCTCGCAACGCCCTTGCACATGGAATAGCACAATGGATTTAACAAAGCAGCAGTAGATCTCAGTGATCGTGACTGGTTTGGAGCTCTCCTCAGAAGGTCCCAATGAAGAGTTTGGTTGGTTGGCTTCCTCAAGGACTCCCTTTTCTCCTGACTTGTCACTTACAGGATCAGGAAAAAGGCAGGAGCCACCATCATGCAAGGCAGTGGACACGATCCAACAGAATGCGGGAATGTGGCACATGAGGAGAAGGGGCTTATGAGTCGACACAGAGGCCCACACTGCAGCGGCAGCCTCCGGAGAACTGCAGTTCTGCTCAAAGTACTGCTTCTGCTGGGCTAAAGAGAAACCTAGCAGACTGTAAAACTGTCTGACCAGCACTGGAGGAACTTTGGAGACCGCGTGAGGTCGTGAGGTGAGGAAAATGGACACGCCTGGAAGCAGAATTCCCTTGATTAAGTTCACCACAATGGATTGTATAGGCTGCACCCTCTCAGGATTTGAGCACTTGGGAGTGTGTTCGAAATTAAGAGGATAGCAGAATTCATCCAGACCATCTAAGATGAGTAAAAACTGGTTTGGGTTTGAGCTCATCAACTCATGCAGGAAAGGTTTCAGGTGGATGTAGTGATCTGAGAGCAGGTCCTGCAAGCTCTGCTCTTGAGTTATGAGGTTGAGCTCACGAAAGGACAGAGATAGAACAATCTTGGACGAGGTGGTTTCTGCAGCCCACTCTCGCACCAGCCGTCTCACAACTGTGGTTTTCCCACTTCCAGCAACTCCTGACAGCATATTCACACCACTCGATAGGTTGGACAGCAGATTCTCATACACATCCCTGAAAACACAGATCTCATCCATGTGTGTCCTGAAAGCATCCCCAACTCCTGCTGACTCATGTCGGCATTGAGAAAGCGATGCATAACCAGCTTGTCTTGAGAAGGTGATATCAGTCAAGTTCCAGGTTTCATCCTGCCCTAAATTGTGTCCTCTGATGCTGAGATAGTCCACCAGGCTGTGCTGTCTGGCCAAGATGTCCTTGTGCTTTTTGAGATGCTCTTGCCTGTTGGCCTGTCCTGGCTTTGTGGTCTCACCTTCAACACTTTTCAGTATGTAGCAGAACGCCCTGCATGATTCTTCTCCTCTCCCGTTCAGCACATCCAACAGAACTCTCATACATTCTCGCTCACCTCTAACAGCCGAACCTCTGATGAGACTGAGGTCCTCCTCGGTCACCGCCCCCACGTTAAACAGTATGTCCAGAAGGCGTGTCAGGTGTTTGCTGTAGTTCTCCACCAGCTCCACGCGACGCTGTTGAATTTCTGTGCTACAGGCTCCAACAGCCATCACTTTAATATGTTTCTGATTATGGGGGAGTTTGGGACCCCCTAATTAAGGCTTGACCTCCCCCACCCTAAAGGAAGTCAAAAGAAAACATGTAACTTAAAAGTAGTTATTTATTAGTTTTTACATATAAGTATTTTAGTAATGTTTTCAAACAACCACAAAAGCTCACAAAAAGTTGCTTTTGAAGAAGCCTAACCATGAGCGTTTGGATCGGTATCGGTATCGGTATATAGACAGAAACATAGGCCTACTGTCATTACTTAATTGGAAATGTATGTTTCTAAATATAAACACAATAACAAATATAAATAGAAAATTAGTGTTTTACCTAAACTGTGTTTAAGATGATTGTTGGTTATGACAGGGTCAACAAATAAATCGTGCGAATAGAAATTCCTCAGAAAAACAGAAAAAGTCTACCCCATTAAATTTACTGTTTAATTCGTATACATCCAATGAATACATTAACAGTTCCAAATAAGAACAGCGAAATGACTTCATAAAAAAATTAATGAACTTACATGATCACACGCATTATTCCCACACTTCCGTACTCTCACTGATTCAATAGCGGTTGAAAGTGAAACTCATAACATAATAAGCGTATTATATACAATTATCTTGACAAATCAGAAACGCTCATCGATTACACGTACTATTGCGCACATCGCAATAGTGAAACAGAAAGATCTTAGATGTCTAAAAAAATATGACTGAAATACTCAGTATGTTTTTCTCCAAGTCACCTGATATATTGGGCAATAGCAGAATTCAAGAAGTTGAAGGATCTCCGCCCATTGCCAGAGTTACTGCACTTATACTACACGAATCGTCTTCTTAATTGTACGTGACTGGTTTCTGTTTACTGATGTTTACCAACGACAAGGAATAACTTTATAATTAATTTAACTTCAACAGTTTAACATACAGACTCTATTCAAAATGCTTTTGTTTTGCTGTGCTTTGTACTTTTTGGACTTTCATAAACTGGATAGTTTAAAGAAATTAAACATTAGAATAACTCTCATTGACGTTACATTCCTACAATGTGCAATTCATTAATAAAAAAATATATATATAAAAAAAAAATGACATCACAGTGACATCAGTCTCTCTATTTCCCTGGCTTTCTTTTTCTTTCCTGGATCATGTTAACAAAACCTTTAAAATACTAATATTTCCTTTGTGAAATGCAAAACAAAATTTCCAGCAGATGATAAATAAGCAAGAAATATAAGTTGCGACTTATACCTTAAATAATGAGTTCACCAATACCCATTCCCATGGAAAATACAGAGCTGACACCTCAATGTTTTTAATCAGCTTTAATATGCTCAGATACATTGTCAGTTTGCTTCAAATTGACAGATTTCCAGGTATTTTACACAAATAGTATAAAACAAAATTACAAAGTGTGAATTACATCTCAACTGGTGGGCCATGAGTTTGTGTGGACAGTATTGGGGTATTTTATAAATGTCAAAAATAGATATTTGTTCTAAATAAATTACATGCGGCACTTACGCATACAACAGAATTTAACATGTATTCGTAGTTTTCTTTTAAGCATCCTCAACTATGACCCTAGCTATGGTAGACACATGCTCAATGTTTCTCTGAACATTCTCATTTAACGGTCATGACATCAAGGCAATATCAAATAATTGTGCTATTAATAGTTTTCGGTGCACAGGGTATGCCAAATTTCCACTTTTAGTTTCTAAAATAACATTTAAATTTGGTTTGCAAACATTTAGTAGTGCTTTGTTACTTTTTATCTACATATACACAAACCTGCCATAAGCAAACAAGCCATTTTTTTGTAGATAACATACAACTTCCCCAACTATTAAGGCTAAAAACATCTCTCACAAGCTTAGAGCAGTGCTAATGTGGGAAAAATGACATTAATAGGAGAGATTATTGTGTCCAGTGTATTAGGAGCACAAAGCCTGAGTGATTTACCACTGGAGTGTGTGAGGAAAGGCCTGCCAAAAAAAAAAAAAAAAAAAAAAAAAAATCTTTTGTCCATTACTAAATTTCCTCCCATTTCTACAGAACACTTTTCTTTTCTTATCTTATCTTATATACTCTCTAACCCTAACATTTTGAGGCACACATTTAGGACTGAGAAATTACATATTTAATGATCTTTAATGATCACAATGTAAAAAAGGGGGCTGGTGCTCTAGCATAGTTACTATCACCGGTTGTAACGTGCACATTCTTTCCATCAACATTAAGATTTCAGGAGCCTTTCCATACATGACCTGCACCTTCAATGCACTTGGCATACGTTCTTTAATAGTTCGTCCTCACTTCTCTTAAACACATCAACTAATATTAATAACTTACTAGGCTTGTGAGCAAAATTATGTCGCACAAATAGAACAGGTTTATCCGTCCATTTAAACATCTTCTATATGCAAAAAGTAATTAATACCTTTCCTATGAATGTTTTAATTGAGTTACCAAGTATTTATAACTCACATTACAATAACTCACTTGAAGAAAAAATGTACTGGGTCCGAGTAGGTTTGGATTGCAGAATCCATGGAAAAGTAATCATGGGTGAACATAAATAGAACCGAAGTGAATAACTACTTATTATGAACCCTGATTTTCCTCATTAACATGGCTGAGGCCACCTTCTCTAACAAATCAACATCCCCCAAAAAAAGCTAAAGACAGAGTGCAGATAAAACGCACACATATATATATATATATATATATATATTGTTATTTCTTGGCTTCGACGTATAAAATCATAATATTCATTTAACAGTATTAAACCCCAAAACATAAATAAGTTGCAGGATTTTCACAACTGAAAGCAGAGGCCTTTGGTGCAGCTGGCTGGCGTCTCATTGGCAGAGATAAGCTCCGCCTGTAGTCATGTGATTGATGAACTAAAGAGCATATCTGGAAGATCATGTGAGAACGCAGGAAGTGCTTGGTCATGAGTCCTCCATCATCTTGAGTTGAGGCGAGGGGCAGTCTGAGAAATAAAAATACACCTATTAATTTTTCTCATTGATATAATTTTGATAAATTTCTATTCATTTCGTCAGCAATGCTCACCACAGAAAGGTGTCCATCCTTAGCCTTGGCTATCAGCAACTCTGAGCCAGATGTAAAATCTATGGTCCCTTCTTTTCCTTGAGCCACATTGAACTTTATACTGTCCATGAGAGGGAAAGCAAAATATTTTATTAATAAAAGTATAATAGTTTCATAAACTAAACTCTGAGAAACTTGAAACTCAATGTATTTTACAAAATGATAAATTTTGCGCCTGCAACTCACCTCCCCTGGTTAATGTTAATGCTGTTGATCTTGTCAGCACAGATAGCCACTTTGGTTAACGTCTCGATCACATGCTCATTCTGAAGCACCACATCACCCTGTGACACCAAAACAGTTCACATATTCACTCTGAAAGCAGGGAGTTTAACACTTAAGGAAATTAAAAGCTAATAATTGATCTTTAGACTTACTTTCTGCTTATTGTCTTCACAAGCAACATGGAGAACGAACATGCCGTCACTTAGAGAGCTGACAGAAATCCCTACAGATAAAACAGAAGTGGTCAGTGTGTCACATTTTGATTTGATTGATTGATTCTTTTTTTTTTAGTTTCTGTCATGGCTGTATGAAATAAAGCATTCAAGTCTGCTTGAAAACGCATTCTCGGGTTCAGTTCATGTGAATGCTTTACAATTCATATGACTGCAGTCTGTTCTAACAGGCAAAAGTGAACCATTAACGATAGCGAAGATAAAGTGTCTCTTTGCAACTAAACAGATAAAGTGAGTACTCATGGTAGTACTCACATTGATAACGTAATGTGAAAAGAAGTAACGAAACTCTGGTTCCAACCAAGCAGTCAAACTAAGGGAGCTTTCACACCTGAGCATTTGTTTCTGAACCTGGTGCGTTTTCTCCGTTGGTTTGGTTCGTTTAGGCATATGTGAACACGGCAATCACGCTTGGATCCGCACCAAAACAATCGCTCCGAGACCGCCTGAACGAGGTGGTCTCGACCCGATTGCAAACGAACTCTGGGACGGTTCGCTTGAGGTGTGAAAGCAATACGACCCAACGGACCAACGAACCAAATGGTATTATAATTCATAATGGGAAATGTGCTATATAAAAAGTAGTAGTGTCTGATTCTGTGAGTGAGCACATTAGTTTTCACAGTTGAAAACCAAAAGAGCACCTCTTCATCCTAAAATGTGTAATTGCGCTTCTCCGTGCAAGAATGCTGTCCCGATGAAGCCTTGATTTCTGCTCTAGCTGAATTATAACATTCGTATAGTGTTTGTGTGTCTTGACACAGTTAACCTCTAGACAGCGCTGGGAGATCCAGAGAGAGCGCGTTTGAATTTGCTGCAGTATTAATATGAATGTAGTATATCATTTAACAGCGGGAATGACAGCTACATTTGTATAGTGTTTGCGTGTGTCTCGAAAGTTACAAATAAAGCCAAGCTCATAGAGCGAACTTGATGGATGACGCAGAGGAAACTCTGACCAATATGAGGACAGTTGTACTCACATTGGTACGCTTTGAAAGGTTGCCTTGTGAAAGCGAACCGAACCAAGAAGAAAATGTAACACTGTAACAAATTAAGTCCCTGTTTCGGAACAAATCTATAGGTGTGAAAACGCCCCAAGTGTAAAAACAGTTCTCTATCTCTTTTACTTCTCACCTTTCAGTGAGTTGTAGTTGATCCGCTGTTTCAGTTTGGCCTCCTCCACAATAATGGCGCTGTCCGCCAGGAGCAGGAGCTGTCGGTTGCGAGCTTTGTATCCTTTTCTATCATACTTAGTCACTGGAACAGCGTACTGTGGGGAAGGACGGACAAAATTTAGATTACATTAGCAGAGACACAATCTTTACATTCCATCTATTATTACAGATGCTTCACAAATTGTTTGGTATGTTGCCTGAGGAAACACCTACAAACTCTGAGAGATAAAGTAATGTACAGTTTATCACATATTCAGTCATGTAAAATGACAGATTTCTGGCTTCTTTGGAGAGACTGATGAAAGGATTTATACAAAAATAGTAGTGAACCACATTAAAGAGAGATTTCCCCCCCCGAAAAGTATCCCAGAATTCAACCCACCTTCATCTTGTCATTTCCCAGAACCTGTAGCACTTTAGGATTGATTTCCTCCCCATCTTTAGAAACACACACACACACACACACACACAGAAAACAATTAAAATATACAACATAGAAAATGAGTCTCCAAACTGAGGCTGAAAAAGAGGACGAAAACTCACTGAGCCTTGTGCCCACGAAAAGTTTTGGGACACTTTGTGGGTAGTTGTCCTTCTTGTCCTTAAAGATTTCACTTGCTACCATCTTTTGCTCCAACTACAATAACAAAAAATAAAGCTTAATTTCCAGTAACCCAAAAATCAAGTGTATTAATAAATAATTTATATAACATAAAAAATTTAGCTAATAATAAATTATAATTAATAATTCTAAAATTCAAATTCTTCCATTCCAAGTCAAAGCGTAATTTCCAGGAGCCCATCAAGTAAATTAATAAATATTATAATATAGAATGAAGAATAAAAAAATGGACTAATAATAAAATATAATTAATAAAAGAAAACAAAATAAAACAAAACTATATAAAATGTGAGTGGTTTCATTCTGGGGTAAAGCTTAATTTCCACTAGCCCAACATTCAAGTGAATGAATAAATATTATAATATAAAATAAATAATAAAAAAATAAATATAAGTTAATAACAAATAATAATTTAGGAAAAGTTTAATATTTTTATTTTATAATTTATGTAAAATGTCACACCTGGTGCTTCCATTCGGGGTTGATATTCTTGCAGTACTTCCACACCATGTTCTGCATGCAGAGTTTGCGAAGCTGCTCTGAAGCCTGTGAACAAAAGGAAGGCATAATCTCTCAGCTCAGGTCTAGAGGAGCCCATGATTGTACTAATGACTGATATCTCACCTCGATGAGGGCGGGAGGTGGTGTTGGCCAAGTCTTATCCAGAACTGTTTTGGGCAGGCTCCTGTGCAACTTCATTACGAACGAGTAGCGAACGTAGTCCAGGAAGTACTCGTTCTCTGGGCAACGTGGCTGGTGGCGATAGATGAAGCCTTTTATGAACCTGTAACAGTGACCACAGGCAAAAAACAAAACAAAAGTGAGCATAGCCTCTCTCACTGGGCAGAATCAGTTTGCATGTGATGCCTTATTGACTATTGTACTAGTCAAATCATGCACACAGACCTGCGGATGGTGTTGGCAGCCTCTCTTCTACGCTTTGCTTCTCTGCGGGCCAGAATACCTCTCCACCAGGCTTGGATCCGGATTGCTGATTGTCGCATTTTACGATATTTGGTTTTCTGACTGTAGCCTTTCCAGGATGACTGCAGTTTGGTAGCTGTGCATGAAGAACAAATTGTGAAAGTTAGCATTAGAAGGAGCACAGCAGACCATCTAGTGAACAGTTACACAACGTATGTATTTGAATATGGCTCATACCCAGGCTGTGTTTTCTGACTTCCAGTGCATCTTCGGTTGCGAACAAGGTTTTTGGGAAGCGGATGAAGATTTTGGTCCTGTAAAAAAAAGGAAAGCTTCATCTTTTCTGGTACCACAAAAATAATACTGATTTATTAAAGGGATAGTTTACCCAAAAATGAAAATTATCCCATAATTTACTCACCCTCAAGCCATCCTATGTGTATATGACATTCTTCTTTCAGACGAATAGAATCGGAGTTATATTAAAAAATATCCTGGCTAATCCAAGCTTTATAATGGCAGTGAATGGCAGGCCAAAATTTGAATCCCAAAAAAGTGCATCCATTCATTATAATGGTAAACCATACGGTTCCGGGGGGTTAATAAAGGCCTTCTGAAGCGAATCGATGGGTTTGTGTAAGAAAAATATCCATATTTAAAACTTTATAAAGTAAAATATCTAGCTTCCGGCAGACCGCCTTCCGTATTCAACTTACGAAGATAGTGTAACGCCTCTCGCAGTTCAAAACGCTTACGCTAAGTCCGACGTCATCGGTGCGCCAGTTGCGCTTTTTTCGTAAGTTGAATACAGAAGGAGGTCTGCCGGAAGCTAGATATTTTACTTTATAACATGTTAAATATGGATATTTTTCTTACACAAACCCATCGATTCGCTTCAGAAGACCTTTATTAACCCCCCGGAGCCGTGTGGATTACTTTTATAATGGATGGATTCACTTTTTTGGGCTTCAAATTTTGGGCTGCCATTCACTGCCATTATAATGCTTGGAAGAGCCAGGACATTTTTTAATATAACTCTGATTGTATTCGTCTGAAAGAAGAATGTCATATACACCTAGGGTGGCTTGAGGGTGAGTCAATCATAGGGTAATTTTCATTTCTTGGTGAACTATCCCTTTAATATTAATAAAATAAGAGTTGGCATTTAGAATATTGTATTTGAGTAACCAACCTGCCGAGTTTGTACTCCTCGGGTTTGTAGCCAATGTGCTTGACGAGTGTGGACACTCCATCGACCAGGCGGCCATTCCAGTTTGGCCATGTGTCTGGACACAGGGATTTATACCTGAAACAGGAAACATCAGCATAACCCACAAAACTTAAGTAGAAACAGGAATCACTTTCGATACATTTCTTGTTCCTTTTGACCTTCATTATCACTGAAGTCCACAGGAAGTGCTGAGCTTTTAAAAGAGGATTAGAAAGTGTGAAATATAACAGAGTTTACAAATATAAGCTTTTTTTGTGAGAGCCTTGCTGAAAAAAGCCTAAATCAGCTAAATTGGTTCAGTTGGTTAAGGCTATCATGAACGACAAGT
Organism: Coreius guichenoti; assembly: GCA_039654105.1. Lineage (NCBI taxonomy): Eukaryota > Metazoa > Chordata > Actinopteri > Cypriniformes > Gobionidae > Coreius > Coreius guichenoti. Next base: position 22,699,281 of record CM077174.1, read on the forward strand.
TAAAAGCGTATTGTGGTTTACCATTGAGGTATGTTTGGTCACCCAGCAAGGCTACACTTGCAACAATATCTACGTTGTACCAATAAAAGACCAGCATTAAAAATGGTTCAAACAGGCCAAAGTTATTGTTTTTGTTTTCAGCCATGTTGATGCCAACCTTTGTAAGAAGGTCTCGTAGCGACGGCGATATGCAAACCCAGCTCTCCTCACCCGAAGGTTTTCCATCAGACCAAGATATTTTACTTGGTGCCTGATGAGGACTTCATCAAAGCGCCCTGTAGAGAGAGGGATTTCAGATCTCAGTACATAAATTGTAAAATCATGCATGTAGTGTGTGTATAAAACCATAGATTTGCCAATAATTTTGAGTATAAGAGCTTATTAACGAACAAAGGACGCTAACAAATGACAAGGGCAAAACAAAGGAGCTGATGAAGTCAGAGAGAATCAGACTGAGGGAACGAATGACTGCAGTTTGAACAATGAATCCATTAAAAACAGTTGGAGAAAAAAAAAAAGCACAAATAAACTCAAGAAATAAACTTAACCCTAAGACACCAAATATCTTTTTTTTCTTCCTCTTCTACTTTAACAGTCATAAATAAGAAATACAATTTCACTTGTACAATTTCACAAACTCTTAAATTCTAGAGTTTAATTTTTAGCTTATTATTTTAATTTAGCCAATTTAGCTTAGTTTTTCCTAGACTTGTATAGCACTTTGAGTCATGTTCTGTTATTTTTAAATGTTTAATAATGACTAAATATTTGATGGCTTGACATGACAAATGTACCAAAAATGCAAACGTATTACCATATTCCACATCAATAAACTATATTACTAATAAATCCTATGTCCTATAGCAACACAAATACCATGCAAAGTACCATACAAATACCATGGTTTGTAAATATGGCAATAATTCAGAACAATGGAATACATAAAATTACCATGATATTGCCATATAATACCATACTATTTCTGTCCCACGGTAATGGAACAGTTGCAAGGGATGAGCACAACTGAGAAGTCTAACAAGAGATAAACAGCACTAAAACTCAAGAGTAGAGAACATTTCTCACAAACCTGCTTGCTTGGCATCATTAGGCTTTATGCAGCGCACGTAAGACGGTTCCTTAGACATCAGTATTTCCATCAACTTCGCCAGGCTGGTCTTGAACTGGGTTGCTGCCTGGTCGCAGCGAGCCAACGGAGCGAGGAAACAAGAAAAAGAGATGGACAGTGAGAAACAAGCAAGAACACAAGCGACAGTGTGCAAGTCCAGCCAGGCAGTGACAATGTGGGAGAAGCCAGTGGTCAACAATGCAGGCAAACAACTAAACAGCAGCCCACCCACACTCAGCCAATGGAGCTCTGTGGAGTGGGCACTGGGATCGGGTTGGGTTGGGGGGGGTTCAGGGTTGCATACAGTCATAGAGTGTAGGGGGTTCAACAGTGTCAGGGCATTCCTTACAGTGTAGGTAGCAAGCAGCAATTCGCAATCTCATGGACTGAGGCCAAGCTGCTAAGGTTTATGTATAAATGCTACTATGAGGAACTGATTCACAAACAAATTTTTGTTGTTTACGGTTCTGTGTAAGCATAAACAACAACTGACACAATATATGTAACCTACTAGCAAAAAAGAGCGATAAATAGCTGGTTGGATGGATGGATGGATGAAACAGACAGATAGATAGATAGATAGATAGACAAACCTATAGATAGACAGATAGATAGATAGATAGATAGATACCGTCTCTGGACGTTTCTTGTCTGTGAGCTCTTCTCGGTCAAAGCACTGTGTAAGGATTTTATTTTCGGACATACACATGACCTGAACATACAGACACATTAACATGTTTCATCACTGAAAATTCAGAACAGTTACGGTGTTTTTTTCTATATATATTTCTGGGCCTGTTCCCTCACCTCCTTCAGGTTTCTGAAAAGGAGATCATTGTTCTTGTCCAGGAAGCCTAGAAGTTGGAAAATACACAATGACGTCAGTCAACGCTCAGCCTGGGAAAGATCTGTGGGCATAAGAGCCCGCTCTTGTTCAACGACACGCTCTCTTTCTGTTTCTTCATTTTTTCTCTGCCCTCTGTTCAATAACTGACCGTTCACATTATAGTTGACTTCTCCTGCGTAGTGGCTCAGTCTGAACTCCTCACGACCCATGACTTTACGGGTTTTTCCATCAGCTAGCTTGTGACTGTAATATAGTGAAGATGCAGATGTAAAAATATTGTTTTATATTGGTCTTCAGATACTCAGGATATGATTTTAAGCATGATATTAGATAGAATGACAAAAGGAAGGTGGCGTGACTGACGTTACAAAGTGGGCGTGTCCACCGACAGTGTCCTCAAGCTTCTCCAGGAAGGTGATGTCACTGGCATCTCCAGGCCGGAGACACTCTTCATCCTATAGAAAAGAGAGGTGGATAATAGGTTTAAGCAGCTTAAAACAATGTTTCATACATTGTTAATGGAAGTAAACAGAAAGCATTCTCACCAGGATGGAAATGATTCCTTTAAACTTCTCCTCCACAAGATCACAAATTATCTTGTTGTTAAAATATTGCACAGGCTCCCACTGGAGAACAAAAAAACATGAGCATTACTGCATTTGAAATAAGTGGAAAATATTCAAGATTTGTGATGTTGTTTTTGCTATAAAATTCAAAGAATGCAAAATCAAGAGCATTCCCAGCCCACCCGCTAATCAGGGCCACAAATGGGCTTTCTTTAACAGTGTATGCGTCAAAATGTTTTATCGGCAGTGTGAGAGGTCAGCATTACCATAATAACAGCATGAAATAAAGCCCACAACGCATGTTTGCCCATAATGTGCCCATTGAGCTGTGAGTAAGACCCCGTTCCATCACCCCGCACATGAGTCACACATGCTGAGCTGTGTATGTGTATGAGGGGATTCTCACCGTGATTCCCTCAGCTTCATATTCCTCCTGCTCCGACTTCAGAGTCAGTTCAATGAAGAGCTGCTGCAGCTTCTCATTACAATAGTTGATACAAAACTGCTCAAAACTAGACAAAGAGGGGCAGAGTACGACATCTTTGAAAATCAAAGTCTTGTTATATACTTATAAATATTAACCAGATTCAAACATAACCAAAATAATAAAGGTAGATTTTTTTAATACATAATAATAATAATAATAATAATAATACACCGATCAGGCATAACATTATGTTCCTAATATTGTGTTGGTCCTCCTTTTGCTGCCAAAACAGCCCTGACCTGTTGAGGCATGACCTGCATCCTGGTCATGTAAATTCGTGTGTAAGCGATGCACACGCACCCGGCCACCCATGTGATGTAAAAGAAAATGTGATTCGATTCATCAGACCAGGCCACCTTCTTCCATTGCTCCGTGGTCCAGTTCTGATGCTCACGTGCCCACTGTTGGCGCTTTTGGCGGTGGACAGGTGTCAGCATGGACACCCTGACTGATCCGCGGCTATGCAGCCCCATACGCAACAAACTGCAATGCACTGTGTATTCTGACACCTTTCTATCAGAACCAGCATTAACTTCTTGAGCAATTTGAGCTTTGGACCACACGAGCTAGCCTTCGCTCCCCACGTGCATCATTGAGCCTTGGCCACCCATGACCCTGTTGCCGGTTTACCACTGTTCCTTCCTTTGACCACTTTTGATAGATACTGACCACTGCAGACCGGGAACACCCCAGATGCTCTGACCCAGTCATCTAGCCATCACAATTTGGCCCATGTCAAACTCGCTCAAATCCTTTTTTCCTGCTTCTAACACATCAACTTTGAGGACAAAATGTTCACTTGCTGGTTAATATATCCCTCCCACTAACAGGTGCCGTGATGAAGAGATAATCACTGTTATTCACTTCATAATGTTATGCCTGATCGGTCTATATAATGTATGAAATATTATTCAAAAATACTAAATATGAATCTATATAAAATATAAAATGTAAAACAATGTAATTACAATAATATATGGCATTTAATGATTTATTTTAAATATTTAAATAATTTTAAAATATTTATTAGTAATATAAAATAAATAGTAGATACAATATTAAATGCATAACATAAATAATATAGAAAATATATTACATTTTATATATTTACTCTACCTGTTGGTCTGAAAGACCTCAAAACCATAGATGTCAAGCAGACCAATGACAGAGGTGTTCTTACTGTTGAATGAATCATCCTGTGAGACATTAAGAGCACAGAAATATTCAACAACAGCTGTGGCACACAATTCAGACTAAACATACACAGACTGTAACATCATATGGTGAGAATGTGTTCCAATAACTCCCATCGGAAAACTGGAGTAGTTATATCGTGTGTCATTTCTAAGCTTTCTCCACGTGGGGGCACTAAACATTCACATTAGGTAACTACAGAAGACTCTATCAGACAATTTGCAAAGCCATGGAGCTGATAGTATTTAACAGCAGAATAAGTCCATACCTTGAAGGCCAGAGAGTCATTAATTTTGTTGACCAGCCAAGTAAAAGTACGACCGTATATGGCTTTAGATAAGGCATCCCGTGCTGAAGCGGCCTGCTCTTGATTTAAAGGACTCATCAGCTACAACCCAAACACAGACAGTGGAATTATGGGAAACATTCATAAAACAATTATTATATACTGTACACACATACAACTGTGAAATGGAAAAAAATAAAGCTACACACTACTATTTTATAACAGATGTTTTGAGTACAAGCTTTGAATAGAATGTGATTTGACATTCTGTCACGTTTCAAGATTTGAAGAAAATGTTAGTGGTGCTTTCGTATGTTATACCTGCCGCCCACCTGAAAGACTCTAGATATTCTGTTTCTTAGACACATGACTCAGATCCCTCATATAATGTAAATCTAAGGGATTTTTTTCACCCTTTTTATCATCTGCCAGTCAAAAATCATTAGTATGATCAAGAGTAATAGCACACCTCTCCTTAACAAGCAAGTTTCGAAAAATCCTATGTCCAAGCATGAGCAATAGTAATAGTGATGTTTGCCTTAGCAAAAGGACTAATTCATCTTTTCACTCTAAATGATTGGGAACATACCTCTTCTCCTTTGGCAATGATCTTTTTATGCGTTAGAGCCTCTTTAAAAACAGTGCCATCCACACCTAACAACTGCAATATCACAAATACACACACAAACACAGTCAACTTTTTCAACAAAGCAATTTCAGCAATTTCAACAAAGGAAACATTGCTAGAGGTTTTAACACAAACAGTGAGGTTATGCACATGTGGTCATAGCCCAGTAATATAAATAAACTGTCCTATTACCCTGGCTAAGTATTTAATCTGTGTGTCTGTAGTGATATAGGCGCTGCCACTGTCCTCTCCTCCGTACTGGACATTCCCCAAGTGTAATACACTGGCAATAATGTTCAAAAGCTCCTGTGGGGAAAGAGACGGGTGTGAATGAGACGAAAGATCAAGATAAAGAGGAAGAACTTTCTGTTTCTAAGAGAAGAACATTCACTTATACTTCATGTCTGTGTATTGTGAGTGGTCGGTCATACCTCCACTTCATCATCACTGAAGCCAATGACGCTCAGGGCTTTCCTCACCATTTTCCAGTCATTGCGGTCGTTTATGGAGCTCACTTTAGGACAGTTGCCCTAAAAAACACACACACACACACACACACACACACACACACACACACACACACACACACACACACACACACACACACACACACACTCTCACTTAGCACAACAGAGGAAACCAAGGGAGGAGGGGCTTCTCTTGACTTCCTCTATTAAACACCAGGGGAGTGAGAGGAAGGGACATTCCTGCATACTTGTGGGAAAATTTATGATGCCATTTATGATGAATACTCATACACAGGTCCAACATAAATGCATGTGGTAAACTGAGCTGGAATTTTTTGGGGGGCTTTATTGACATTTTTATTGGTAAATGAAAGCCTGTTTCCGCCTCAGGGTAAAAAATAAAAATTCTGAGATAAAGTTTGAAATAAGACAAAGTCACAAAGTGAAATATTAAGTCACATTCTTCTGAGTCGCAATTGTGAGAAAGAAAGTTGCAAAAGCAAGAAATACTCGTAACTGTGAGATATAGTGGCAATAACGGCAAATAAAATAAAATCAATAATGAGAAACAAAGTTGACATTACCCAAGTCGCAATAACAAGAAATACTAAAAATGTAAAATATTAAAGCTGAAGTCCGTAACTTTTTTTGGTTAAAAATGATCCAAAAATCAATTTTTGAGCAAGTACACAACAAGTCAGTATTCAAAACTATCTCCTTACCTTAGCCCCATTCACAACGTTAAGCTTGTAATAATGTGTTATAATTAGAGTGGTATGGTGGATTTCCGCAGGAAATTCAAGCATGTCTTTGTGTCATTACATCACGTCTGTATACATAAAGAAAGAGTCCGGCTAGTAGTAGTAGTAACGCACGTGAGGAGCGGACCGCATGTTCTTCAGCGGATCATTTATAGCCTTTTCTCACAGCGGCTGGAGTAATTAAACTTGTCATTTTGATGGCGGATTGTAATCCAGAAAGGTCCAAATGACATCATCAGTGACAACTGGAGATTCACCCGTAGTCAAAAGCAAAAGATTAGACTGTACAGAAATTGAAATCTACAGGTAACGCTAATAAACACTAAATACACGTAGTCACGCAATGCTAATGCTGTTAACATTAACATTTTGAGAACAAAGTATAACAATAATAATAATTTGCACGGTTTGATGTTATAAGAGCGATCGTTAGATTTAATCACCGTTGGTAGCGCGATTTATTGTAATGTTTTGTTCCCAAAAGTGGCAGACATGTTACTTACTTCTTATTTAGGTTATACTCCAAGACATAGAATCTGTGATTCTGAAGTACAGTATCCACACCAGTGCGGTGACTGACAGCCACAAAACATTAGATTCATCCGCGCTGAGGAGCCGCGCCGATGCACAATTCGCGTACAGATGATAACGCCGCAAATAACTGCAACTGCAGGTTTCAAACAGAGATGGCGACACAGAGGCAAAACTTACGGACTGCAGCTTTAAAAGTCACAATTGTGAGATATAAAGTCGCAATAATAAGAAATAAAGATGTAGTCACATTGCAAGAAGTAGTCACAATGTGAAATATATAAGTGTTGGTATAGCATTGGTTCCGGAAGTATTTTTTTCATTCCTTTCTCCCATAGGGATTTCAAAAAGTCTTTGTTAAAGAGTTCTAAGCCATGAATCAAGCTAAGAGTTGAAATCACAACACTACAAACTTTGATATGAAGCAAAAAGTATTAGAAAATCGGAAAAAAATACAAAGGTAGAAGACAGCGTAAGACTGTACTTAACGGCTTTAGTGATATAAAAGAACATATCGGTTACTCTTGTAACCCTTCGGCAGAAGGAGCCAGGCTCAGCCAGTGATGGTGTTCCTGGACCACCAAGGTGGACAATGTCTGGCCGAGGGCCTGCGCCGTGACTTTTGTCGCCCTGAGGGAGAGGTCAGTTGCCGCGCGCAGTTCCTGCATCAATCCTGGCTCAGAACTACTCTCATGCAGCTCTTTTAGTGCTTTGGCCTGATGGACTTGCAAGAGGGCCATAGCATGCAAGGAGGAGGCAGCCTGTCCAGCGGCACTGCAAGCCTTGAGAGCAAGCGCGGCCGAGAACTTACAGGCCTTGGATAAGAGACGTAGATGATTCCGCCAGGTGGTGGTACTTTGTGGGCAAAAATGCACCGCAATTGCATGCTCAACGTGAGGAATCTCTGCGTACCCTTTGGCTGCCCCACCATCGAGGGTGGTGAGAGCGGAAGTAGCAGAGAAGCGGCTTCGGGCAGTAAAAGGTGCCTCCCACGACTTTGTGACCTCCTCATGCACCTCCGGGAAGAAAGGTACCGGGGCAGGACGATACTGTAAAGCATGCCCCTCGCTGAGAAACCAATCGTCCAACTGTGAGCGTTTAGGGCAGGATGGAGGGTTCCACTCAAGCCAGACGCTCACAGCGGCCCGGAAAAGCATGGGCGTCAACTCTGGGTCCGACTCAACCTGCACCACTCTCCCAGAAGGGGGCAGCGTTTCTAAGCCTTCATCCCCAGAGGACTCAAGCCCACCCTCCGATGCAGCGATCAACATCTGATCCTCCGCTGGAGCTCCAAACGAGACGCTGGGTCCCCCATAAGAAGGACCCGCAGATTCATTGGGAAGCTCCACAGCCCGCAATGTGTGTGAGCAGTGGGAGGCCTGTGGGGACTGGCCCGGCAGGAGAGCTTCCACTACAATCCTCAGATCACCCTGCTTATTAACCGAAGTGGCTCTCCATCTTTTTCAAGGTACTCGAGTCTTGATCTCAACAATCGCGATGGTCATGTTCCCACAGTAAGAACATGAACCATCAACAAACGCTGCCTAAGCTTGTTGACGGCCCAGACACGTGAGGCAGTTATCATCTGCGACTGTATCCGGAAGCACACGGGTGGAATGCCATCTTCAAAAAGATGCAAAGTTACCCGTGTTTTGCTCTTTTAGGGAAACTGCTCTTTTGTGTTGAAGCCCTGGGGTGAAATTGCTTGTGGGGCGAAACACAGCTGAATGCACCTTTTCTCCAATGGAAGTGGCTTGGCATACAAATCTCACTCACCAATCTTCATTGGCCCGTTTTCTTACTACCTGAAGGTGATTGGGCTCCCAAGTGAGACCCCATATGTCAGTATCGACGTAACATCGAATGTGACTGACTGAAGGGGAACTACAATCCCATGAATCACTTCGAACAGCGTAATCAAATATAAAAGAAATATAAAACTACTTATTTAAATTTTTTTTAATTATATACATATATAAAAGCAATATTTTAAGTTTATTGCAAAATATGCATATATATTCAAATATTTATGTATTTATGTATTAAGCAACTTGATTACTTAATTTGCGGTGTTGCGTAATTATTGAGATCTTTTGGCACGTTTTGTTTGTTTCGACTCGTGGAATTTTCTGTACAGCATCATGGGTTTTCATCACGAATTCTGCTGTTAAACACGATTAATTTAAAATTTATTAGATTTTTTTAACGTGATTTTTAACAAATAATACAGGTTAACGGCTTCAACCGAAGCAAACACTATCAATTATAAACCTCATAGCTCACAAGCTTTCATAATTAATGGAGGGAAGACAGATAGAGATATAGACATGGGAGCAAGACACACCAAGTTTCAGATTTTAACGAGCATCTTTTACATGACCAGCATGACCCAATATGTCTGAAGCATGTGTGCTAACTATTAAGCCACAGCTTTTTCTTAAATGTACAGCTTTCTTTCCACCTCAGACATCTGCTTTAATCATAACAAGTATGTGAGGTCTGTCTCTCACCTTCACCAGATACTGGTACTGTTGGGCGTTCTTCTCCAGGCCCAGCCTCCTCAGCAGGTCATCCTCTCCTCCTTCAATGAGCTGATAGAAGATGTGGAAGTTCCTCTCGCCGTGGCTCTGGTGTACGACGCGTGATTTCTCCAGCAGGTAATTCAGGATGTGACCCCCTACCGGAGCACCCTGCCAACGGGGACACCCAAAGGGAGAAGCAGAGGGGATAATACCGGGTTTCTGACACGCATGCAAGCATGCATCATTTCACACAAACACACAAGCACGTAAACACGCAGGTGGATGCAGCCAAATCCCAAACCCAAGGAGAGAATTGTAGGGGTAAAGGTGTATCGACAGAAGGTGGATCATAGCAATTGAGACGTGAGTTTGCTTGATGATCATGTAACAACATTAATATTGTTTAACAAATGATGAAACTCACCTTGAAGTCAAACTGAATGTCCATGTATTTCCCAAAGCGACTGGAATTGTCATTTCGTAAGGTTTTCGCATTTCCAAAGGCCTGAGAGAAGAGTTATTTAAAGGAAAACAAAGAATATGTGAAGGGAAAATTATGAATATAACAATTCAGTATGGCATACAGAAACACAGTCTTTATAATTTACACAAATATGATTATACACACACTCTACTAGATGCACACACACTGCTAGTTTACAGGGAAGCACCACATCTGCAAAACATCTGGCAGAACGGCAGTCTGCACTGCTTCCGTTGGCCTTCCCATTTTTAGACGTCCTTCATGTATGCCCCAGTCTTATCGCACAGATAATAACAGTGGCGTATAATTACTGGAGAGATTTATACTGAAACCAGGACAACAAACTGCTCAGAATAAACTCTGCTCTTTTCCTCAGCATCACTGAGAGTCATTCAGAGCATTTTCCGCTATGACAGCAGTCCAGAGCAACAATTACAGCACATAGTGATCTCACCACCATACGCTGGCATTTGAAGATTAGTAAAATTGTATGTCATGATGAAACATGTTGGCTTAGTTTGTGTACATGTTTACCTCCAGCACAGGGTTGGATTGTAGCAGGCGATCTTTGACGGTCTGCACGTGCTCACTGGCAGGGCAGGTGATGGCGTAGTACTGCAAAACCTTTTTGGAGGCTTCGGTCTTGCCAGCACCACTCTCACCTGAGATGAGGATGCACTGGTCCCGTCTCTCAGTCCGCATGGAGCGGTACGCATTATCAGCCACAGCATAACTGTATGGGGAATATGTCAAGATCATAAATTAATTAATAAACTGAAATAATAAATAATACATTTTTATAATTATATAGATTACAATTTGCATATTTGAAATTAAGATGAATTAATTTGAATCATTTTCAGCATTTTAATTCATTAATTCAATTTGCTTGAATTCACATTTATAAGCAAAAATTTAAGTACAATAACTAAATAAGCAATAATGTAATATTTTACATTAAGCAAATAATTGCTTCTTTATTGCTGTATTTTATTTTTTGCTTGTTTTTGATTGAATTTAAACACACAAATAGTAATAAATAGTAATACACACAAATAATACAAATAATAATAACAACAATACAATAATAAACTAAACATTAAAAACATAAATTACTACTAAACATTAAAAACACAAGTAAATCTTTACAGATTAAAAACTGCATATTTATATTACCTAAGTAAAAGAAAAAAAAATAGAATAATAAAAAAAGAGCAGGGTAGCACCACAGAGGGTCTGCGTTTTTTTCAACCTGTATGAGAGCTGAGTTAACGTTTTCATTGCTTTTACACGTCTGCTATCAGTGTGAGATGAAAACCATGGCATAGCGGATGTACAGTCATCTGCTTTGGGAGAACTATAAGAGTTAGAATGTTACAGCTAGATGCTTAGCAACAGTAAACTATGAGCAGCGTGAAACTTGAAGCAAGATAAACCAGGATTCCGTTTACCCAGGGTTTAGAATGACCCAGGGTTAACTACTGTATTTCAAGTGTAAAAAAGCCCTTATGTTACGATTGTAGGAGAACTTCAGTTTATAGTCCTCAACATTCCTTACAGATATTCCAAGGGAACTACTTCTTCACTAACAGAAGGCAACAAGAAAGATTAGCAAGTCCCATTAAGTCCAAAAAAATGTAGATTACGCATATTGCATATTTAATAGTAATACTAATACATATTTAATAACAAGTAGTCTACATAAATGTTAATTTTGCAAGAACCGGACAACTGTTGTTGTCCTTATTTAGCAAATAAAAACCATTATTCCTCCCATTGGCTTACTCTACACAATAGAAGAGAGCAGAATAGTGGGTAATAATGACTTCTTGCTGATGCCTTACATGTGAGGTGAGACTTCATAGAAATTGACGCCCCTGTATCGTTCCATATGCTGTTTAGTGTAAATCTCCAGATCTTTGTAGGGGTTTACTGACACCAGCACTGAGCCAATGTATGTCTGTGGGAGACAGATAAACACACAGGGGTCACATCAACACTCTGGGCTTTCAGCTTTAAGGGTGAATAGAACAGGGACAACAGCTCTTACATAAATGAGGTTCTCCTTGAATCGCTTGCGGAGATTCTCGATGAATGCCACCTCGCTGGTGTGGTTCTCCAGCAGGACGAAGTCCTGCACGCCCACCCGGTCCCTGGCTGTCAGGGCGCTCTCCATCATGACCCGGATTCCGTCACTGCCCACAGCCTGACAGAGAAAGAGCAGAAATGAGATACAGAATCACACTTACAGCCTCTAGACGCAGAGCAGGGCGAGGTGATATATAAACACTGCAACACACACAGCATGCCAAGGCCCTCTGAGAGCCTTGAGAATAAACTCAACCACTCCATCATAACCCCTCCCATTTCATATCATACACAGACTTCAGCTCATTTAAACCCAGCTGAATAAAGCTTTTCATTTAAAGCATTTGGTAAAAGGTATTTCTCACTGAACCACACATACAATTGTGAACAAGATGTCACCATCTGAACAATGGATTTGTGTCAAGCACAATATCACAATAAAAAAGTGAAAGTTAATATTCTAAAACACTAAAAAGTACCAAGAAGTATTACCAAGACCTTTTTGATAAGGTACCACAGTAATACCATGGTTTGTAGACTTAGAATTGCAATATGATTAGGAATGCAAGAAACACTACCATTCAAAAGTTTGGGGTCAGTGAGAACTTAATGCTTTTATTCAGCAAGGACACATAAATTGATCAAAAGTGACAATTAGGACTTTTTTTTTTTAAATTCTATATCAGTTAAATGCGGTTCTATTGAACTTTCTATTCATCAATGAATCCTGATGAAAATTTATCACGGTTTCCAAAAAAATATTAGGACGCACAACTGTTTTCAGCATCGATAATAACATAGAATGTATCTTAAGCACCAAATCATCATATTAGAATGATTTCTGAAGGATCATGTGACACTGAAGACTGGAGTAATGATGCTGAAAATTCAGCTTTGCCATCACAGGAATTAATTGCATTTTAAAATATATTAAAATAGAAAATATATACAGCCTTTGTCAGCATAAGAGACTTCTTTCAAAAACATAAAAGATTTTTTAATTTATCAGCATTGGTTGATATTGGATATAAATAGGTCAATATAAGATCACTAATTTTTCATGCTCATTTACCTAATTTAACTCTAATAATTTAATAACACTGTTAAATGTAATCTTTAGCAAATCTCAAAATGAATATCCGTCTTTCATACTGTATATTATAATGTTTTTGGTGTTTTATTCTAAATTTATGTAAACAAAATAGCATTGAATTTTAAAATCAGCCATTAATCGTATTGGCCAAAAGTTTAACATTGCGCATCCCAACAAGGTACTGTATTATTTGAAATACCAAACACTGCTGTATATGAATATGGTAATCATTATAAGTATCATGGTACACCTGTATTTAAATACCATAGTATTACCATCTGATCTCATCACCACCACAGTACTATTTATAAGGGTACAAGGCTGTTTTCTCTATCATTAACTTGATTACATTATCTTTACAAAGAAACAAGAAGCTCTAAAGCATCAATTTTCACACTTAAACCACATTTGTGACCACATCAGTGCAAACTCCACCCAAACTCAAGTGTACTGGTAAAACAGAAACACAATCATACTCACATCTATTACCGCATCTGTATTTTTAAAGAGAAGACCCTTCTCCAAAATGGAGGCCTGGGTTTTCCGCATTAGATTGCCAATATTTGACAAATCCATGGTGTTGATAAAACCTTAGCTGTCGTTCCTTGTCCAGAGATGCTCTTTAGCACAGGCATAAACTAGTAGGACACAAAAATGTACTAAGTTCAGGCAGGTCACTTGTTATCTGATGTCTGTAATCCTGATCAAAGAGGACTATGGGTGACACTTCCTAGCTTGAAACAGAAAAGCGCACTTACACCCACTCACACACACAAACACACTCAGATGAACAAATACGTGATTATGCATTGAAATACACACAGTCACATTGTGTGAACGCACCAGCTGCCACGGCTGTTGTTTTGCTATTGACACAGCAGCGGCCGTCCCCTGGAGGGAGAGACAGAGAGAGACAGATACAGCACACCTGAGCAAGCACTTTAATTAAGGTGATGTACAACAACTACAACAGAACCGAGTAAGAGGGAGGCTAACGGTGGGAAAAAACAAGCAGTAAGAAAAACATAACAGCCGAGCGAGAACAGTCGACAAGTGTAGTGCCAGGAAGTGACTTCATTCCCAATCCTTTAGCCTGCTGAATGCCCCAATAGAGCTGCATCAACTCTGAAAGTCTGACACAGCTTTGCAAACTCTCGCTCTTGTTCCCTATTAGGCCGGTTTTGAATTTCCAGCTCAAATCTGGTTTCATGCAATCTGCAAATACCCAACATGGAATCCAGTTCTTACAAATTAGACACAAACCACATTTAAATGCTCTGTATCCTGCATTTCAATCAGAACCAGTTCAAAATTCAAGTGTATTCGTCTTTCAGGACAAAACACAAATTTGACGTCCCGGACAAATGCAGAAAAAATAAACAGTGTCAAAGTGTTCAGAGAGGATAGTTCATAGCTATGCGTTGCTAGGGTAATCTGGATGGTTGCTAGGTGGTAACTTACTGGCTCAAGTTCAGTAGTGTGTATATTCGATTCAAACAAATAAGAGTGTGGACACTCATTCACAAATATCATATCTGAAAAACAAATTAGAACAGTGTGCAGTGAACATACGGCACACTTTACTTAATCTTGTCTTAAATCGCATCTACTTGTTTGTCTCTGTTATTTGTCTGCATATTCTACTGCAGTGACACAGAAATGACAGATGATAATTGGTGGTGGAGTCATAATCAAAACTAAACATGCTGGCTAGACAGACCATTACATCATTTGCTGGTCAACTCAAACATAATGGCCTGGTTTCACAAACAGGGCTTAGATTAAGCCAGGATTAGGCCTTAGTTCAGTTAGGATATTTAAGTAGCTTTTATAAATGTGCCTTAGAAAAAACATTACTGGTGTGATTCTTGATACAAAACAATGGCACTGACATATTTTAAGATATATCAGTGCAAGTTGCTTTCAGTTAAAACATCTCAAACATGCATTTTAGTCTGCGACTAGTTTAAGCCTTGTCTGTGGAACCGGGGGAATATGTCCAGGACAAAGCTTTGTTTACAAAAGAGATAATAGGTTAGGTAATAATTGTTACATCACAACCATGGAAACATCTGGATTCATGCCAAATGAGAAAGGTACATGAGGTCATAAATTTAAGCCTTTAACAGTTAAATACACACAGAAATATGTCAAAATGCCCGGCTTGGTGAGTATTCACTTAAACACCGTCGGTTATGTCTCAAGCGAACATAAACAGTTGGGAAATAAGTCACGTGTATTAGTATATTGGATCCTTGCGTTCGGTCTTAAAGTGACAGCAGCCTAATATTCCTGCAGCAATCTGTGTCATTAATGTTAATCAATAGGGCTGGCTAAAAAAAAATATCGATTTCTCGATTTTAATCGATTCTCATTTTCACTAACCGATATCGATTCTTAAATCCCAAGAATTGATTAGTCTATCCTGTTTTCACTTGATGAATGAACGGAACATTGTAGCACGCCTCCCATCCAATAAATCGCAATAATCTTTGTGCTTTGTTACTACTGATATGAAACAAAGTCTCAGATTTCAAATTACGTCCATTTTATTACGAAATTCATCGTGGGATCGCACTGGCGCAGCTCAGCTCAAGAGAAGCGGCACATGAACTGATCTTCTCTTGTTCAATGTTCAATTTATTTATAAAGCACATATTAATACAACAAAAGTTGACCACAGTGCTGTACAAGGGACAAGACAAAATAATCATAAAATCACATTCAAATTCTATAACATTACAGCACAGTCACAAATAAAGCCTTAAAATCAATGAGGGGAAAAAAACTAAAAAAAAAAAAAAAAAACCTGTTCACACCACTAACACAACACTCATGTATGATCAAACGGCAAAATAAAAAATACTATTTTAAGTTTCGTTTAAACTCTCTAAGAGTGGAACACTGCCGGATATATTGAGGTAACCCATTCCACAGCCTAGGAGCAGCGGCTGCAAAGGAGCGGTCTCCTCTTATTTTCCGGTACGTCCGCGGGACTACTAAGAGATTTAAGGGCTCAGAGCGTAGCGATCTCTTTGGTTTCTTCACCTGGATCAGATCGGCTATATATGTTGGAGCAGTAACATGTAAGGCTTTAAAAACAAATAATAGTAACTTAAAATTAATCCTACAGGAGACTGGCAACCTATGTAGTTCTCTTAATACAGGAGTAATATGCTCAGTTTTCCGAGTGCCTGTCAGTAGTCTTCCACCTTAATACCAGTTACAGCGCAAAATAAACATGAATGAGCATCTGAAAGTGTGTTAAAAGATAGAGTAAAGCTTACCGAAATCCGTATCATGTCACATGTAATCGCTCAATCAGTGTTTCAACCGTGGAAAGACGTCAGTAAAACAGCTTGTAACGTCACATTTACCTCAGAAAAACCATATCCAGTGTCCATAAACTCGTTAGTCAGCTAGAAAAATTAACTCTAGAGAGGAGCATTTTGATAATATGCACCATATTACATATTCATTATAATTTTTTATGTTCTTCAATATTTAATGCATGTTTGAATAAATCTGGCAAGTTTTTATGACAGCCACCATTTAAATGTTTATATTTCATATAACTTTATTATTATAAAAAAAATTAAGTGTAATTTAAGTGTTTGTATACAAATCAGTTAATTTTTACCTTCAATATTATAGTAGGCTAATGTAGCCTAGTAGGCTGACCTCTGACTCCTATAGTTTACAGCATTAGTTAAGAGATTTGTTTTCCTTGAGAAAATTTGCCATGTATTGTACCTGATATATCCAAAATAATTGATATTGAATCGGAATCAAAATTGAATTGCAAGCTTGTGAATCGAAATCGAATAGAATTGTGAAATTTGTGTCAATACCCAGCCCTATTAATCAAATAAGAAAAGACAAAGAGAAAATGACACATTGCTCTTTAGTAGATTTAGTAGGATTCATCTATATTTAATTTATACAGTGAAGACTATGCAGTGTTGTTTTACATTGGATTGCTTTCTGTTGATAAAGACTGTTCTGTTTTTTATTTTTATTTATTTCACAGGAATGCTATCTTTGTTAAGATCTAAGCTGTTCCTAATCACCAGAGAGGGAATGGAATATGTTGCACATGTTGCTTGCCAATAAATAAAGAGTTGTCAATTCATGATACTTTCTCATCTCTTTTTTTTTATACTTAAAATACATTGTGGTTAAAAATAGTATTATTTATTTCGGTGATCATATCGGCCAATACTGCTTTCAGTAATCAGTGATCGGCCCCAAAAATCCTGATCGGAGCACCTTTAGTTATCTAGGCATCAGATGTAAAATCCCTTTGAGCTGCCAAAAGCCAACATAAATGAATCCAACCATTAATTTAGACCAATTCACGAGTTCACACTTACAAATAATCAGATAGTAAATAGTATGCGTAATAGTATGCGTATTTGGCGTGCTGTCCGAGGAGAGGGCTCCGATCTCGGTGTTTGGCCCGAACCCAGAGTACTCCCCCCATATCTCTGGTTAGGAAAGTAACCAGGTGAGTGTGAGGAAGACGGGGTGGTGGAGGGATGCTGAAAACCTGTCGAGGAACATTGGTGAGTTGACTGGGTATCCTCCACTTGTGCTGATTGGGTAGACCTGTTGATTACTGATTGCTGACAGCTGGTTGGAATGACATGATGATTGGATAGATCATTTGAACGTGCTCCTCCCGAACTTTGTTAATGAAACATCATTAAATATGCCATAACCAGAAGGCAGACTTTTGTCCCCCCAAGTCTCCTTCCTAATAAACTTTCTCCAGAAACAGGCTTCATTACACCATTGTTCTTCTTTATGGATTTGCTTTCCTGCTCCCACCCCTGGTCCCCTTCCCCATGCTTGCTGGTCTATAAGACAAGCTACACGCCTTTGCCATGTGCTCATTTTTTCCAAATGCTGCTCTGAAAACAAAACACTGAAGGCTTTAGATACGACCGTGGGCAAATTATTCATTCTCCATTTCACTCTTACCTTAAAGACCAAGGAGGGAGAGATTTGTGCTTACAAAAGCACTGGTAAGAATGGAACAATAATTGCCTTTTGCTTGACCTTCCAACATCCTACTGATTTGCTCGGTTCTTGTAAGCAGAGCTGTGTCAGGGAGATCTGCCGAGTCAAGCTGCCTTCGTCAGCACTTCTCACATTGCAAGAAGACATTAACAGTCTTTGTAAACAGACTGATAGGGAGCAGAGCTATGATTACAGAGATTGATTTTTTGAAAGAGTGAACGAGCAAGTCAAACACCAATATTTAATTTCTCTAAGGGCAAGTCAGTGATTCTGTACAGTTAACAACTCCTGGTTGATGAACAAGAGGAGAATGTGCTGAGCATTTTTTTCATAATTAATGAAGGCAGTGGATAAAGGGCACATTCCTGAATATCCAGAGCAAAGTCATGTGCTCCTCCCCTTCTCACCAGGACTGGTGAAGAATGGCGAAAAGTAAATCTTGTCTGCTTGCTTATGATTTCAAGCTTTTGAGGTTACCAACTGTTTCCATCCTGATTGAGTCATCTGGCTCACTTCTTACCTTGCTTTTCTTTCCTCTCCTGTTCAGCAGCAGGAAAGAACAAGGGGTGGAGACACAGACTTTTGTGGAGAGGCACAGCTACATTAAAAACGATGATAAAGGTTCATAAAGGTGTTTTTTCAAGTATGGCCACTATTATTGTCTCAGCAGAATATTAAGTCAACTTTTTGTGTTTATTACGGGTTCATGCATGTAGCGATGAAACCATATTGTAATTGTTAAAATGTCCAAGGATCAGCATTCTCCCCTAAAAGTGATCAGGAAGACCAAACCGTAAGTCGCAGAGACTTGAAACTTTGAGGGCTGGTAGTACTCACAGCGCCTACAACTTCACCAAGGCTTGCCCCGATCGGCCTGACAGGGGATTCTTCACCCTGGCAAATTTTCGGGTATTTTGGATTTTTTGGAAAAACCTACTTTTGCGAACTAGTCCTAGTTTTTTGGCCCGATTGGAACCAAACCAGTGCAGCAAGATTCTCTGGAGTCTGATTGTCAATAATTATCAAAAATAAAAAGTCGAAATTTAGATTCAGGGTCTCTAAGGGCCGCTAAAACGTTATAAGTGGACTTAGCCACTTTTACTAAAATAGCTCGTGAAAACTCGTGAATGGAATAAGATATTTTCACCAAACTCGGCACACATATGTAAGAACTCATTCTGTGGCTGCGTGAAAAAGCTTGCCACCACTTGGTGGCGCTATTACATAGAAAAAACATAAAAGTGGCTATAACTACGCAACCCTAAGCCTGATTGACTTGAAAATTGCGGTGTCTTGGTCCAAGGTGCCAAGACTGCCTTTGAGGACATTCACGTATCTTGAAAAACACAGCCGGCCACGGCCAATGAAGTTTGAGCAGCTATTAGACATGGTTAACGAAGGCCGATCGGAACGAAACTCGCTGGGTCTGTTTGACTCACGGCCCTAGAGGCCTGTGAGAAATTCGGGGGGGGAGGGGGGTTTGGGAATCAGCCAACAGGTTTCACATTTTTTACATGCGTAAAGGATTGTATACCACATTGTATTTCTCCAGACGCTATGATATTTCAGCGCTATATCCTCTAGTAGTTTTATCTAAAGCCAAACACGCTTCATTCAAGCCCTTTCAGCTCTGTACGTGTTCTCTCTTTCTCCAGACGCGTGCCACATTAACGGAGCTTAACGCTCAAAAGCAACCCTGATGTCATCGTCCATCGCGGTGTTTCACTGTAGACATCGTCTGATGCCAATTTGGTTGACATCGCCCAACCCTACTGCTAAGTTAGCAGTTTAAAAAAGTTAAAATGTCATTTCCACTGCCAATGTTGTCAAACACAATACATAATTTGTGATGTTGAGGAAATGACACTGTAGTAGAAATTGTTATAATACTTCACACAAAGAAAGGACAAAATTGATAGATGCAAAGTAAATAAACTGGTCAGAGTAAGAAATGTGTTTTAGGAGAGTTAATTTACTAAAATGTGCACAGGGGCAAAAGTGCACATATTTGAAGAAACACTCAAGTGGCTTCCCACAATATTAAAACCAATGATGATACGTGTGAGGAGTGTGGGGTTTATTGTTTTTTTGGGGGGAAGAGAAGTGCAAAAAGATCAGACTCCTGCAGCTTAGATTCATGCAGCTGGTCAGAGGGGAAAAACATTTTTAGCACTTCTCCAAATGTAATGCAACTTTTTTGCCCGTTTTGCATGTCGACAATAAAGAGCTTGTTCATAGGCACGAAACACTTAAGTACTTAAAACACAAACAAAAACTGCACAAAGACCCCAACATGTGCCTTTCTGCGCATCATATTATATCATCCTTTAATCAAGCCATATTCATCAAAAAATCTTCACAGAAGATGTCTTACAATGCTCATTTAATTACCACCACCCAGATGGCGAGAAATTCCATGGGTGGCATTGTAATTCACGCCAGTCTGCTGAGTCGATGGCTGTCTTTGTGTTAAAGGGGTTGGTTTGGAAAGTCAGCTGGTGGCTGTCAAACTCCAGGGGGAAAGTTGACAGACAGGTGTGACTGGCTCTGTCTAAACAGATGAAGAGTCTTACATCATATGCACCCCCTCCACATGCTAAACACCCTCACACACATACTTTTTGACTTGGAAAAGATATAGTGAACAGTTATCCTTCATTTCAGCCTGCCGGACAATGCAAGGCATTTATGTCAGGAGGGCATTTGAAGCGCATGAGTCGGGAGAACTGCAAACTGCTTACGGGACCGTCACACTATTTCTGGCTAGTTTAATTCTTACATTTACAAGCATTTCCTACACAATCATATATATATATATATATATATATATATATATATATATATATATATATATATATATATATATATATATATATATATATATATATATATATATATATATATAGTTATGGCCTTTCTAAATATCTCACAACTAACTATTTCACATCTCCAAGCCCGTTCAGAGCAGCATGTCACTATGTAAACTTAATTTCCTCTTCCTGAGATTTGGATCTTCCTGTGAGCAGTGCAGATGTTTAGCAATTCAATGGAATCTCGTATGAAACTGCACCAGATACCGTAAATCTAATGTCAGACATTCATCAATCTCTGCAGTTATTTGCCTATGACAAAATGTGCACCAAAGCTGAAACACGATCACATCTAAAGTACTGCTGACCGCAAGGTGTGTTTATTTGAATATGAAATGATGCTCTGCAAATGCCACTCATAGCGTATCAGGACATTGAATGGGTGAAGGATGAAAGGCCTCCGAAACACAAAGCTCATACGATGATGAGGGTCATAATCTTGAGTGCTTGTTTCTAGAAGTTTCTGTTGGCTTTCAGATGAAGGTCATGGATGACACAGACAGGAAGAAATGTAGTAGGGTGGAATGGCCCGATGACAGACGCCAGTTTCATTATCTCTCTCTCTCTCACTCTCTTTCTAGCCTGGAATTCAACATTGACTGCTGCTGGTTCAAAGCCAGAGATTGCTTCACTGTGAGACGACACTATGGCATGAACACAGATACTGATAGTCAGAATGCCTGGCATGAAAGAAGGTCCCAAGATAGGATAAGCACCTGACAGGACCAACAAACTCCAAATCCTTCTTTTCAGAAGAAAAGTGATTTTCACTATTTATATCACTATTTAGCGACTAGAAATCGGCTGATATATTTATGTCTGTGTTGTCGAAGTAACTATTCTTTAATGAACAACCTAGTCAATAGATAACACATACAAAAATTAACTTATTAAAAAGTAAATAATAGTTTAATTTCAGTGTATATACCTACACCTCAGGTGTTATAAATTATTATAACAAACTGTTAAAACATTTTAATGGTATAAAATAAATTATATATTATTTACTATAATATATTTACTACTATTATACTATTATGTGTGTGTGTGTGTGTGTGTGTGTATAGACGATATATAGTACACGATTCCCTGTCATACCTGCATTCCAGTCATGCTAGCAAATCATTACATATTCTACACACAAAATAAATCGACACCTTTGGACCAGAACCACATATTTCACTTTCATAAGACCCTCGCTGACATTGCATAAATCTCCCAGCTGCTTTTGTTTAGTATGGAGCATGCTGTGGTTCTTACCATGCCACGATACTTCATCTTCCCGTTCTTCCCAGCTTGTTGCTATAAGTGTATGAATTATTAGTATTTCCAAAACAGCGGCTCTCATTTGAGAAAGTGTGCAGAGTTTGTTATTTTAACTTTGTCTGCACCATGTGTGGGAGCGTCCCTGCTGCCATTTCTTCAGCTTTAACTTTCCTCTCCTTCCTTTCGTCTCTCTCTCTCTCTCTCTCTCCCACTCCCTCCCTCTCTCTCTCCCCCCTCGCTGCCTACGGAGGCACAAGTCAGTCCTTCTGAAAAGTGACACACTCTCCCTCTCTGCCTTCCTTGACTCATTTGCTCTGTCCTCCTGCAATGGGATTTACAGCAAAAGCTAAAACTTTCCAGTCCCCCTGTAGTAGCCCTGCATGTGCCTCCACTTTAAAACCATCCTGTGCCTTTTTAAGAGAATATTACAAACAAAATATGTAAGAAATAATATAGAAAAACACGTCGTCGTCTCATGCTGACACTGATTTGGTATTCAGAACTCTGGAAAGCTCTGTAACTAGCATTGCATGTTGGATGAAATGCAGCTAGTGATTATGCCAAATGGATTTTCCTCCTTCCATGCTGCCCCAGTGCATGCTGAAGCAAATCGGAGGCAGATTTCAGATAGGGATCCGTCAAGGAGGTAAGATTAATGTGCTCAAACTTGGCTCAGTTGCCCGGGAAAGAAAAACAGGCCAAGTGCACTTCACAGTGCACAGGTCACATTCACTTATGGTGCTATACTTTTAGTTTATAACCTGATGTCACTCACAGGCATACCACTTTAACATACAGATGATTTATGGATATTGTTTTTGTGTGATGAACAGATATAAAAAGAGATAGAACTGATAAAATGAATGATAAAACCAAGAAGATAATTATTTATATTCAGCTAAAATATTGTGACAAAGTCTTACGAAAGTTCTCTGCAAATCATCGTAACGAGACTGAAAAAATGGCTACGCATCAGCACTTTTGCTTTATATAGTCTTTCTGGTGTAGGGTGAAAGGGTTAATGTATGAAGACACACCCCATTTTCTCCTCTCCACCCAGTAAGAACACAACACACCACCTGTTCTGTCCACACACACAAGACAGGACTCAGGTAAAACCTTAACCAAGGTCACTTCCACTGACCATAAACCGAGCAGCGCCCTCTATTGGACACTCCAAATGACATAACTGTGCGCAGGGAAGCTGCATTTAATATAAGTTGCAAAATATAGGAGTGCAGCATTGCACACTGTGATTCATATAAATCCTCCCCTATTCTTTTGGTCCTATCAATCTCTCACTCTCGCTCGCTCCATTTCCCACTTATGCCAACATAATCAGAGACCCCGCCTGCAGGAATCTGAGTAATATTTTCCAGACGGTGTGAGCTGCTCTCTCTTTCTCTCTGGGAGCACTGATATTACAGGTCCAGCGTGTAAAAAGAGCAGGCACAATTATGTCACTGGGCATTATATCTGCTAATAATGCACATGCTTTTCTATCAGTATGTGCGCTCTAGTGAAATCTTTATAAATTTATGATGAGTGGCTGCAGTCAATAGATTACAATGGTTGTCTAAGAAACAGGATAAATATACAGCAGTTTCTAAATCACCCCATTCTCTGATCAGGGTCGCTTTGATCCATCTTTCAAAAGCTGTCTCACCGCCATCCTTTAATATCAGGCCATAAGGCAATTTGTTAGTGCTCCACCTTACTGTACTTAGAACTGAGCCAAATATGATGCAAAGCTCTACTGATAGAGAAGCAATAGACAAAACTTAAAGCAAAATAGTTGTTTTTTAATGAGAAATTAAAAAGCAAAATTTTTTTTTTTTTACTTCCCACATAAAACAAAATGCTGTTTCTTCCATACAACAAAAGCATTTAGTCAAAATCTGCTAAATGTAACAAATTATGTAAAAATGTATCATCTTTTATTGGAAAATTAACTTAATGGAAAACAACATTTTATCAATTGCCTTAATCTTTTAAACAACTGAGAAGATAGTGATCAAATTACATTTTATAAAAATCAGTATAAAAAAAAAAAAGTTTATAATATACATTAGCATATGACTCATATTTGACGACTACAGGAACTCATCTCAAGATCACTCATTTAACAGTTCATCTATTGTCAAAAATATGAAAAAAAGATCGGTCAAGAATAGAAAATTATTGAAAATATTCAAATCAGAAATGTCAGAATCATGAAAAATGCATAAAAAAAAAAAAAGTCTGTCAAAACCAACACATGTTGAATGATGTTCGCTGACCCGGTGAAGTTTTTAATTTGGATTGGTGTTTATTCTCTTTAGCATGCAGTGTGAAGTATTTCACTCAGCTCAATGATCATTCCGATTCAATATCAGTGAGTGAAGAACAAATTTATACTCATGTGCGTTATGTATTACGTACGTTATCATCTCTGAGAGACAGCATGTTAGCCGCCTCTTCTCGGAAAGCAATAACGTAGTCAAAATATCCAGTAGTGTGGGTTTTCCAGGAAATGCGTGTACTCCTTGCTTCTCGTATACTACAATGTATTGTGCATGTTTTATTTTGACAGACATCAATGTTGTGATATTCAAATGATGTGGATTTGAAAACAGATAGATCATAAGGTAATCATTTCTTAGCCGTCTATAAGTGATTGATGCCTATATTAGTTCTAATATTCCAACCGACAGCCAGCCTAAGCTTTTGACGGACATGATAACATATGTGAGGGGTTAACCATGTTTGATTTTTGGGTAATTATAAAACGTGCTGGAGGCATTCGAAATGACTTTTGCGTAGTTCGTTATACTTCTTTTAAGGAGTTTATTTTGTGGCTTAAATAAATTCCATGTTATTCAGAGACTGAAATGTTTGGCTTGTCAGTCGCAAATTTGTTGACTTTTAAAAATCAAGTTAATTTTTTTTACCAGAAAAAAAGTGGTTTTGATGGACAAAGTTGTTTTTAGTACAAAAACCTTTTATTTAAACCCATGAAAATGCAGATCCTGTTGTAAATATTGCTGAAAAAACATTTTTTAAAACAGTTATTCAGTGTCTTGACTACATGTTCTGTATGCAAAACAGCTACAGTACATGGACTAAAATATCTTTTGTGTTCCTCAAAAGAAAGTAAGTCGTGCAAGTTTGAAACGACATGAACCGTTAATTTTTGGATGAACTATTCCTTTAAGACATGGCATAAAGCATCGACCATTGTGTCAGACTGAGTGTGCCAGACTGTCTGAACTCAGAGTCTTCCTTCAGGTCACTGTAAAAGCAGGGCTCGCACATCCTCACATGTCCTTTTGGCTGAGAAACAAACACTCTGAGGTTTTGTTTGTTATGTGGGGCGCTCTATTCCTTAAAGTGGTCAAATGACATCCGTGGGAAATTAGCAATGGAAACTTTTTTCCCTGCATGCCTGTCGCTTATACTCAAATTGGCCACTTTTAGGGCCAATGCCCTTTACTTCCTCTCTCTTTATCACTCAATCTACAGAATACATTCCTTCGCATGCAAAATTTTTTTCATTTGCGGAATGCAAGCTTGCATATTTATAGCCCACTACGCTCTAAAAGTATACTTTTTCTGGTGATGGCAAAAGTACACAACATACTTTTTTGTTTATACTTACACTGCTATTCAAAATGTTGGGGTCTGTAAGCTTTTTTTATTTATTTATTTATTTTCAAATAATGGTCACCAAGGCTGCATTTATTTGCTCTAATATTGTGAAACATAATTACAATTCAAAATAACTGTTTTCTATTTTACCATATTTTAAACTGTAATTTATTCCTGTGATGACAAAGCATCATTACTCCAGTCTTCAGTGTCACATGATCCTTCAGAAATCATTCTAATATTTTTGTGGAAACCATGATACACTTTTTTCTCGGATGAATGAAAAGTTCAAAAGAACAGCATGTTTTTTTTTTTATATTTTTTGTATCAATGTAAAAGTCTTTATTGTCACTTTTGATCAATTTAATACATCCTGGCTGTATAAAATAAACAATTTCTTTTAAATATAATATAATATAATATAATATATATATATATATATATATATATATACACATATACACATATACACACACTATATATATATATATATATATATATATATATATATATATATGAAACGTACTAACCTCAAATGGTACTGTAGAAAGCATGCTAGTATTGCGAGCGACATACTATCACATCAGAAAAATTTATATTAATACCAAACATTGTTTGCATTTTTATGTAAACATTAACATCTAGCTAAATTCATTATTACTTAACAGTAACTTTAAAACTGTTGTACAACAGGTTGTGGGCAATATCACACAAAAACACATGCATGGATGCAGACTTCAAAAAACTACCAGAACCAACAACAGACAACAATTAATAATGTAAATCCTAAAATACATGATTTTTTTTTTTTTTTAAATGGGGAAGTCTGTGCATGCAGCCTGGCTCATGTTCCACCCACTGCTGATGGCCTCTTAGAGATAAGTCAGATGAGTCACTAGACTCCTCTATGCTCGCCAGCCTCCTCTGAACCTCTCTCGCCAGCTCTCTGGAAAAGTCAATTAACCCATGCACAAACAAATCAATTTTCAATGCCTTTTGTCCCTGAACACAATCATCTGTCCACATTGTTTATTTGGAATTGGATCCTGGTCAGGGCCTAATGGTGTGGGCGAGAGGCATTTTAATTCAAATTGTGTGTAATGAGACATATGAAAATATTTGGTCTTTGTACTTACTCAATCCACTCCCACCTCCTTTACTTTTTTTTTTTTTCTCTCTCTCTCTCTGCCCCTCCCTCCTTCTCTCCGCCTACTCTGTTACAAGCCTATTTATACTCTCACACTAGGACAGGTCTATTTGTAGAAACGGTTGAGTCGGCCAGAGGACGGTACAGAGGGGTAGAAGATCAAAGCTATAAACTTTGATTGCCACATTATCCTTCAACAATAAGAATCTGCTGGCCAGCTTTGAGGTTAAGAAAAGACAGAGGTGATCCTGAGTGTAATGAATGAACTTTAAAACCTAGTTGGGTTTAACTGAAATTCGCAACACACTTCCTCTCTGTTCTGGTTGACCATTAAAATAAATTAACTCTTCACCTGTAGAAGGCTGTAATTTGCTTTATTGCGTTCTTGCTTTCACTTTTTACATTTGTTCATGACTTATGAAAGGGATAGTTCACACAAAAATGACCAAAATTTTTTTTTCTTCTTCAGTAAAACACAGAGGGAGAAATTCTGAAGAATGTCATGGTCGCTCTGTTTCATGCAATAGCAATCGATGGGGACCAGAACTTTCAAGCTACAAAAAAAAGACACAAAAAAAACACTATAAAAGTATTACTTGTGCTATATTATATACCCACATACACTATATTGTCAAAAGCTTTGCGACGTCTACCTTTACATGCACATGAACTTTAATGACATCCCATTCTTAATCCGTAGGGTTTAATATGGAGTTGGCCCACCCTTTGCAGCTGTAACAGCTTCAACTCTTCTGGGAAGGTTTTCCACAAGGTTTAGGAGTGTGTTTATGGGAATTTTTGACCATTCTTCTAAGCACATTTGTGAGGTCAGACACTGATGTTGGACGAGAAGGCCTGGCTCACAGTCTCCGCTCTAATTCATCCCAAAGGTGTTCTATCGGGTTGAGGTCAGGACTCTGTGCAGGCCAGTCAAGTTCCTCCACACCAAACTCACTCATCCATGTCTTTATGGACCTTTCTTTGTGCACTGGTGGTGTCATGATGGATCAGGAAGGAGCCATCCCCAAACTCTTCCCACAAAGTTGGGAGCATGAAGTTGTCCAAAATGTCTTGGTATGCTGAAGCATTAAGAGTTCCTTTCACTGGAACTAAGGGGCCAAGCCCAATCCCTGAAAACAACCCCACACCATAATCACCCCTCCACCAAACTTTACACTTGGCACAATGCAGTCAGGCAAGTACCGTTCTCCTGGCAACAGCCAAACCCAGACTCGTCCATTGGATTGCCAGACAGAGATTCGTGATTCGTCACTCCAGAGAACACGTCTCCACTGCTCTAGAGTCCAGTGGCGGCGTGCTTTATACCACTGCATCCGACGCTTTGGATGGCTTGGATGCAGCTGCTCGGCCATGGAAACCCATTCCATGAAGCTCTCTACGCACTGTTTTTGAGCTAATCTGAAGGCCACATGAAGTTTGGAGGTCTGTAGCTATTGCTGTTGTTCCCAATTGCTTCCACTTTGTTATAATACCACTAACAGTTGACCGTGAGGAAATTTCACGAATGGACTTATTGCACAGGTGGGTGATTCTCGCGAAATTAGACTTATGTCATGAAACATTTTGATGATAAAAGTAAATGCTATCAAAATAAGAAGGATACAGTTATAAACATCTCTTCATGTACTATTTTGCACATGATTTCAAATGACATCATAAATAACAATTTTGTTGTTTTTTTCACATTTAAGGGGAAATTTGTCATTACCGCAACGTGTCCATGACTGGATTTGGGTTCTTTGAGATGGAAATATTTCTTATTAAAAAATATAAAAAATAAAAAGCTTCTGTGCATGTTCTACTATAAACATTTACAGTAAAGAAACATGTGGTATTTGGTGATCATTGGTAAATGTAGTGACAATAATAAGGAATATAAATGTGACCAAGACCAATTTTCTCATCCTCCGCAACAATTTTCAATCATTGTTTAAGTCCTCAAGGAACATTAAGTCCTAACATTTTCAAGGAATTTTGTTGGAAGGGACATAATTGACTGTGACACTCAAGATGGCTACCAGGTAAGCAGTTCTTATTTTTTCTCTCCAGATAAAAGTTAAAATTTTGTTTGTCATAGTACCTACACGACTTTTTAGTTCTCATTACTGAAACATGAGTTTGTGAAGTTTAAAAAAATGTTGCCGTTTTAATTTTTTGATTACTATATACCTCATTATGGTCTAAATATAAAAAGAGAGGGAAAGTTTAGCTAACCCTCATTTAGCTTCCACAGTTAGCAAGAATGTTTAAGGTCGCTCATCCACCGCAACACCATTATCATTCACCGCAACAATTGAAGGCCTGTTGCGGTGGAGATACTCAATGTTTTGGTAATGAGAAACAGACTTATGAAGGAGGGACGTGCACTATGCGTAAACAAAATAGCTATTACAACCCCCCCAGCAAGGGTCACTAATTTTTCATTTTTATGAAGTGCTTCCACAAAAAGCAGTATGAATGCAGTATAGGCCACCTACTATAAATGTAATATTATTTAATATTTAATAGTTTTACTGTGAAACAATGTATTTCTATGTCTTTTTTACGAAATGTTACATTCAAGATGGCTATTGTGTATTTTGTTACAGGCAAGCATCAGTTGAAAAGAAAAGGGCATCAGCGAAAGACAGGCTGGCAAAGCATAGGGAAAAAATATAAAGCAATCCAGTGTTACTTGAGGAGTACAGAAGAAAGGAGAGAGAGAGGTCAGGGGACAGTGGACAAGGTGATAATAGGGAATAGGGAATAAATAAATAGGGAAAAAATATAACTTGGATTCATTGTTTTGACCAACACTTGCACTCACTCCCACACAGACACACGCACTAGATTAAAAAGTTCGTCGAGACAAACTTTAAGTTGGCTTGAGAAAGTTCGGACCAGAAAGTTTGATGATGTTTTAAAAGCTTTAAGTTTAAAGTAGTAGATAGATAGATAGTAAATTTAGTAGTTTGAAGTTAATTTAAAGTTTAAATTAGTTTGAAATAGATAGATAGATAGATGATAGATAGATAAACTCATCTATCTATCTATCTATCTATCTATCTATCTATCTAACTCACACACACTCATGCACATACACTCACACATGCACACGCGCTCACTAACTCACACACACGCATATACACATTAACTTGCTCACACACTCACTCACGACACACACACACTCACTTACTTACACACTCAGTTTATATCTAGTGTATAAGTTCACACACAGACATGCATGTGCATACACACACACACACATACACTGATGCTGACGTGAAGGCTGACATAATTGTACAGTATATATTGTATACACACACTCTCTTTCACACACATCACACACACATGCATGTGTGTGTGCGTGCTTACACTCACACACGCATGCACACGCAAACACCTAACATTCCTAAATGAACAATTGTGTGCAATTTTGATCATAGTCCAAAGTTTGTATTTATGTCAGTGCTTACTGCATTTCACCTTTCATTCATTTTTCCTTTTCCAGGTATCGGAAACGTAAAGAAAATGGTAAAATTAAACATTTAAATGTTTCTCAGGACCACATGATGGTATGTTACACTGAAAAAGTTCTCATGAACACATGATTGTTATACTAGAATGATAATATTTATACTAATGGTTGTATATTTGTTAGTACTACAGTGTAGGCTACATGACATGATTCTTTATGAGCATAAGATTGTAACATGTATGCACAACACTTGTTAACACAAGGCATGGTACTGTGATGATTACGATAAATGAGAAAATGAAACACTGTTCATGAAATAAATATTCTTTTAAAAATTGTATGTGTTTTAAATATGTAAAATAGGGTTAGGCATCAAACCCATTTGTCAACAGTGAATGTGTGAGCTAAATCTCATTTCTGAAACATTGATCCTCATTACCAAAATGGCATTTTCATTACCGCAACATGCATCTTTTTTACAAATTAAGTAATAATTAGATAATCATATTTTGTTTTAAAATGTATATACATAGTATACAACACTACTTATTTAAGGTCTGCTACATAACAAATGTGTATGTTATCTTTTAGTAAAACAATTAAATAAAAGAAATTGTAAATCATCACGTATGTTTCGGTAATGAGAGAAAATAAGGAAATTACAAAAAATAATAAATATGAAAGTAATCTCTCCAGAGATTTACATAGCTTTGAGCATGAGTAATAAGAGTCTACTTTAACATTAGCCAAAAATACACATTTTTAACCATATATTTAATGTAATGTCATGTTGCGGTAATGATAATTTTTTATGGACTTCATCTAAAAAAATGTAAATAATTATAAAGGAAGTATTTTTTAAAATCTTCTAAAAATAATGGTTATAGTAAGTTCAGACCTTAATCTTATATGTGAAAAAGAAAATTCGCTTCAAGGGCATTTTAAAAATTCTGATGCTGGACACCTTCTAAATCTTGATTTCGTGAGAATCACCCAGGTGGCAACCTATCACGGTACCACGCTTGAATTCACTGAGCTCCTGAGAGCGACCCATTCTTTCACAAATGTTTGTAGAAGCAGTCTGCATGCCTAGGTGCTTGATTTTATACACCTGTGGCCATGGAAGTGATTGGAACACCTGAATTTAATGATTTGGAGGGGTGTCCCAATACTTTTGGCAATATAGTGTATATTATATAGCCATATGATAGGTTTGTGTAATGAACAGACCTAATTTAAGTCAGTATTCAAGAAACAACATCCCTTTAAAACCGTCCCCGAGAATATGTTTGCAAAAAAATACAATGATGACAATAAGTCCTTCTTTGTTTACTAATGTGTCAGGGCCTTGAGAAATGAATGGGAGTGGTGAGAAAAGCCTGATACTGGGAAAAGGCCCAAAGCATTATGGGAAGTGGAGGATGGGAATGACATGAGGGCTGGTGAGTGAACAAAAAAACGAACAATTTCACATTTATAAGACCTGCAGAGGGAAGCAGACACATACAGAAACAGTAAACCAAGAAGTGACCTACGGGACGCCCATTAAACATGATATTTTAAAGGCAGGACATGAGGGAGGGAGGGATGGAGGGAGGGATGGAGGGAGGTGTATGTTGGAGGCGAAAAAACAGGGAAAGCTGATAGTGTGTGATGTCAGAACAGAAGAATGTAATGTGGGTGTTAAACAGTCAGCACAGGACTAGGGACAACAAGAGAAAGAGAGAGTGAGAGGTAAAGATGGGGGAAACCCATAGCGTCTCACCACAATGTAGAAATCAATGTTGTGATATAACTAAACAAGGTCACTGTGGCAACGCACGTCAGGAAGTTGTATGTTGACTGAGAGAGTGAAGTTCACAACTTCATCTCTTTCGTTTTCTCTCATCCCTTCTTCATCTGGGCTTTTTGAGTAATACAGTACCTCACATGGTGGTGTAAGCTTGCTCCACTGAACAGGACGAACACATTTCCAGACAACCTGGAGGCTTTAATAATGATGTGTTTTCTGGACAAGAAAGGAGGTTCCTCTCCAAAACAACTGGGCTCATGTCCATGGAACATTAATCATTCAGATGATTAGGAAAAACCATGGATTCAGTGTTCTTTATACAAAAGGATGCATGTCCACTTAAATATGGAAAAAACATGCATCCTAGGAAACATGCACACTTTCCTAGCGCTCTTACTTATAGCTAAAATCTTTTCAGATATATATTTTTACTATATTTCAAAATATAAAATATATATTCCGTACATTTTAGTTTCTTACATATTCTCATATTTTTGGGCCATTTTTATTTATTCGTTTTATATTTGTATATATTATTTTATATATTATCTAAATAAATTTATATTCTAAAACATTTTGCATTTACGCAAAAGATTGGAATTGTATTTTCTATGATATATTTTGTATTTCCTATGATATATTTTGTCATTCGAAGGTTTAAAATAAGTATATTTTACATTGGAAAAATATATTTCATTAAGCCACACTGTTTACAATAAATATTTGTATATAAATTAAATATATTCAACATGCATTTGAATTCTTTGCCATAGACGAACGGAAGCATAACAAAATAATCCATCAATGCTTTCCAACAGAGGTGAAATGATCTATGAAGGAAGAAATCTCTAGTGAAAAAACATCAATCACACTTTCCTAGCGCTCTTACTTGCTCTAGTGGGTGGAGCAACACATTTAGGGGCGAAAACCACCAAAAAAAACACCTACTTCTGCAGCAACCGGTTATAAGGGAGGAGAAGAGGAAAGGACAAGCATTACTTCACCACAGCCTTAATTTTTCTCACCAAAGAAGTTGCAATGAGGTACGAGTGGACAAGACTGTACTCGTTAGAGGAACTCCAAACATCCTACTCATGCACAAGCCCTGTACCCAACCCCCAAGCGGCCCTTCCTTTTTCCAGGACTGGTCTGGACACACAGCATAGCGGCGCTGCTTAGGGCCAGCTGGATCTCCCATTGCTTTCATATACAGCAGCTGGGTTGGCAATGCTTAAGTCTCCTCCTCTGAGATCTTAGAATACCCACAATGCCTTATATGGGCAGGTTATGCTTCTGAGCGTGGGACGGGGGTTCCCACAAGGGTTCCTGTCTCTATCCAATGCTGAGCGGATGGAGGATGTAACAGTTATGACACTGCCACCTCCTCGCTCTTTCTTTCTTTCTTTGGCCTCTGACAAGCACCTGCATCAGTCAATAAAAATCTATAAGTTATTAAAAGTCACATTAAAATTCTATCGTTTTTTTTATCTAAATAAATGAAAAATAAACCGCAAAACTAAAATCAATTCTTTTAAATGCTACAAGTGAATTTAGGCATCACAACATTATAATGTACAATATGAAAAATGGATATTCATTTTGAGGTTTAAAATCTAATCTAAGGGAAATGAGCATTAAATATCCAACATAGTCTAATACGATAAGCACAAAAAGCCTCTGATATCAGCTGCTGTGTTGAGTATAAGATGTGATGATCTGAGATCTCTTCCTCTACTGACAAGTCAAGGCAGTTGAGCTGTCAGTAGTCAATTAGAGATATTTCTATTTAATTTTCAACACCACATCCACTGGAAATGGACTGCATAACAATCCTTGAAAACACAGATAACAGACCTTCCTGTTTTCATTGTTTTCCGCTTTTTTCAGGGATCGGCAACAATCAGACTGTTTCTAGCAAAACACAGAGAGCGGTTGCAGATTTCAAAGTCCGAAGGCCTACAGATGCCCCTCTCACCTCAAAGTGTCCCACTCAAAGGAATGTGTTAAAACAATGATTCACTAGCATAAGTGCAATAGTTCTTTCAAGCACTGCAACTCTGCTTACACTACTGGAGCCAAATACCATCAACTAGGGCTACCCTCAACTAAAGATTTTTCTAGTCAACTAGTAGTCGTTCATTTAAGCCATTAGTCAACTAATCGCGCGTTTATATTAATAAGTCATAAATCATAATAATGAGCCTTTAATTGCCTATATATATCTATAACACATAGCCTAATCAGCGCTCAAACGCACGCATAAAGATGCATTCACATGGGGCATCGGCATTAACGCTTGACGGAGGGCGTGTCTGAAGCTTGGTGCTGACACGACCGGCATAATGACAACAGCCAATCATACTACTTTTCCTGTGTTGCATGAACGCAATTGGCTAGCGTCTGCGCTAGGGTATTTGCATAGACGACCTGTTTGGCTGACGCCTGCGTTGGTGCTTGAAACGTTAAAAACTTTTCAACTTCTGCCGCAAGCAACCAGTGACGCGACGCAACGGAACCCACAATTCAGTTCGGCAATGCATGACCCATTCAAAGTAAATGAGAAGCACTGACGCCGACGGCCCGTGTGAATGCACTGTAATGATTATGAATGTGGCATGAAAAAAAAAACAGTAAGGAGACTGTTCAAACATTTTAATAATGTATTGATAATGTTTTCTGTGTTTTTGGCTGCAGAGACTCTCATCTACACAGTAGTGGATGTGCCTATATGCATGTTTTCCACTTGAATTGGTTCATTTAAAAGTAGACATTTCAATCTTTCTATAGATAGGCTATATTTCTCATGTCTGCGAGGCAAGTATACGCTGAGTTTCGGTTCATTTTTGTTACGCGCTAAAGTTCACTGAGACCGAGACGGCAGATCAAGCGCATCCTGATGGTTTTCATTATTTTACAAAAGCACAATGTTTTGTTGTTATTTTGAGTTTACAGAAATAAAAGTAGGCCTTTTACAGTTTGCATTACATCGCCTGTATGTCATGCAGTAAGCGCGCTCTCCACACAAACAGAGATAGACGCCTATATAATAGCGCACATTTATCTAGGTTAACGTTAGAGCGAGCGGATTTGTAAAGTTGCTACTACTTACATGTTTCAAGTAATAAGCCATATTTGAGGTCGATGAATTATGAAAATTCAGGAATTGAATTTGAATTTAAAAGTCATTCTCAACTCAATTCTGAATTGTGCAAAAGCCTGGAGGTTACTTGGTCACCAGACAGACACCCAAGATTGTGACTTAATCAATAAACGCAAAATAAATAACTTCATGAATGTACTGTAGTGGGTTCATTATGAAACTATATTGAAACCTAACATTAAAGGAGGAAAAAACGTTTGCAATTTTGCAAAAGAAAAACAATGAAAGGACAAGACGGCTTATTACAACATCTCAGCTATGACTGAGCATGACACCATCATTTCATTATCCTGTACGGCTCAAATGCAATTCATGGGGTGAGGTTAACACAATGTATCTGTGCATCGTTTAGTCGTAAACTATTTGGCACGATGGCCAGCTGCTGACCAGACACTCAGTTGCTCCACAAACATGACAGTTTCGTGCACAGGGACCGGAGAGTTACCACACCCATTCATTCCACACATTACAGCCATAATTATGAGATACCAGCGGTTCCCTTAGGGAAGTGCACAAGGACAAATAACCTTAGGCCAGTGTTTATGCTGACCCAGTGGGACTGTATGTAGACAAACTAGAATTGGATGGGCATTTTAGTCATTTTGTCTAACTGAATACTCAGGAGCAAGGGGTGTTGGGGGGCTATTTTTGCATCAGACAAACCACTTTTAGCAACTTATACTCTACTGTTCAAGAGTTTGTGGTCAGTGTTTTTGAAAGAAGTCTTTTACGCTCACCAAGGCTCCATTTATTCGATCAAAAATACAGTAAAGATAGTAATATTATGAAATATTATTAGAAATTTTAAAAGAACTGGTGTTTATTTGAATGTATTTTAAAATGTAATTTATTCCTGTGATGGCAAAGCTGAATTTTCAGCATAATTTTTAGTCTTCAGTGTCACATGATCCTTCAGAAATTATTCTAACATGCTGATTTGCTGCTCAAGAAACATTCTCTTATTATCAATGCTGAAAATAATTGTGCAGCTTAATATGTTTGAAACCATGATAATCCTGGGGAAAAACATTTCTGATGAATAGAAAGTTCAGCAAAAAGTTCAGAAAGTTCAACAGCATTTATTTTAAATAGAAATAATTTGTAAATGTCTTTACTGTCCCTTTAATGCATCCTTGATGAATAAAATTCATTTCATTCACAATGACCCTAAACTTTTAAAAGGTTGTATTGTATAAGTTAAAAAACATGGTTAAAAACAAATTTCTAAACATATCTGAAGACAATTGGATGTGCTCAATAACAACAAATCACATTCGAATGACATCATACATCCATTCTTTTCCAGTGAATGAACACACACATATAAAGACCTTTCATTGTCTGGAAGAGCTTATGACTACACATCTTAGTAAATTACTTGTTTTTTTAACCAAGTCACTCCACGTCTGGAAGCAACTGCCATGTCTGGGAAATGACGTGTAGTAGGCATGCTGAATCTAAATCTAATGTTGAACCCTCTAAAACATGCCAGGACTAAGTTTCACAAACTTTCTTTATCTCTACTGCGATATCACCAACATCAACATGCGATAAAATTCCTAAACATGCCCCCCAATTCATAGGAGAGCCTATGAATTGTGACTCTTCTAACTCCAGCAAAACTAGAATGAGTGCACACTGACTCAATCTTTTTCTCAAGGTGCGTAACATTTTGCACACTTGGTCAGTAGTGCGTTCACGTTGAAAAACAAGTACATCAACCAGGCTAAATGTGCGAAAGTTATCGGCATCACATCACACCTTTGAAACGTTATTTCATTCAACTGGAAGCACTTGCTTCAGTGTAGTAAAAACTATGTAAGTCAACTATATAGTGACAACTTTTGTGTAATTGATTGTCAATAAATTGCTTGTCAATCAATTGCTTTTTTTAACATTACTTTACTCTATGTTTCTGGATCCATCATTGATTTTCCAACCACCACTATGGAGACAATATATTTAGTCAAAATGGTCAACAGCTCTGGAACGCTCAGGCACAATATGCACATTTCTGCGGTCTGGGTGCAAGGCCACACCTGGCCTGGATTGCATGACTTATCTCCATGCAGGATAGATCCTGGTTAAAGGTTAACCCATGCCTTACATATCTCAACATGCTCGTGAGAAGTGAAAGGAGCTCATAAAGTTTTCACTTCAAAGGTCTCTGATAAAGATCATTACTGAAATCTACGACTTGATTTATCCTGAGCGGCATGAGGACATAAGCATGTGAAGGATGGTACCATGAACAAGATAACACACAGAATGGCTTTCGCTCTCATGCTTTAAGGGCATCATGGTTTTATCTACAGTGGGTAAGGGTCATAAAGGTCATTGAGGCTCGGGAAGGAACATGGAGCAGGGCGCCTGTCTTGCTCATGTCTGTGGAGCATGTGTGCTGAAACACAATGGATGCAAACAGGCATGAACAAGCTGCTGTAAAATAACATGAGGGCAAAGTGAAAAGATGCCATCTCTGCTGTAATCTCATCTCAAAGTGCACCTCTGGAAAAAGGAATGTAACCTCAGCTCATGTTATAATAATCCCTCAACTCCAGCCCCAGTGTCCACCCTTGTCAATCATGGCAGACTGTAAGCCTGGGTGAAAGGATCCCCGATGGATTACAGAATATCTTACACCATCAGGTTAATCAGTAGTCTGTGTATGTGTGTCACTAAGCGAACTGAGGATCTTAAGCTCCTAAAATCCACAGTCAGCACAACACGAGTAATATAAGCATAAACACATCTGCAATCTCAAATAACAGTCATTAAGCTTAATATATGAGAAATGAGAAAATGCTTGACTTGCTCTCTGGCAAATCTAACGCAATAAAAACCAGACATTTTTAAGTAATGTTCAAAGGTTCGAAGTCTTTAAAGTTTTTGAAGAAAAAAAGTTGATTAGAAATTTAATTAATGTTGATTTAGTGAGTAATTTATTATCAATATAAAAAAAAACTGTTGTGCTGCTTAATATTTTTGTGGAAACAGTGATACATTTTTTCAAGATTCCTTAAGGAATAAAAAGTACAAAAGAACAACATTTATTTGTAACATTATAAATGCTTTTGCTGTCACTTTTGATTAAGGCTGAACGATTTTGGAAAAAAATCTAATTGTGATTTTTTTTTTAGCCCACTGCATTCCAAATGACATAAATGATGCCTCTGAAGAGCATTTGTAAAGGAAAATACCGGCGGGCGAGACCGCACACTTTAAGCGTAACATCAAGCAAAGCGCATCCTGTGCAATGAAGCCTGTGAATGTCAATGTAATTCGCTTCAACCTTTCCGAACTTTATGAAAGATTATTTTATGGAAGGTTCGAGTGATGTGTGTGTGTGAGGAATTGGAAGTAAGCAGAATACGGGTGTTTCTAATACGCGGCTCGTTTCCACCGAGCGGTGCGGTACGGTTCAGTACAGTACGATTTGGGACCGTAAACCCTTATCCGGCTTGCGTTTACACCGCCAACAGTACGCTTATGATAAGTGTGGTGTAGCAATCGACGCCATTCTTGGGCGAAGAAGAAAGCGACACGGTAAACAGCAATGAACGACATACAGCAGATCTTGTTCTTGCTTCTCGGCATGTGGCTGTTGTCACAAGAAGAAGACGCGCTTTGTTTGAGCCAAGGCTGCAGGTTGCAAGGAAAAACACAGCCGAAAAAGCCTGCGCAAGTGACGATTCTCTGTCAACAAATCAACGTTCTGCAGTGAGTCTAGCTCCACCCTTTAGTACCGGACTACTGTGCTAGGTACCCCAACGGAAGGGTGCCAAAAAAGTGGTACAGTACGGTTCGGAATTAGGGTAACATTCACAACTTCTGACAATGGAAACGGCAAAAATTGTGTACCGTACTGAACCACACGTAGCATCATCACGCATCTGTGGTTAAAAACTAAGCTCTTCTGAAATTCTCAGAATCGTTGGAGAGAGAATCTTTTCTCCCACCCATATTGTATAGTATGACCAACACAATATTAAATAAAACATACACTGTTCTTTCCTGTAGGCCAGGCCTATATGCGTAGCGTGCCAAGTTGATGCTTCCTCTGCAGACTGCTTTACTCTTGCGTGTCACGTGACCAGTGTAATCGCAGCCTTTGCGGTTAAAAAAAAATCTTGTTTTATCATATCACGATATTATCGCAAATGCAATTAATTGTTCAGCCCTACTTTTGATCAAATAAATCCATACGTTTTAGAGCTGTAGTTTTTGGTCTGTCCTTTGCAGTTTTTCCCTGATATGAAACAGAATGGAGTCCAAGGGCAGGGCCCTCGATGGGAAATTTCAAGTGGAAAAGCCACAGCTAAATTAAGAAAAACTGCAGATCCTACAATGAGCTCATGACTCACCACAGGGCATAAAGACATTTACTAAAACAAGTCCACAGTCTCTTTCTTACCCGTTCCCTCCACCTCCCTCCAGTTCTCACACTCAAAACTAGATTAAAACCTGCTTTGCTCTTCATTATGTAAACAAACAGGCTATTAGGTTGAAACCCACTCTTTTCCTCTGTATGCAAACATTTCAAACCACACAATTACATGACGAACACTTTTATCTACTGAAGAAAGACTTTGCAATGTTGAGCTAAATACTAAATGTCAACATGAAAGGCGTTTGCAACCTATTTTACTCCAGTAATGTGACGCAATTCCAAAACAGGATATTGAACGAGAACAAAAGGTAGTGTGGGACTTTAAGAGGTTGAATATTTCCATGAAAGAATACAAAGACAAATGAATCATTCACAATGAAACCAGAAATGTGCATTAAAGTAAATAGGGTTAAGCTCAACTTCATATAAATCATGCTACAACAAATTTACAGTCAATTGTGCAGAATGCAGCTTCAGCTTAAAGCAGAGCAGAGACCTGTGGTTGGTTAACCCTGAGAACTTCCTGTTCTGAGTATTTCAGACACAGGTGTATCCCCTCTGAGATCTCTCTGGGACACGTTAACAGCTGTCTGGTTGACAGACCAGCAATGAGGGAAGGGCCGGGTTTGCTTTGCACAGCCACATGTGTCACCAGCCCTCCCGCTCTGAACCAAATATTCCTCCGCAATCTCACCATCTTCATAAACATGATGAATAGAGAATAATCGGAAGATAAAGAAACAGACTAAACAAGAAGTCTCAATAGTGGATAAAGCAAATGTTTTTGCCTAACACAAAGTTAGACTATGTTTCCTTGCACGATGGAAAAGTGGACACACACGTCACACTTACATGGCTCGCTGCTGACAGAAGTAGAAACTTAATTGTCTGGGGACAGCTGGAAAATTGTTCAAGTACAAAGTCTCCCGGCCCCTAACCAAAAACCAGAGTCCCGTTGCTCTAAAAAATACTGACTCACTGACTCAAAAAAATAAAACTCTATCCCAAAGTATTTGGCACAGTCAGTCGCCATGTATCAATTACAACCCTGAGTTAATTAAGTTTGCAGGGATGTCTTAACAAGACTAGTTTTTTTTTGCAACACAACCAAATGAAAAACATGTTGTAAAAGTTCTTGGAAAACGCAGAGCAAAACTTAACTACTTATAGCATTATTCATCCAGAAGCCTAAGCAACTGTCAGATCCTAATTGTTGTCAATTATACCAGTTACACCATCCATGCAATGTTGCACAACAAAATAGATCTGCAGGCTCCCACTGCAAGCAATCCATTTCATTTGACAGGCGTATCTCTATTAGGTTTTGCAACACATGGAAACAGGAACGACACACAGGGGGATGTGAGTGAGCACACTTGAGGACATGACCTGCCAACGACCTTAAGGTGTCATCAGTGCTGGGCTGCTCGACCGCACAGGTGACAGAAACACCCTCTTGTTTACACCCTACACAGTATAGTAAAGGAAAATCATGCATTCAACACAATTTGTCTCTGAGGGTAATGCTGATAGTATATTCCCAGTGGAATTCCCAATGTAATTGGACTGAGGAAGGTTAGTTTGGCATGACCGATAATTAACAGCCGGTCTCCTTCAACTCCTCTTGTCATTCCATCTGAGTAAGATGAAAAAATGTGGTCTAAAGCCACCCAAATCACTCCCTAAGAAATGGAGCTCAATGTACTTTCATAGTATTGTTTTAAAACTTTAGAGATGGGGGTTTGTTTGTTTAACCATCATGCATTTGAATCTAGATCCTAACAGTGCAGGACAGTATTTTCATGAATAACATGGAGTAAAGTAACAGGTGAGATCCATATAAACACATGACAGTTGCTGTGCATAAACCCTAGTGAGTGCTGTCTAAGTAGAGAGTTTACAAGCTTAGTAAGCGAAAACAAAGTTCGACCCTTTTCCGCGAATCAGTTCTTTCGAACCGTTTGTTACAAAAAAACGCTTAAAAATCTTTTACACTATGACGTAATCATGTGGTCGCTTTTTTACGTTTTAACAATAAACGCGTACGTCACATATTTTTATTTAAATATTTCTATTTTAGTTCGAGTATTTCGCCATTAATTCGGCTTCTTATACGTGTAAAATATAACTGCTACTCTAACTAATTTTGTCCGATTCGTCAGCAATTAGTCAAGTCTGATTCTCGAAAGATCGTTCTGTCCGTTTTACGAAACGTTTCAACCGATTCATTGGAAAGATCCGACTCGTTCACCAATCGGATATCACAAATATTCAAGAAACCAATCCTAACGAAATATTATCCGGACAATCCGCACACTGACACTCACATATACACGCGTGGATTCAAAAACCCATACGTCTCGAAGCGTGAACTGACATTGTGCTTTTCTTCTGAGTTCTGACTGAAATGAATGGCACTTACCTTGATTAATAAAGCACGCCAACTTCAAATCCCGCAATGTCCAAAGGCACCGGTCGCTCACTGTAATACTGCATAAGAGAAACTCAGCAGTGATGGGAAACTTGTTCTCAAATTTGAGCTGTAATCTGGATTTGCCCCTTGTGTGAATCCCACCGACCAGAATATTTACCTCAGTGTGACACAGAAAAGTCGCTTTTACAGTCGCTTAGATCACTTGAGCCGATGAATGACTCCTGGAGATGTATGTGTTAAATAAACAGATAGTCATGCTCTAGTTTATGGTGAGTACTATGCCATAGGACATGTACTCAGTAATGGTTTGAAGCAAATGTTAGAAATATTACCACCCGGCACCCGCCCTCCTCTATCTCTCGCTCACTCGAACAAGCACGAGAGACACAGTACCAGGAAGTTCCCGACCAATCCCCGACTAATAAAATCACATGCGTTTCTTGAACTCTCATTTCATCACAGTAAAACTCTGAGCGTTTAATGAAAATGAATAGGGCGTTTCGGTTAAGACTAGCCTGTTTTTTTCCATTAAACAGCATGATTTTTAATGTTTAAAAGCAGAAATAACTACTGCTTACTTTCCTCAAAAATAAGCATAAGTGCTTATTCAGAACGAATAGACTCGTTTGTATGTGTGATTTCTGTCTAAAATAACTTTATCTTTACAAATAAATATACCAATCTTGAAGTATGATAGTTTGCCCATGCCTGTGGCATTTGAGAGATAAGGTAGGCGTTACTCGACAGCACGCAAGCGTTATGTCGCCCTCTATTGACAATACAGAAGAAACAGCAGCACCTTCGATAAATGTACATGAGGTCTTCAAACTTTTTCAAGGGTCCTTGGTGTCTAGATCGCAGTGTTATTTATTATCGCTGAGATACTATTTATGATTTTTTGTTTTTGTTTTTATTTTTATACTTTTTATTTTAAATTTCAATTTTAGTTAATTTTTTTTAGTAATTTTATGTGTTTTTGTCAAAAAAAATTTAAACATGTCTATAGTTTTTATTCTTTGTTATTTCAGTAAGAGATATGAGTTATTTTAGTAAATGAAGTTAAATTAAATGGAAATGAGAAATATTGGCTTGGCAACTAGATTAAATAAAATACGTTTACTTTTTTATATACCTATATTGTGTGTTATTTCAGTGAATGTTTATTTTATTTCAAGTAACAAAAAAGTTTTTTTATGGTTTTATTTTTAGTTTTGCTTGGTACATTTAAAGACTGAACTAAATATAACATTTAGTTGAAATGTTACTTTTTAATGTTGTATTTGCATTTATTTATTTATACAAAAATTAGATATAATAATTGCGATAATTGGCAAACCCCCTGCAGTACTACCACAGGCCCTCTAGGCACCTATACTAAAGACCCCTATTGTAGTATAATGACATGAAAATGTATCATTCATTGCTTAATGCAGGGCTTTTCAAACTGGGGTCCGGGGACTCCCAGGGGCCGCAAGAGAGTGACAGGGAGTCCGTGGAAAAGTCTAGAGAAAAAATTAATAAATTAATAATAATCATAATAATTAGATTAAAATAAATGAGTAAAGCAATACATTAGATATAAATAAAAAAACGTGATTAAAATAAATAAATAAATAAATTATTAGTTAGTTATTAATCTATTAAATAGATTAAATTAGATTAAAATAAAAATTTAAAAATTAGATTAAAATTAAATAAATAAACAAAAAATATTACATGTAACAATACATTACTACAGTGAGTGGAACAAAATATATAATAATGTAACTGAAATTAATTTTAGATTTATAATATTAATTTTTCTGTGTATAAATTGGGTGTTTATAAACGACAGATGCCATTTACATTTTTTTAAAAACCCCTGGCTTAATGTACTGAAAATCATCTTTCAGGTCCTACACAGCTTTACTTCTGGCATTATTATGCTCAAATCAACCATTTTGTCAGATTTTATTGCACTGGTCTTAATTTTATTATGTTATTCAGTAGTCAGTTAAATGTGTTAATGTGATTTGAGGAACAGAATCGCAACCATTCATTCTGAGCTTCTCTTTTACAGTCCACACATACACACTGTGTAATGCATGCCCTGTGAAAGGAAAGCCATGTCTAAACATTCCACCACATCAATAAACACTGCTAAAACAAAATCCCCATGTCAAGGTGACCTCACACGCCTGATAATC
Organism: Coreius guichenoti; assembly: GCA_039654105.1. Taxonomy (NCBI): domain Eukaryota; kingdom Metazoa; phylum Chordata; class Actinopteri; order Cypriniformes; family Gobionidae; genus Coreius; species Coreius guichenoti. The sequence goes on from CM077174.1 coordinate 22,743,733, forward strand.
CAAGTCAAGTGCAGTGTCATGCTGTAGCCAGAGGGTGGAGTGATCGATTCTACCCTTGTGCTCTTCAACGTTCAGACCACCAAACCCCGGACCGACATTAAGCACATTTGTGCCGACTGGCTGAACCGAGAGGAAAGGTTGTATCCTGTTGACAAAGCAATGTTGGACAGACAGGCTGTACTAAGGGGTGTGTCACCCGTCGGGTGGAAATGGGCATTACACTTATTGTTCCTTCCTTTTATCAGTTATTTAATAATAGCACAATGTTTTTTCTTTCTTATTAACGTACCTCCCTCTCTTTTTCCCTCTCAAACTCACTTATACTCAAACACACCCAGCAAGGGTGACATGACCTCGCCAGAAAGTCAGGAAAAGTATGCTGTTCCGGAATTTTCTGTGTCATTTCCTCATCAAAGTAGCCTTCCATTCCAACCGCTATTACATGGATTCTAAGCTCAAGTGGTTCTCAAATTAGAAATGGTTTTTGCTTGACAAAATTTGCACAAAATATCTTATCAGCTAGATTCCAGCATTAAACTAGACTAAGTCAACCATAAAGAAAGTTCTTCAAACAAAGTAAGAAGAAAAACAAAGCATTTGAGCTAAAGGGTTGTGACACTCATAGTCAAAGTCAACTCTTTTCCTTTATGCCAACCAGACAGAAACATTTATGCCATCCATAAGAAACATTCAAACTTCTGAATTAATTGCCAATTTCGTTGCACAGTGTATTGAGTATTACAGACAACAGATTAATAGTTTGGTATTTATTTGAAGGGGTTATCACAATCTAAACCTGTCAAAACCACTTGCAACTGTTGCTTTTATTATAAACAAGCATATGCTGACAATCAAGATCTTGCTTACAGCATGGACAATTCTAATGAGCCTTGGTTTTAGGGCATGCAAATCTATGGCGTGCTTTGTTGAGCACAAAATATCCTGACGGCTATTCACAATAAGCAATTTGTTAAGAAATTGCTGGGTGCAGTTGTCTTTATTTAGCTATGCAAATTAGTTTTTAATGCTTTTCTGATACAGTTGTAAAGTCTGTTCTTATCTTAGATTGACACATTCATTTAGCAGGAGCTTTTATCTAAAGCGACTTACCTTATTGCAGCTTTGGCAGTAACTCTCTCCATTTTTCCCTGGAGGCAGTATGATTTCTCCTGTGGGTACCAGCTGGATCTTCAACTCCATCATGATGTGTCTTTGATTTTCTATGAGTGTCCTTCCTCACTAGCAGCCACTCTGTTGTGAGGGGCGTTCAACCCTCACTGGTGCTTCTGCTCTGTTGGATACAGAAGAAAGAGGGACGATATTCATAAACGACGAGATATAAACGGAGAAAGATGAAGCAAATCAGGCTGTTGTAGAATTTACCCGTCGCCAAACAGACAGTCAATGCAAGTCGTTATAGGTGTGTAAAGGGAGTCCAGGACTCGCCTCACAGCCTGATGTGCTCTATAATGATAAGTTCCCTGACGCTGAACTGCTCTGAGCGCTGAGAGTCTGCCGTCAGGGCTTCCTCTAGGCTTCAGCATCCTGTCCTCGACATTCCCGGGGTAAACACCGGAGGAGCCCACTTCATTTCCCCTGCACACACTTGAAGCAGATATACAATACTGCCAAATACTTCCAAAAAAAAAAAAAAAAAAAAAAAATGGGGGTTGAATGTAACATATGGCTTGACAGACAGGTGGTAATGTCTTCTTGATAGAAACAATCTACTGGCCTTTAGCCTGAAAACTGACCTCAGCATTGCTTTAGGGTCTCATATGTACAAATATGTACATATCTTATATATATATATATATAATGTCTTACATTCTTTCTTTATAGATTTTTAAGAATTATGTATTAGCTAACAGGACATTCTCGAAAGGTTCACAAGAACCCTTAAGAAAATGTTACTATTGGATTAGGAATTGTTTCCCATAAAAATAACCAAGTGGGAACAATATGCTAACGTTAGCGGAACGTTCTGTGTTTGCTGGGAAGTTCTTTTTAAGTTCCTCTTAATCTGTTTTAAATGAACACATTGTGCATCTTGAGGGCTTTTACATTGGCATATGATTCCCCAAAAACGTGATTGTCAATGCTGTCTGTAAAATATAGCTTGCTGGAGGGGAAATGACAGAGACACACATCCTCTGACCTGTGACATTAGTTGAGACATTCATGATTTCTGGGCATCAACAGGAAAGAGTGGCCTTGGCATCCCATGTACAATACGATCTAAATTTGGATAAAGACATGGATCTCTGTCAGCATAGCATTTAATGAGTTACATAAAACTGACTTCTGAAGATTTTATCTGCTGACAGTTTAATGACTTTAGTTGTCTTGCCTGTGTATAGCGTGCTGTGATCACTAAAAACAACAGATGGTCAGTATAAGAGCAAAGAGAAATGACCAGCAAAGATCACCACCAAACAGATCAACTGCAGATGGTTTAGACTATGAGACTGTGAACGCTGGAGTAATGATATACTGTTTGTAAAAGAGGGACTCATTTGAGGTGTGTGTAGGTGAAAATGGGTGAAGGGCAGGGCAAAAATATCTGTGGGTGTTTTGACATGCAAACATTACTGCCATAGTTATGTAAGAGGCCATTTAGAATAGCTTGCTTGAATATAACTGGCAACAACTATTTTAGAGGAAAAAGGAAACATCACATACTTCAGTGGCATCCTATTTCCTCTGTCCTACAATTATTCTTTAGGAACTTTTACTGCAGTATTCCTCGCAAATGTTGTAGTTTTCTTAAATCTGACCAATAAAATAAATAGATAAAACATATTTTGTTTTATCTCATATAACACTACATCTTCCCATTCCCTTAAATACCATGTGGCCATGGTATTTCTTAAATTGCATGCAAATTTGAACATATATCTATTTTGGGCCTGTACTATTGTTAAAAAGGTATTAATTTATTTGTAAGCAGCAGGGATTACGTGATAAAGTTTAAAGGGATAGTTCACCCCAAACTGTATGAATTTCTTTCTTCTGCTGAACACAAAATATGATATTTTGAAGAATATGGGTAACCAAACAGTTGATGAGCCCCATTGACTTCCATAGTATGGGGAAAAAAAAAAAATATTATGGAAGTCAGTGGGGTCCATCAACTTTTTGGCTACCCATATTCTTCAAAATATCTTCATTTGTGTTCAGCAGAAGAAAGAAATTAATACAGATTTGGAACAACGTGAGGGTGAGTAAATGATGACAGAATTTTCATTTTTGTGTGAACTATCCCTTTAAGTAAGTCTGTTTGATTGGTTGGTTGGTTGTTGATGCATCAGCACCACCTACTGGCGCGTTTTGTTGCGTTTCCAGCTCTAAAATAATGTATAATGCATGTATGACGCACAGAGTTAATGCAACTAAATCCATATTGTTCCTTGCAATTTCAAAGCCATTCATTTTCTGTGCAAATGAAAATGTTTAGTCTGTTACCACTTAAAATGCAAATTAATGTAAGTTTCAGAGTAAATTCATTTAAGTTTCAGATGAGCCTTTAGAACTTTTTTGTATCCTTAGGGATATAGACATTTAAAATGCTGGAGGAGGGACAGTCATTTTGAGAAAAATATCAGGTCAAGTGACTGTCGTTGTTTTCATATGTGCTACAAACTGTAAAATGTTGAAAAGGAAGAGAAAAAAAAAGATATTGAAAATAAATATTTTGTGGAAATAGTCTTAAAGTGTTGAAAAATTATAATAGATTAATAGCATAACGTCATGCCAATTTAGCGGTTAATACAACATTATAGGCTATTACATTAATATTAATTCAGTAGAAAGTTTAGTATAATTTTCTTAAAATAATGCATTTCATTCAAAACGGCAACATATATTCAAACAACCTTACCAGTTTAAAACTATGAATGATCTACAATAAAATAAGAGTGAACATGAAAAAGACAAAAAGAGCACTTTTCATATCCGGTGTCATATCCGGAAAATGGGCCCTACGCATTTTCTTACGTTCGGTTTCGTAAATGCACATCATTTCCGTTGAGGCAGGATCTTCCAGATACGTAAAACGCATTCGTGAATCGATAGACCATACGCACAACGTGCATGGTACGCCATTCCGCTGAGCACAAGCCAAGCACACAACTTCATTCACTGGCGAGAAACTGCTTTTAACAGTAAGTTATTTTGATTTATAAGAGTGCATGCTGCTTTTTATTTTATTATTTTTTATTTAACAAAGTGTTACTTTATCTCTGGTAATGCTTGTTTGCGGAGACCGTTTACATGTGTAATATGCGGTAAGCTAAGCTAACATGCTAACTCCTGCTTTATTGAGGCAGACGAAGCGACTAGTATTGCACATCCATACCTACGTAACGTTATACCTACATAAATATTTTTATTTGAGCTGCAGAATGTGCTAAAGCGTGCCTGTCGGTTGTATGTAATCAGTAAACATAGGCTTGCAAGTTTCTATACGATAGGAAAACAAATCAGGCGCCATTGTCAAGTTGGTCGGCTAAGTTCATTGATGTGGTTTAGATATTTTGTTTAAAACTAATTGGCCAAACTTTTGCATTTTAGTTAGGGATTTCTTTTACAACCAACAAGTTTGCCTTTTCTTAGATTTCACTTGTAGTTTTCTACTGGAGAGTCAGCCAGGCTGTTGTTGTTGTGGTTCTTCTGTTCGTAGTGCCGTGTTGTATTGCGATCATCTTTAACGTGTTTCTGTACTCATGTTTTGACGTCTGACCCTCATATATTTTGTGCTTTACTGTTTTTCCTTCCAGTAGACGCTGTAATGGCAGCTGCATTCCCCTACAGAGGTGTTCCTGGAACAATGCCTCCAGGTGTTCCTCCACCTCCTCCTGCTGTTGCTCCAATACCAGATTACATGACTGAGGAGAAACTGCAAGAAAAAGGTGAGTTCACATCATTTGATCATGCAGTTCATTTTTAACTCTGTCCTCGCTAGTGTTTTCCAAAGTTTCTTGTCTGCACTGAAACTTTTAAAACACTGAAGTCATCTTTTTGCGCATACATAAAACATAATAAAAGCTTCCTGAGATGATACAGAGAGACCAGATTTAATAAAATGCTCAGACTATTTTCTGGCACAATTGTTTTTATTAGCAAAATATCTCATCACTTAATAATGCATCCAGGTCACACTCAGTTGTCATTCCATGTATGACTGCAATTTTCCCCATGTTTTACTGCAGGACAGCAATTGTGAGTACAATTTCTTTACAGGAAGTCGGCACATACCAGTATAAACATAGTTATCTATTGGTACAATGTCACATGACTAAACATGCCTTTTTAGGTGTGTCCGACTTGAAGCGGCACTGCGCAGACCAATCGGTGTATGACATCAAAGTACCGCGAAAATGATTCGAAAGCATATGAAACCGTCTAATAGCTCTCGCTGTACTTTGATGTTATACACCGATCGAGTTTTTAAATTTATCCAGCTGGGAGAGCATCTTCAGAATGCTCCGTTTCGCAGGACAAAGTGTGGATGTGGATGGAAAGCCAAAGTAGAGGAAACAATGTGTTATCAAATATATCTAGATTAGCATCTTCCCTTTTGCTTGTTGCTCTTTTGTCTTAAATTGTATTAAATTAATTTAAGTTTCAGGTGAGCCTTTAGTACTTTTTGTATCCTTAGGGATATAGACATTTAAAATGCTGGAGGAGGGACAGTCATTTTGAGAGAAATATCAGGTCAAGTGACTGTCGTTGTTTTCATATGTGCTACAAACTGTAAAATGTTGAAAATGAAGGGGGAAAAAAGAAATTGAAAATAAATATTTTGTGGAAAGTTTAAAGTGTTGAAACATTTGTAATACATTAATAGCAGAGCATTTCCTGCCAATTTAGCAGTTAATACAACATTATACAATACATTAATATTATTCCAGTAGAAAATTTGGTATAATTTTCTTAAAATAATGCATTTCATTAAAAACGGTAACATTTATTCAAACAATCTTACCAGTTTACAACTATGAATGATCTAAAATAAAATAACAGGGAACATGAAAAAGACAAAAAGAGCACTTGGTCAGTGTGGATGGAAAGCCAAAGCAGAGTAAACAACGCGTTTTCTAGATGTGTCTAGATTAGTGTAGTCATAGCTTAATGTTTAGTGACGTTCCCTTTTGCTTGTTGCTCTTTTGTAGCTCGGAAATGGCAGCAGCTTCAGGCCAAACGCTACTCAGAGAAAAGGAAATTTGGCTTTGTGGATGCTCAAAAAGAGGACATGCCACCTGAGCATGTGCGAAAAATCATCAGGGATCATGGTGACATGACGAACAGGAAATTTCGTCACGACAAGAGGGTCTACCTTGGGTAAGCACATTTACATTATTACCTAGGCAGTTATGTGTTTATGTATGTACATTAGTAACAGTATGTGTTGCTTTTTGTCTGCAGGGCACTGAAATATATGCCCCATGCAGTACTCAAACTGCTGGAGAACATGCCCATGCCTTGGGAGCAGATCAGAGATGTTCCTGTGCTCTACCACATTACAGGCGCCATTTCCTTTGTAAACGAAATCCCATGGGTTATTGAGCCGGTGTACATTGCTCAGTGGGGGTAGGTGACAGCATATGAACACATCACTTTCAGAGCAGAGATTGAAACTTAGGGCTGGGGGGGGGAGGGGAATCTAATTTTGACTTTTCTGATAAAATTAAAGGTTTGTTGTACTTGGTTGTATGGCTGCACAGTTTTGCCAAACTACTAAACTTTTTTTTTTTTTTTCTTCTTCTTCCACCAGCACAATGTGGATCATGATGCGACGTGAGAAGAGAGACAGACGGCACTTCAAGCGCATGCGTTTCCCCCCATTTGATGATGAAGAGCCTCCATTAGATTATGCAGACAACATCCTGGATGTTGAGCCTCTGGAGGCGATCCAGATGGAGCTCGACCCTGAGGAGGACTCTTCTGTTGTAGACTGGTTGTATGAGCATCAACCTCTAAAAGATACCACGAAGTGAGTGTTAGTGACGGTTGTAAAAATATGGTTTCCTTGTTTCTTTTGCTCATGATTTTTTTTCCCTCAACAGATATGTGAATGGGACCACATACAGACGCTGGCAGTTCACTCTACCAATGATGTCCACTCTGTATCGATTGGCTAATCAGCTGCTGACAGACTTGGTGGATGGAAACTACTTCTACTTGTTTGACTTGAAGGCTTTCTTCACCTCCAAAGCTTTGAACATGGCCATTCCAGGGGGGCCCAAATTTGAGCCGCTTGTCAGAGACATTAACCTCCAGTACGTACCGTGTCCATCATGTAGCATAATTGACTATTACTTTTTATTTTCTCTAGAAGTCTAACTTGTTATGTTACAGGGATGAAGACTGGAATGAGTTCAATGACATCAACAAAATCATCATCAGGCAGCCAATCAGGACAGAATACAAAATTGCATTCCCGTACCTGTACAATAACCTGCCACATCATGTGCACCTCACCTGGTACGAAACATTATCAGACCTACGGTTTTATTGTTCTATAAAAATTCTTGTGCTGACCCAATGATATCTGTTGGCCCATGAAGGTACCACACACCAAACGTGGTGTTCATCAAGACTGAGGATCCTGATCTGCCTGCCTTCTACTTTGACCCTCTGATCAACCCCATTTCTCATAGGCACTCTGTCAAGGTTAGAAATTAAACTGTTTAATTATACTGTGGTTGTAAGTTTCTTGGTTTCTTCCCACACTAATTGCAATCTTGTGTTTTCTCCATAGAGCCAAGAGCCACTGCCAGATGATGATGAGGAGTTTGAACTTCCTGAGTATGTAGAGCCATTCCTGAAGGAGACGCCCCTCTACACTGACAACACTGCCAATGGAATTGCGCTGTTGTGGGCACCTCGTCCATTTAATCTCCGCTCGGGAAGAACCAGACGGGCTATTGATGTACCTCTCATTAAAAACTGGTTTGTATTAAACTGTATACTGCATTTTCACACTTTAAGGGGTTGTTCACGCAGAACACATTTTTGCATTCCACTGTGCTACTTTTCCATAGTTTCTGTGTAAACACTAGATGGACGTTTTTCTTTTCTGATATCTCACTTATTTTTTTAGCCTCTTGTGCAAATGCTTTTTTTCCCACTGCCCTGTGTCTTGTATTTAAACACAAAAATGTGTTCTGTGTGAATTGTCCCTAACCCATGTAGGGTTTGAGTATTGTGAGACCATACAAGACTATAATTTCTGAATAGAGGCACTTGTTTCTTCAAACACCTTCAGGTATCGTGAGCACTGTCCTGCAGGCCAACCTGTGAAGGTGCGTGTGTCTTACCAGAAGCTCCTGAAGTACTATGTGCTGAACGCTCTAAAACACAGACCACCTAAGGCACAGAAAAAGAGGTGAGGTTGCTATTCCAGAGCTTGTTCCACTGAAAAGCGTTGATGATTTTCCTTTTTCCTTACCTTTTTTCATTCTATCTTCTTTAGATACCTGTTCCGTTCTTTCAAGGCCACCAAATTCTTCCAGTCCACAAAGCTGGACTGGGTAGAAGTCGGTCTGCAGGTATGCCGGCAGGGCTACAACATGCTGAACCTGCTGATTCACAGAAAGAACCTCAACTACTTGCACTTGGACTACAACTTCAACTTGAAGCCTGTGAAAACTCTCACAACAAAGGAACGTAAGAAGTCCAGATTTGGAAATGCGTTTCACTTGTGCCGTGAGGTTCTGCGTTTGAGCAAGCTTGTGGTGGACAGTCATGTGCAGTACAGGCTTGGAAATGTTGATGCTTTCCAGGTATGAGTAGTTTCTGTGTAGCTAATCTGTATCATTGTCTCATTGTTTCATTACTAAAGACTTCTGTCTAATCTGTAGTTGTCAGATGGACTGCAGTACATCTTCGCCCATGTTGGTCAGTTGACTGGCATGTACCGCTACAAGTACAAGCTCATGAGGCAGATTAGAATGTGCAAAGACCTGAAGCATCTCATCTACTACCGCTTCAACACAGTGAGTAACTCTCAATGCAAAAAAATGCATAATTTTTTAAAATGAATCAAAGTTTTCTGTAAATGTATTTGGATTGGTGCTATGCCTTGCATCTGAAGTGATCTGTTTTTTAGGGCCCAGTTGGAAAAGGTCCAGGGTGTGGTTTCTGGGCTCCAGGATGGAGAGTCTGGCTGTTCTTCATGAGAGGCATCACCCCTCTTCTGGAGCGGTGGCTCGGCAATCTTCTGGCCAGGCAGTTTGAGGGTAAAATTTGCTTTATTCATATTCAAAAGCCTGTAGAAAGATGTAGTCATATTTAACAGGTTAACAAGTATTAATTCATTGTGTAATGCCATTTAGGTCGACACTCTAAGGGTGTTGCCAAGACTGTGACCAAACAGCGTGTGGAATCTCACTTTGATCTGGAGCTGAGAGCTGCTGTGATGCATGACATCCTGGATATGATGCCTGAGGGTATCAAGCAGAACAAGGCCAGAACCATCTTGCAGCATCTCAGTGAATCATGGAGGTGCTGGAAGGCCAACATCCCTTGGAAGGTACATTTTTGGTCCTTTTTTTGCTGCCTATTAATGGTATGTTACTCAATTTCAGAGTTTATCATTAAGTGATCATTACTTATTTTTTCAGGTTCCTGGGCTTCCAACCCCTATCGAGAACATGATTCTCCGCTATGTGAAGGCCAAAGCTGACTGGTGGACCAACACGGCCCACTACAACCGTGAGAGAATCAGAAGAGGAGCTACTGTGGATAAGACTGTGTGCAAGAAGAACCTTGGACGTCTTACTCGACTTTACCTGAAAGCAGAGCAGGAGAGACAGCACAATTACCTGAAGGTACATTTCTTGGGTAACATTAGGGCTGGACGATTATGGCCAAAAAATTATATCTCTGTATTTTTTTTTTTGGGGTTGAATGGCGATATATGGTATATATTTTGTTATTTTCTACGTTTATCTATTTGGTTTAAAAAATGAAAATAAAAACAAAAGCACAGACTAATTATATCTATACTTTCATAAATACACTTGTAGGTTTAAAATTCTACATATGGCACATTTATTGTCCGACAAAAAATATTTTAGCATTATGTATATTTTAGTAAGAATTATTGCGCTCTTATTGTATTGCACTCTGCCTGTTTGGCGTGCATGCGCGTGGCAACGCTCATTCACGGATGTCTGTGAATTTTAGCAGAGCATCCCCTGCAGCAGCTCACTCTGCATCCTCCGCTATTTTTCAGATACGCTCGCAAAACACTGTATATTGATATAAACGGTATTGCCTCATTCCATATCGTATATAAAAAATATATATTGATATATCATACAAATTTGATATACCGCCCAGTCCTAGGTAACACAAAATGTCCTTGAAGACTTTGAACAGGTTGCTGTTACCGTAAAAGAACACATTGACATATGATACATCCTTTATTTGTAGGATGGGCCTTACATCACTGCTGAAGAAGCCGTGGCCATCTACACCACCACAGTGCACTGGCTGGAGAGTCGTCGGTTCTCTCCGATCCCCTTCCCTCCTCTCTCCTACAAACATGACACTAAGCTGCTCATCCTGGCTTTGGAGAGACTCAAGGAGGCTTACAGGTCAGGCCAGTCCCATAACAGCAACCTGGATGGATGTGCTGGTTTTGTGTAGATGATTGCATCTTTTCTGACTTTGCTTTGTTCCTTATAATTAGTGTGAAGTCAAGGCTGAACCAGTCACAGCGTGAGGAGTTGGGTCTGATTGAGCAGGCCTATGACAACCCTCATGAGGCTCTGTCCAGAATCAAACGTCACCTCCTCACTCAGAGAGCCTTCAAAGAGGTTTGCACACATGCAACGTTTCAACGCATTTCATGTAACCACAAGGGTCCTCTAAGCCCATTACTGGTCCTAACTTGCATCTAAAGTGGTTCTTTTTTTCTCTAGGTGGGCATTGAGTTCATGGACCTTTACAGTCACTTGGTGCCGGTTTACGATGTTGAACCTCTGGAAAAGATCACTGACGCCTACCTGGATCAGTACCTGTGGTATGAGGCAGATAAGCGCAGGCTTTTCCCACCCTGGATCAAACCAGCCGACACAGAGCCACCTCCACTGCTAGTGTACAAATGGTGCCAAGGTGAGATGAATTTACTGTGGTCGACCAGTATGGATTTTTTTTGATGGCTGATGCCAAGATCTTAAAGCAGTGTGTCAGATATAAAGCTGAAATGTTGACAGTATCTGAAAAACTATTACAGTGCTTTTATATTACTAACAACAGAAAGCCAAACACTTTAATACTTGTTTTATATACAGTTTACTTTGTTTAACATTTTGTATCTAATAATTTAAATAATTGTGAATCTTTGCTCAGGTTCTGGCGTTCTCTGTGTTGTCAAAATGAAAGCCCCATTCATTATTTATCGGGCATACAGAGAAACTCCTCTGCTAATGCCAATAATTAAAACAATGGCAAATACCATCAACCACTAATTGTGACTGGTTGTTATAAGGAAATCAAAATATTGTAATGACAAGTTACTCTTGATAAATGAGGGTTAAAGGATAATGTTAAGTAAAATTTCAATTTCATGATTAACATTTATAATTGTCTGCTAGGAATCAACAACCTGCAGGATGTGTGGGAGACAGCTGAGGGTGAATGTAACGTCATGCTGGAGTCTCGCTACGAGAAGATGTACGAGAAGATTGACTTGACATTGTTGAACAGGCTTCTGCGTCTCATTGTTGATCACAACATTGCCGATTACATGACGGCCAAAAACAACGTTGTCATTAACTATAAGGTCTGTTTATTGCACATAATGCGGTCCATTGCTAAAATTCATATTTCCCTCTTTATATTAGAAATTTCCATTCACTACTTCATTTGATTTTTAGATGTCTGTATTTTATGTTTGCAGGACATGAACCACACAAACTCGTACGGTATCATCCGTGGCCTGCAGTTTGCCTCTTTCATCGTGCAGTACTATGGGTTGGTTATGGACCTGCTGGTGCTTGGTCTGCACAGAGCCAGTGAGATGGCTGGCCCTCCTCAGATGCCCAATGACTTCCTCAGCTTCCAGGACACGGCCACTGAGAGTGCCCATCCCATCCGTCTTTACTGCAGATACATAGACCGCATTCACATCTTTTTCAGGTTAGTAGTGCAGATGAAGGAAGTCTCCTGTTGTGCAATATTGAGAATTATTTTATTTTATTTATTTATTTATTTTCTCAAAAGTTGCTGTTGTATAAATTATGATCTTCTGGTTTTGCTGTGTGTAGGTTCTCTGCTGATGAGGCGAGAGATCTGATCCAGAGGTACCTGACTGAGCACCCAGATCCCAACAATGAGAACATTGTGGGCTACAACAATAAGAAATGCTGGCCCCGTGATGCTAGGATGAGACTGATGAAACATGATGTGAACTTGTAAGCGCTCTAGACTTTGGTTCTGAACACCTTAATAAATCAGACAAATGCATGTGATTTATAATTGATTTCCTTATAATTGCACAGGGGCCGTGCTGTGTTCTGGGACATCAAGAATCGCCTCCCTCGTTCTGTGACCACAGTTCAGTGGGAGAACAGCTTTGTGTCTGTGTACAGCAAGGACAACCCCAACCTGCTCTTCAATATGTGTGGCTTTGAGTGTCGCATCCTCCCGAAGTGCCGCACTAGTTATGAGGAGTTTACGCACAAAGATGGTGTGTGGAATTTGCAGAATGAGGTAAGCAGATCTGTAAAATAACTGTTGGCGTATTAGAAAGGATTGTGGATAATTGTATGTTATTTTTAATTTTTATTTATTTATTTATTTATTTTTAGGTAACAAAGGAAAGGACAGCACAGTGTTTCCTGCGTGTAGATGATGAGTCCATGCAGAGGTTCCACAACAGAGTACGACAAATTCTGATGGCTTCTGGGTCCACCACCTTCACTAAGGTATGAGACTTGAACCGTAACAGCAAAATGTCCATACTCATGTAATGTGTAATGGGTAACGGGAGGTAATTTGACATACTCGTATTTCCCATTTTGCACATGGTTTTACATAATGTTGCTCTTCTCAGATTGTGAACAAGTGGAACACTGCTCTGATTGGTCTGATGACGTACTTCCGTGAAGCTGTGGTCAACACTCAAGAGCTTCTGGACCTGTTGGTGAAGTGTGAGAATAAGATCCAAACCCGTATCAAGATTGGTTTGAACTCCAAAATGCCCAGCCGTTTCCCTCCTGTGGTGTTTTACACCCCTAAGGAGTTGGGTGGGCTGGGAATGCTTTCCATGGGACACGTACTAATCCCACAGTCTGACCTTAGGTAAGTTATTAGCAGTTTTCGTTGCGGTTTCCTTGATCAGTAGCAACTTTAATGAAATTAATATGCAACCACAGATTTATGTGATTGATTTGAAGTTCTACTGTTTTTTGCTCAGGTGGTCCAAACAGACTGATGTGGGCATCACTCATTTCCGCTCCGGTATGAGTCACGAGGAGGATCAGTTGATCCCTAATCTGTACCGTTACATCCAACCATGGGAGAGCGAGTTCATTGACTCTCAGAGAGTTTGGGCCGAATACGCCCTCAAGCGTCAGGAGGCCATTGCTCAGAACAGGTACTGTCCTCTTAACCAAACCCAAATCATGATGATGTTGATGTGTTCAAGCTTAATATGAATTTGATACTCCTCAGACGTTTGACGCTGGAGGATCTGGAGGACTCCTGGGACAGAGGTATTCCACGTATCAACACCCTCTTCCAGAAGGACAGACACACTCTTGCTTATGACAAGGGCTGGAGAGTCAGAACAGACTTCAAGCAGTACCAGGTGAAAGTCTTTCTATTTTGTAAACATTGCATGTTAACAGCAATGCCACACACCAGTCAGACTTATTTTGGTGGTGTTTTAAAGATTTTCTGAATGTGTTTTCAGGTTCTGAAGCAAAATCCATTCTGGTGGACTCACCAAAGGCATGATGGGAAATTGTGGAATTTGAACAACTACCGTACAGACATGATCCAGGCACTTGGAGGGGTGGAAGGCATTCTTGAGCACACTCTGTTCAAGGGAACCTACTTCCCCACCTGGGAGGGTCTCTTCTGGTAAGACTTTGTTGACATATATCCAGTACAGTTAACCCAAATTTTGGGACCCTAATATCCTTTTTTGATTTGATAAACGTAATATATTAAGCAGATACTTTCGATTTAGTTAATTTTGTTATGAGAGTTTTAAAGATAGATTTATTTAACATTTTGATCTTCTATAGGGAGAAGGCCAGTGGTTTTGAAGAATCCATGAAATGGAAGAAACTCACCAATGCTCAGAGATCTGGTCTGAACCAGATTCCTAACCGACGATTCACCTTGTGGTGGTCTCCTACAATCAACAGAGCTAATGTAAGTCTATGAGAAGCAACTGCATTTAGACAGAGCATTCAAAGCCTTTTCCCACACCCCCTTTTTATTGAGACTTACTCATTCTCTTGATGTTCTTGTAGGTATATGTGGGTTTCCAAGTGCAGTTGGACCTCACTGGAATCTTCATGCATGGTAAAATCCCGACACTCAAGATCTCTCTGATCCAGATCTTCAGAGCTCACTTGTGGCAGAAGATTCATGAGAGCATCGTCATGGATCTCTGTCAGGTAAAGAAATGTGCTTCCTTGGGTTAGGATATTATACATGCTTATTTAATGAGACCCTACAATACAGTCTGAGTAGGACTGTGGTTTTACACTTTAGATGGACTTACTAACAACTGATTTATTCAGTTGTGCTAAAGAGTGCCATCAGTAAGCTTCTGTTGGATTTTTGTAGGTGTTTGACCAAGAGCTGGATGCTTTGGAAATTGAGACTGTCCAGAAAGAGACAATCCATCCCAGGAAGTCTTACAAGATGAATTCCTCCTGTGCTGACATTCTGTTGTTTGCATCCTACAAGTGGAATGTCTCACGCCCCTCACTTCTAGCAGACTCCAAGTATGTGACTGAGTTTAACAGATATGTTGAATTCTAATATATCAAGAGGAAGCATGAATATAAATGTCACAAGTAATGCTCGCAAATATAACCATATAGAAATGGCCATAATCAGTTTCTTGCTTTTCTTTCTATAGGGATGTTATGGACAGCACCACCACGCAGAAGTACTGGATTGACATTCAGCTCAGATGGGGTGACTACGACTCCCATGACATTGAGCGATATGCCAGGGCCAAGTTCTTAGACTACACCACTGACAACATGAGTATTTATCCATCACCCACTGGAGTCCTGATTGCCATTGATCTGGCATACAACCTTCACAGGTCAGTATATTATGTCATATTGTGTAGGTGATTTATATCACATAGTTAAATACAACTTTGGTTACACGTCCCAAAAACAGCGACAGAGCAGCTGTTGAAGTATTTAATTTGCTCTCTCTCTCTGCAGTGCTTATGGAAACTGGTTCCCTGGAGCCAAGCCCCTGATCCAGCAGGCCATGGCGAAGATAATGAAGGCCAACCCTGCTCTGTATGTGCTGAGAGAGCGAATCCGCAAGGGTCTGCAACTCTACTCTTCAGAGCCCACTGAGCCTTACCTATCTTCCCAGAATTATGGAGAGCTCTTCTCCAACCAGATCATCTGGTTTGTGGATGACACCAATGTGTACAGAGTCACTATCCACAAGGCAAGTGAATTTAACATTATGAAGATGTCACTTATGGTGTTCATATTGTCGTCTTGGGTTGTGTGCTAAAATGTCTAATTTGTGTTAATTTTATCCCTATTTTAGACCTTTGAAGGTAACTTGACCACCAAACCAATCAATGGAGCGATTTTCATCTTCAACCCCAGAACTGGACAGCTTTTCCTGAAGATCATTCACACTTCTGTATGGGCAGGACAAAAGCGTCTCGGACAGGTCAGTCTTGTTTTGTCTCCATGCAGTTATTGTCTTTAGTCAGTGTTCTGCTCAAAACAGTTACTCATTTGTTTGTGGTTTTGCTGAGTTGCACCTTTTCTCTGTTTTTGCAGCTGGCTAAGTGGAAGACTGCTGAAGAAGTGGCTGCCCTGATCCGGTCGCTGCCTGTTGAAGAGCAGCCCAAACAGATTATTGTGACCAGGAAGGGCATGTTGGATCCTCTTGAGGTTAGAAACACCCATTTAAACAGTGAAAGGCAAATTAACTTTTAAAGCTCTGGAAAGTGATTTAACATATATGTTAACTTTTAGATTAACAGCTGTCTGTTTTTCTCAGGTGCACTTGCTGGACTTCCCCAACATTGTAATCAAGGGCTCTGAGCTTCAGCTGCCCTTCCAGGCCTGTCTGAAAGTGGAGAAGTTTGGAGACCTCATTCTGAAGGCCACAGAGCCTCAGATGGTCCTATTCAATCTCTACGATGACTGGCTGAAGACCATCTCCTCTTACACTGTAAATCTAGCTCTTATACTATAATTTTGACCTAACCATTTGTTGCTTCTGAGAGTTACACTACTCATTATAAGGTCTTTAACCATTGTACGTTTTTGTTGCCTAGGCATTCTCTCGTTTGATCTTAATCTTGAGAGCACTTCATGTCAATAATGACCGTGCCAAAGTTATCCTGAAGCCTGACAAGACCACCATCACCGAGCCCCACCACATCTGGCCCACTCTGACAGATGAGGAGTGGATCAAAGTAGAGGTGCAGCTCAAAGATCTCATCCTGGCTGACTATGGCAAGAAGAACAAGTGAGTGCTATGCAGCAAACGCTTACTTAAGAGTGCGTACGAAAAAATAAATTTTGCTCTGAAGTTTTCCTTCTCAGACTTTAACTTTTTTTCCCCCTCCTCCACAGTGTGAATGTGGCATCTTTGACCCAGTCTGAAATCAGGGACATCATCTTGGGTATGGAGATCTCTGCTCCATCCCAGCAGAGACAGCAGATTGCTGAGATCGAGAAGCAGACCAAGGAACAGTCTCAACTAACGGCCACACAGACTCGCACTGTAAACAAACACGGAGATGAGATTATCACCTCAACCACCAGCAACTATGAGACGCAGACCTTCTCTTCCAAAACTGAATGGAGAGTTAGGTGTGGAAATTTTTTCCATGTCACACTTGTCTTTTTAGTTGTTAAAACACAGCTAGACTTGGTTAAACTGTTTTCCTGATCTCACAGGGCGATCTCTGCTGCCAACTTGCACTTACGTACCAACCACATCTACGTATCATCGGATGACATCAAAGAGACTGGGTACACTTACATTCTGCCCAAGAACGTTCTGAAGAAGTTCATCTGCATCTCAGATCTGCGTGCTCAGGTTAGATAAAACGTTGTCTTAGCATGATTTTTCTTATAGATCCTCTTCTTTTGCTTCATTTACCAGTATCCTAAACCTTGAGTCTGAATTTTTTTTGCCTCTATCTATATATATATATATATATATATATATATATATATATATATATATATATATATATATATATATATATATATATTTTTTTTTTTTTATGCCTATAGATTGCAGGTTATCTATATGGAACCAGCCCTCCAGATAACCCTCAGGTAAAGGAGATCCGCTGCATTGTGATGGTGCCACAGTGGGGTACGCATCAGACAGTTCACCTGCCCAACCAGCTGCCACAACACGAGTACTTGAAGGTCAGCATTTTACACACATGCATATATCTGTAGTTTGATGTTAACAGCAGTCTGTGTCCTCCCCAGCCGTATCAAACTGTTTGATACCATCTTTATCTTTCATAGGAAATGGAGCCTCTTGGATGGATCCATACACAGCCCAATGAATCGCCCCAGCTTTCTCCTCAGGATGTCACCACTCACGCAAAGGTCATGGCTGACAACCCATCCTGGGATGGCGAGAAGACTATCATTATTACTTGCAGGTACATATTTAGCATACTAATGCACTGTGGCTGTATAATGATTATCTGGTTATAATGTATTTGACACTGCTTTTGTGGGTTTAACATTTGGTTTTGCTTATCTAGTTTCACCCCTGGTTCCTGCACGCTGACGGCCTACAAACTGACTCCCAGTGGGTATGAGTGGGGTAGGCAAAACACAGATAAGGGTAACAACCCCAAAGGTTACTTACCTTCTCACTACGAAAGAGTACAGATGCTCTTGTCTGACCGCTTCCTTGGCTTCTTCATGGTGCCTGGCCAGGTTTCCTGGAACTACAACTTCATGGGTGAGCATAGCTTTAAATTAATTATATATATTTAAGTGATTTAAACCTTTTAAATAATCATCCTTGCAGATGTGACTGTGCGTTTCTAACCTTTCCCCCCTCATTCTAGGTGTTCGCCATGACCCAAACATGAAGTATGACCTACAGTTGGCCAACCCAAAAGAGTTCTACCATGAAGTTCACAGACCATCTCACTTCCTCAACTTTGCTTCTCTGCAGGAAGGTGAACTCTACAATGCTGACCGTGAGGATATGTATGGATAATAGTACAAACAGTTATATAATGTAAAAGCACCCAGCAGGCTAAAACAATGCTTTTGTACTGTTTTGTCACCAAGACTCACTTTTTACTGTTTGCAGTAATGTAAATGCTTAGAAACCCAAAGCATGTCATCTGTTTATTCCTTTATCATAATTGCCCAGCTTTGAGTTGATTATGCACATTGCTGAAAGCACATTCTGCTTTGTCTGTAGATGTGAGAAATGAATTGCCATCTAAAAATATCTGTATCATTTTTCGTAATTGTTTGTAGTAAATTGTGTTTTTTATAAATCTGGAATAATTTGTCTGTACCCTGTAGCTATGTTGTGTATCTGTTATGTACACTCTAGTTGGGTTTAAATAAAGATGACCACTTTTATAAGAATTTGAGCTTGATCTCATTTTCATTTCTGTTGGTTTTGTGGAATAAAATCATGTATCCACTGAAGGAACAGTAGCTGCTCTATCTAGAGCAAGGACACGGTATGCCTTCAGAGCAAACCAATCTGCATGCATATGTTACAGTTCACTGAGCAGCTCAGCCTTGAACATATGATATGGCAAGTTGTTTTAACATTTATTCCTTAAGTGCCCGGTTTCACAGATGAGGCTTAGGACTGTTCAGTTAGGACATTTAGGTAGTTTTTATAAATGTGCATTAGATATCCGATTGGATGATGTTAATACAATGTAAGTACATTGTTACGTTTATGCTTAATAAAGCACCCAAGAGTGTCAACAACAACTTGATTCTGGTGATAAACATATTTAAGCCAATTTGCACCTGCCATTGTTCTCCAGTGTGTTCGTGGCTTAACATGTTTTGAGATCTGGAAATAGTCACTGGCGAAAGAGAAAAACAAAGTAAATATACTTTATTGCTGTTATCTAGCAGTTGTCCTTGTCTTTTACTTCAAATTTTTTTGACTCTATTTGTTAGATTCTCCTAATGGTGCTGCACTTCCAGTTGGCATGACCTTGTGAACATGTATAGGAGAGCATTGGTGGCCATGATTTTACTGTAAATACTGGGTTTTCCACCTAAAATATTGTTGGTGCTCTTGACTGTTCATGAAGTGTTAAAATGAGTCACAATGAACTGTCATTTATATTGAACTTGCTTAACTGGATATTCATTTAATTATATTTTGTGTTCTGCAGAATAAAGTCATACCGGTTTGGAATTATGTGAGGGTGAGTGCAGTATAGAATTTAAATTTTGGGGTGAATTATTACCTTAAACTTATCTATCGTTGTTGTACTACTTTAACCATCACTAGTTTGTTTCACCTCTACTAATTACATGCTAGTACTAATCACCATCCCAATAATTAAAGCAACTATTTCATTGTTACTGGTAACAAATTGCACATTTTTCTATGGGGGTCTCTGGTTCAGATATCAGATATTCATTTCTGACTAGTATAACTAGTAGTTATTCCAGGGGACGATTGCATAAACTTCTTAGACTAGTCTTAAAAGTTAGTCATCTCATTTTTTTTCTTCGAGACTGGTCATAACTTTTTAAAATCAGTTACATAAATGTAGCCCTAACTTTCTTCTTTCTGATGAACACAATGGATATGCTTTTTTGAGCGTCAAAATTGTGAGCCCCCTTCACTGCCATTGTAAAGTTTGGAAACATCACAGGATATTTATTAATATAACTCTGATTGTGTTCATCAGAAAGAAGAAAGTCATATACACCTAGGATGGCTTGAGGGTGAGTAAATCATGGGGTAATTTTCATTTTAAGGTGAACTAATCATTTAACTTAGCGGCTATGTTTATGCAACTGGTCCCCCAGGAAGATTAAGTTTAGACTACTTAGTTACTTGTACCTTTTCCAGTACTTTCTAGTATTCACTCCAGGTTTACTAGTAGCAGTGCAATAGACACTAGTAGCCTTTTATTAGACAGGATGTCTAAATTCTTACTAGAGACTTTTTTATATCTTACCAGTGAGATTTTATTTAACTGGTAGTTAAAGATTAGTTCTGGTCATTAGTCTGATTATTCATTAGTCTGATTATTCATTGCATTAACATCCAGAACTAGTCTTGCAGCATATGACAAACAATTGTATCTACTGGGATAAAGAAATGATACACCTGGGATAGATGCTAGTGTCTCATATTAGCCAAATAAGTAATAGATACTAGTCGCTATTAGAAGTACAAGTATCTAATAAATAGTTACATGTGAAATTAAAACGAACTAAACCTACTTTTAAAACAATTAGTAGTAACAGATGCTAGTTAGTTTTAAGGAATAAATGTTAAAACTGCTTGCCATATGTGCTGCGTTAAAGGCAAGCTCTCGGGTTGCATTGGTCAGAGAAGGAGGGAACAACCATGGCAAACAAGCACTCTGGGCTGTCATAGATGTACCTCCGTTCAACCACCTTCTATAAAAGAACACATGCAAACATGCACGGCCAAAATTGATCTACATGCTAGAGCCGTGGGCGTTGATCTCCAAGTTGTGACATGCAAGTCTTTACACTGCATAGACATGTCGATTTTATAACTCGCTCGTGTTTATTAGAGCGTACCAACAAAGGATGTAGTCACAACTGGAGCGAAAATGCATGGGTTTAAAAGTGAAACAAAAGGGCTGCGTTCGAGCTGAATCACAACTGGACGCATGTTGAGATCTGGCTGACGAGGAGTTTCGATTGTCGCTGTTTGAATTCAAGTTCATCTGAAGTGCATTATGGAGACTTGCGTGATAGCCGTCGAGGAAAACCAAAACGATATCGTCAAAACACATTCGTGTTTCGACAGGACGTTTTCATCAATGACAGTGGACGATGTGTATGAAATCGCTAAAGTGGTGGGGTCTGAAGTGGAGAAGCTCATCGACAGTTATGGGAAGTCGAGTGTGGAGGGACTGGTGTCTCACATAGTGAAAGTGTTGGAGCTCTTGGAGAGTTTCGCAGCGAGAAATCAATCTCTTAAATGTAAGGAAGATGAACTATTGAAGGCCTTTGAGACGTTACAGTTACAGCAGCAGAAGAAAAGACATGTGAAGGAATGCGACGAGACCATTAACCGCTTAGAGAGTCGGGTAAGAACACGACAACATGGTCGACATGTCAACACTGTTACTGTAACAAGACTACTCTTTTTCAAATGTCTATGCAGTTATCTTATGGATAACTGTGTTTTAATGTAATGGACATAGTGTGTTGCACTTATCCAGCTGGACTTTTGATTCGTGACACGTACGTTGATTGATTTTAGGAAATTCCAATAGGGGGCACTTCCGGTCTGCCATGCCCCTCAGTAAATGTCATTTGGAGAACATAATGTACCATCCATTAGTGGTGGGGATTTTGATCTTTCGTCTAAGTGGCTGTAATCTGTTCATTAAAACGATTTGTTATGCAAGTTACATAATTATGTCAGGTGGCAAGTTATTGTGTGTTGTGAACAAGTCATTGGACATCTCGTTCGTCAATAAAATGAACAGGTCAAACATCCCTCAACTAATAAGATGTCTGGTTGGGCTGCTTATTTAAGTACATGAGTCTGTCCTGCATTGTTAATTCATGAATGATTTACAAGCCACTGTGGTCTCAAGTGGTCTGTTAGATTGTTAGGCTTTTGAAACCAATGTCAGGGTGACACCTGGTAGTCTCACTTCTTGTGTTTGTGGTTTGAAAGGATTTTTGCGATGGTTCTATTTTGTTTTTTTTCTTCAGGACTGGCATCAGAATGAGAAGAAACTGAAGGAGAACGTTGAAGTGTTACAGTCCCAGGTGCATCAGCTCAAGGAAGAGAACCAGGAGCTTCACACCCGCTTACAATGCACACACTCCAAAGAAGGTAAAATGACCTGGGACGCACATAACAATATTTAAATGAACACTTGAGTTTGTTTATTTATCCAAAAATGAATGTAATATCAGTGTAATTGCCATTTCCATTGTAATAACAAATGAACTACGCCTTCTGGAAAGGAAACCATCATGATATGTTTCTTAGTTCAGATGGTCTTATTTGTTTTATGTAAAAAAAAATGAAGGAAAATATAGGTTTATTGGAATTATCAGTCACGGAAGTAGCGTCAGTTATTTCTTCTGTATTGTGATGTACATTCCGACTGTAATGGATTAACGGAAAAGATAACATGTAGTGCTTGGTTCTATGCATCATTTTTTGATTGTATTTTGAGATGTGGGCATTGCACTCAAAATTAGAGGCAGATTGAATGCGAGCTTGCAGTCGATTGTAAGAAAGGGGCGTGTTTAATGTGACTAAATGATTGGAGAAGTCTGTTGTTTTCACTGGAATATCCAGTTATGACATTTATGAGGTCAAAATAAAAAAAAAAAATTAAATTTAAACATCTACATGGATAATCAGATCTATGACATGCATTTAGAAAAATGGGTGAATTATCTTCAATAAAATACAAAAAACAAACTTGTCAATGCATCATCATAATGAATTTTTTTTTTTAAATATTTAATTGTTCATTTTTCAAGGTAAGTATTATCCAGTCTTAAATGTTTTTATAATTATTACTCATTGTATTTCCTTGTAGCACCAATTTAACTTTCACTTTATTGTTGTGTACAGTATAAAGTCCAAAATGTAATTGCTTGTCATGAGATCTCCAAAAAGAGTGTTGTTTGAATGTTGAATGTTGTTTCTATCCTTATATCAGAGTGAAATACAACTTCTCTGAGCAATTGAGCTCTCATTGTTTTGTGTGTGTAACTGTATTTATCTTATTTAAGAGAGGGGTTTTCCTCTTTTATTTATTACCGTTAGGTCAGCAGTTAGGAATGGTTTTGTCAGAATCCAGGAGCTGTTAACATTTGCTTTTAATTTGTATATCAAATTTATTTATTTTGTCAAACTCCTGAAATTCAGCAACTGTGACATTAATTTATTTACAGTTGTTGTCAGAATTATTGGCACCCCTGGTAAATATGATCAAATATGGCTGTAAAAATAAATCTGCAATGTTTATCCTTTTGATCTTTTATTTAAAAATGTGCAAAAATCTAACCTTTCATTGAGTTAAAAGAATTGAAAGTGGGGGGGTAAATCACATTATGAAATAAATGCTTTTCTCCAAAACACGTTGGCCATAATTATTGGCGCCCTTTTATTAAATACTTTTTGCAACCTCCTTTTGCCAAGCTAACAGCTCTGAGTTTTCTCCTATAATGCCTGATGAGTTTGGAGAACACCTGACAAGAGATCAGAGACCATTCCTCCATACAGAATCTCTCCAGATCCTTCAGATTCCCAGATCCATGTTGGTGCTTCTTCTCTTCAGTTCACCCCACTCATTTTCTATAGGGTTCAGGTCAGTGGACTGAGATGGTCATGGCAGAAGCTTCATTTTGTGCTCAGTGACACATTTTTGTGTTGATTTTCATGTTTGTTTTGGATCATTGCAGATGAAAGATCCAACCACGGCCCATTATAAGATTTCTAGCAGAAGCGGTCAGGTTTTGGTATTTGCTAGAATCCATGATACCATGTATCTGAACAAGCAAAAAAATCTCCAGCAAAAAAATAGGCCCACAACATTAAAGATCTAGCAGTATATTTAACCGTGGACATGGGGTACTTTTTATCCCTGTTTGCACCAAACACATCTGGTGGGTTTTCTGCCAAAAAGCTCTTTTTTTTTTTGTTTCATCTGACCACAGAACCAGGTCCCTTTTGAAGTTCCAGTCGTATCTGGACAACTGAATCTGGACAACTGAATATGCTGGAGTTTGTTTTTGGATGAGCAAGGAAGATTTTTCTTGAAACCCTCCCAAACAACTTGTGGTGATTTATAGGGGTTGTTAGATTTTTTTTAAAGGCTTTCTGACCCCAAGACTCAACTAATCTCTGCAATTCTCCATCTGTGATCCTTGGAGAGTCTTTGACCACTCAAACTCTCCTCCTCACCGTGCATTAGGACGATATAGACACATATCCTCTTCCAGGCAGATTTGTAACATCTTTAGTTGATTGGAACTTCTTAATTATTGCCCTGATGGTGGAAATCGGGATTTTCAATGCTTTAGCTATTTTCTTACAGCCACTTTCTATTTTGTGAAGCTCAACAATCTTTTGCTGCACATCAGAACTATATTCTTTGGTTTTACTCATTCTGATGGATGATTAAGGGAATTTGGCCTTTCTGTTTCCTCATATTTATACTCCTTTACACTATTTATACTCCTGTGAAACAAGTCATACCTAGACAATTTCATGTTCCTAGTCACCCTGGTGTGCTAAAAACATTTAAATATTAATGGGAATATACTTGAGAGATATTTTACTTAACATTTTTTAGGGGTGCCAGTAATTATGGCCAAAGTGTTTTGGAGAAAAGCATTTATTTCATAATGTGATTTACCCCCCCATTTTCAGTTCTTTTAATTCAATGAAAGGTTAGATTTTTGCACATTTTTAAATAAAAGATCAAAAGGATAAACATTGCAGATTTATTTTTACAGCCATCTTTGATCATATTTACCAGGGGTGCCAATAATTCTGACAACAACTGTATGTGTGTATTTAGTCAGGGACAATACACATTAATAATACATGAAAAAATGTAAAATTCATCCGTAGTCCCTTGGCAGGTTGATGTTAAAGAAAAAGGGAAAACAAACAAACAAAAATTCTACACACAAATACAAAACTCTACAAATGCTCACAATTTTGATTTGACAATAACCACATTCATTAAATCGCAGAGATCAATATGCGCCTATTGAATAGAAACTCAAGATACTAGTCAAGAAACTCTTATATCCACACACACACACACACACACACACACATACGTGTGTGTGTGTGTATGTATATATGTATATGTATATATATATATATGCTAGTGCTGGGCAATTGATTAATCGATTCGCTTACAAAATAAAAGTTTGTGTTTACATAATATATGTGTGTGTACTGTGTATAATTATTATGTATATATAAATACACACTCCTTCATGTATATATTTAAGAAATATTTGCATGTATATACTATATATATATATATATATATATTTATATAATTTATCTTGTATATAAATATAACATATTTGTCTTAAATATATACATGCATGTGTGTGTATTTATATATACATCATAATTATACACAGTACACACACATATATTATGTAAACACAAACTTTTATGTTGGATGCGATTAATTGATTTGACAGCCCTACTTTATATTGTTTGCTTTTCATTTGACTTATTTAGACTTTTAAACTGCATTTGAAGTTTTTGTAATTCTTCTTTTAGAACATCACTGTCTGCATGCAGTATTTTAAAATACATTTGTTTCTCCATCTTTTCTCTAGACCGCACACAGCGTCAGGAACGAGAGGTGATGCTCAAGCTGAAGGAAGTGGTGGATAAGCAGCGTGATGAGTTGAGAGCGAAAGTTCAGGAGATATCCAGCATGTCAAAGGAGGTGGAAGCGGTATGGGTCTGATACAACTGCTCTGAGTTGCTCAAATGAAGCACCAGGTTTTAAACCATGAACCTTTGGGTTACAAGGGGCTATTATACTCCAAAATGTTGTTTTCTTGTACTTAAAATGAAAGCAAACATCTGCTGTTCCCTTTTTTATAAGTGCACCCCCCTCCCCCTCAAAAGCATGCTTAAAAAAATCAACACTGAGCCATTTTCTTTCAAAAAATCTGTTTGATATTTCTTTTCATTGTCCCTATAGAAATGAATGCTTGTAGATAACCAGGTTTTTCAGCCACTGTCAAACAGACTGTACTCTTTTCATCAGAACTAGTTTAGTTTTTGCAACATCAAGGTATCTTTTGTTGAATTTAAAACACAGTGCAAACACTGTCACTCGCAGAGCACCTGTGACACAAAATAAAAAAAGTGGCATGTCAGCAGTCGTGGCCGACAAGTTGTTCATGAATTGCATCAGAGGCTGAGGTTAATAGTTTCCCTTTTTATGCTTTGTTTGCCTTGCCTTGGTTATAAAACTGTGTCAGACCAGTGGCACATAGAAAATTAACTGCAAATTCATAATTGTCTCTTAAGCTAACTTAATTTTTTCTTCATTTTCAACATTTCTATAAATTAGTTTGAGTGATTAGAAGTGCGTGTCTGTCATTTAACATGTTTGTTGTTCAGCTCCAGGAGCAGCAAGAGCGGCTAATGAAGATAAACGCAGAGCTAAGACACAAGCAGAACATCATACAGACTCAGCTGAAGAGCGCAGTGGAGAGGAGGGCCGACCTGGAGGCCGACCTGTGCGAGAAACAGAAAGAGATAGAGCGCCTGAACTCACAACTAGAAAGAGCCAGCGTGAATACTGCTGCTGAAACGGTTAGTCAAGTTAATATTACTTTGATTCTTACTAACAAATTAGCTGTCCTGCATTGGGTTTATATGTGGGATTGTGGGTATTCATAATTTTTGTATTTCCTAAAAGCATAATGAGACAGAAGCTTCTATGTTCCTCTTGGGGGATTTAGGTATCGGTATGTACTACCACAGACACAGGGCCCAAATTCTGCTTTGGTTGGCTGGATACGGCATATATAGGTCATGTTTGCCCTCACAGGAGTGTGATGGACATGTTTGTGCACAACTCCCCTTCAGTTTACAAACATTTCAGAATACTTGATTAAATTCTGACATTAAAACCACGTCCAAACCTTCTTCACTTTAGTTTTATCTTAATCAACAGAGATAAATTTAGAAATAAATAAATAGTAATTAATTAACAAAAAAGCAAAGGAAATAAGAGGAATTTTAATACACTGAACTATATCTGTAGTATTATTTAGAAAAGAACTGTTTTATTATTTTATATTTAAATATTATATGCAATTATCTTATATTAATATTTACATTATACTGTTTTGTTTTTATTTATTTTATATTTTTTTAAATGGATAGTTTAAATAACTTAATTTAATCAATTTATCGTAGACTAGCATAGATGATTTAAATTGAAAAATAAAACAAGCTGTTAGTAATGAACAAAAACAGTTTTTTTGTATATAAATAATATTATTTATTATTATGGTATTTTACATATAATATACATAATTATAAATATAAATTATTTACAAAGAAACTGTTTTTATTTTTTACATTTAAATATTATTAAATTACTGTTATATTAATATTTATCAAAAATGTGAGAAAATTTAGTTCTAATTTAAATTGAATTAATTAATTAAAATAACAATAAGAGATGATTTAAAATCAGAAAAAAAATAAGATTTTAGTAATTAACAAAAAATGAAAAAAAAAAATGTTTTATTAGAATATAAATGACAAAAAAATCTGTTCCTTTCTGAATCATTTAAGTGTATTATTTTACATTTAAATATTATTAAATTAACTTTATATTTAAATTAAACAGTTTTTATGTTTTATTTATTATTTTCAAACTTAATTTAAATTTAATTCTGAGTGCTTCTAATGAAATCGCATAAACCTCTTATTTAGGCAACACTGTGTACCACACTTTTTGTCTTTAGTTTAATGATTAGTTATAATAACGTGCAATATGTGTACTGCAAACACTGTAAAAGTGTTATCAAACTGTCTTTTTAAAAAATGGAATCAGCTGCACATTATCAACTGTGCTTAAGACATTTATGGTATTTGACTCACATACTCCTATAATTCCACCTTTGCCTCCTTCAGAGCAGTTCAGCCATTGACCTCACAGATAAGATGATCATTGACTTGAAAGATCCAAATCGGCCGTGTTTTACCAAGATGGAAGTACGGGACATGCTTTCCGAGAGGAACGAGTTGAAGGCCAATCTCTTTCTGGTGAAAGAGGAGCTTGCATATTACCAAAGGTGAGACGATGTGTTTGTGACGCATTCTAACCTTTTATATCAGCACAACATCCTTTCTCAATATGTACACACATTTCTCTGTGTTTCCTTAGGGAAATCCTGAATGATGAGAGATGCCCAGGATTCTTACTAGATGCTGTGCGCTCTGCCATAAAGAAGCAGAGGACCGTCATAAAGTCTAAAATGCTCGGCATACCTGTTAGCGAATGTAGCACGTGAGTACACGCCACAAACATACTGGTAGTATACAGTGATTAATGTTGTGTTTAACCATGTTTCACTCTCATATAGAGATGAGACAGATGGCCCTTTGTTTGAGAGGAGTGGAAATGAAGACAACGACACTGACAACAGACCCCAGGACTCGCGCATCAGAAACCTGTGAGTGCTGCATTCATGATAAAACAAGACAGACCTATAGCAATAACTTATTTCTTATTAAGTTAAAGGTGCAGTGTGTAAATTTTAGCAGCATCTAGCGGTGAGGTTGCGAATTGCAATCGCCCACCGCTCACCCCTCCCTTTCGAAGCACATAGAGAAGCTACGGTGGCCGACACAGGACAAAGATGTCAGTGTCTGAGACAGCAGAGAGTAGCTAGCGCTCTGTAGAGCAGTTTGTCCGTTTAGGGCTACTGTAAAAACATGGCGGCGCAAAATGGTGACTTCACTGTAAGGGAGATATAAATGGCTCATTCTAAGATAATAAAAACATAACAGTTCATTATGTAAGGTCTTTATACACCACTGAAAACCTAGTTATGTATATTATATTGCATTTCTGTCAATAGATTCTCATAAATACTACACACTGCACCTTTAAATACTAACCTACTTCACTAAAAACGTGTTTCAGTATAATTGGGTTATGGGATAAGCCACCATTCTTGGGTACAATAAATACATTATGAGTGTGAAAGGTTTAGATTGTATTTGTAGTTTAAGATGTAGTTTTTGAGCAACAGCAGAAATTCTTCTTGGTGCTAATGCAATCAAAACATGCTGCTTTGCTGTAAAAGATCTGCACTTGTTTTATGCAGTATTTATGAATGTATTTGGTGCTGCTAGTTGTGCAAACATTACACACATTTAAGAAGCAAATCTGCTTGATTTTATCTTTAGAAATGACTTCAAAATGTGGGATTTAATGCAGTAAGATTAATTCTGTATTAAATAATATTTTGGGTCAAATTTCATGTTACCATATATATATATTTTTTTTTTTTACATTTACATTGTTTACATTTCTTACCACATTTTTAGGTTATGTGAAAGACATTTGTTTTGACATTCAGTTTTTTTTGTTTACATGTCTTACCACATTTTTTAGGTTAGATGACAGATATTTTAGCTTGTGGGGCAGGTTGGGCTTGTTAAACTTTCCCTTTAAATGTATGTTGGTAAAAAGCATGCCAACTTCAAGTATTGTGCAACTGACAATATACTCATTGAGACACTCATGTATTACACATTTTTAAATAAGACTCTGTCTTCTCTGTGTACAGGATGTAGTATTTTGTGTCATACACACAAATTACTCCATACTATTGTATAGCCTGGCTCTTAGCAGCATTCATTCTATATGTTCTTGGGAAAACCCTAAGCTGATTTTAGAGATCTCTTAATCACATTTCTCTCTTCAGCTTAGTAACCTTAGTAACTGAGCATGCCAAATAGCTACTGAAACAGAACCATTTCAAAAATAGGCCTGAAATCCCCCTCTGTCATTGTTCTATCAGTGATTTAAAGCTCTCTTATCTCCTCTGACTCAAACCTTTAGATTTGGTTTCCTGACGCGGTCCAGTCTTACTAGGAGCTCCGGTTCCCAGCCCTCTGGCCTTCCGACATCCAGCTCCACATGGGAAATCATCGATCCAGATGAGCAGGGAGTCGAGGGAGAGGCACAAACCCTCAGTTCCTCTTGAGAACCACCCCATCTGTCACTCATCCTTACCTGGGTTTTAAGAGATTGTATTGAGAGAAAACAATTTCTCTATGTATTTGGTTATACAGACATGGTATTTTTATGGTTTTTGCCTAAGCAGTAATTTTTACTCGTTAGTCAGCACTTGTATTTTGTTAATTGACCTGATAGCTAGAGTTGAGCCTGGTGGTCACTCAAGAGAAGACCTGAAGATGAGTTTAGACTGTGTCAGTCACATACATATTTTGTTGTTAGTAGTTTACACTTTTGTTTGAAAGTTTGGGGTCGGTACATTTTTAAAAATGTTTTTGAAAGATGTCTCTTTATGCACACCAAGGCTGCATTTATTTGATCTAAAATACAGTACAACCCGTAATGTTGTGAAATATTATTACAACTGTGTTTCCATTTTAATATATTTTAAAATGTCTTTTATTCTTGTGATGGCAAAGTTGAATTTTCAGCATCATTACAGTGTATCGTCACATGATCTTTCAGAAATCATTCAAATATGATTTAGTGCTCAAGAAACATTTCTTATTATCAATGTTGAAAACATTTGTGCTTCTTAATAATTTTGTTATATTTGTCATCTTTTAGAAGAAAAAAAAACAGCATTTATTTGAAATAGAAATCTATAAATGTCTTTACTGTCAACTTTGATCAATTTAATGCATGCTTGCTAAATAAAAGTATTAACTTCTTTAAAATTCTTACTGACCCCAAACTTTTCAATGGTAGTGTATGTATGGTTAAAGGTGAAGTGTATAATTTTTTTCACTTTCTCCTATTCCAGTTTAATATGCTAATGCAACTGTAAGTAAGACATTTGATTGCTTGTCCAACGAGTGTAAACAATGGCATTGTGGCACTTTCAAAGTATTGCTCTTTCAATGCCCAACATGTGGACTTCTAGCTCAACCAATGGCATGTGTTTGGGGCGGGGCTTCTTGTAATAAGCTGTTTAGCGGGAAATTGACTTGGAAGGGATGGTTGGAGGGTTTGGAAACTATTATTCCTGTAATTTCATTTGATGGTGCATAAATGACTGCAGACTGGTGCGCTTAACATGGGAGTAATCTGCAGTGCTTTGATAATCATAAAACACCTGGCATTATATTTTTTGATGTCTGGTTGGAAGCTACAGAGAATTATAGCAGCTATTTTTATAGAGAGTATATTTAATATGGATTTTAACCAAAGATACTGACAATATATTACCATCACTATCAGAGATAATCACACTGACCCTTTTATGTCACTAGGGGGCATTAGAGTATTTTGTATTCATGTTCTTCAAGTATACTTTTATAAAACATTAGCTGTTCCTAACAAGTATCCATTTTCTATAAGGGTATCTATAAAGATTTTCAGCATGTTTTTAAATAGGAATATTTTAATATTTGCATCTAACATGGTTTTATCAATGTCCAGCAATGTCAGTTCTGTGGAGATGTCCATGATTGTTATCCTGATGTTAAAAAAGCGATGCTTAAAAGTTGAATTAAGTGTTTGTCTGATCTGTTAAAGGGATAGTTCACTCAAAAATTAAATTTCTGTCATCATTTCATTAGCTTCATGTCATTACAAACCTGTTTTGACTGTAGAACTGCAGAACACAAGAGAATTACATGTTAAGGCATATGTTAAGAATTTTGAAGAATGTTCAAACCAAACAGTTTTGGTTACCATTGAGTATTTCTCATAATATCTTCCTTTGAGTTCCACAGAAGGAAGTCAGTCATAAAAGTTTGAAACAACATGGGGGTGAGTAAAAGATGACAGAATGTTCTTTTTTGGGTGTTTTCTTTAATGAGTTGGTACTTTTCCCTCTTCAGCCATTTAACTGATCAGATATGGTGTGTGACATAGCCCTTTATGTTGAAATAAGGAGCGAAAACGTGGATGTGATTCAAATATACTTTGTATGCGTCTTAAGGTGTTCCCTGATCGAGAGGAAGTCTGTGTTTCCTCAGGAGGAAATTAGAGATAATGGGCGCTCATATGTTTCAAAGGCCCTTAGCTGAATGGACCTTTGGAAATAAAAGTTAGTGAGTCCCATAATGACCTTTTACTAGTGTATTTTATTTTTACAATCATGTTTGTTATTAGAAAGTGCTATAAAGCTAAATAAAATCTTTAGGTGTTATTGTGAGGTTTGTGTGTGTGATTTTTGACCTGCAGAGATCATCATATTCTGAACAAAAAGGCCATCTTAAATGTTCTAATATATGTACTTTTACATATGAAAGTAATTGCTAAGGATGGGAAAATGTTGGCAGGCAGACTGGCCATTAAAAATACCCAACTCCTCCCCAAAATTCTGTGCCTTGATTTTGTCTTTAAACAACCATTGGCTTATTGAATTAGAGGAAGCCGGCTTTTCTTCCTCAGGAAACTTGCAGAGGAAACAAAGGGAATTGGAGAGCCCATTTTGCTACAGAGACTGGACTGGATCTTTTCTGTTCCAGAAGTACAGAACTAGCCTGGACTAGTGCCGTGGTAGGAGAGGGGGTTCGGTTTTGGTCGGTCCGAAGGGGATGGACACCTTTCTGACCTCATTTGGACTGATGCTCGTGTGTGTCCAATGCTCAACTCAGAGACTCTCTCCCAACGGGAAGAATGTCTGCCTCAGTATCAGGTACTGGCCCAGAATTCAGTCATGCTGAAGGATCTTTGTCTTAGATATCTCTTCTAAAATTCTTCAGGAAAAATAACAGCAAATGTGTCAATGTTCTACATTTAGGATAGCAATAATAGAGAACTATAAAATGAACGTGAATCGCATAGACAAGACAGTTTTAAAGTCTCAGTGTGAAATGTTTAATCAAATTAAAAATGATAGATATTGGGACATTTTTAGATCATTTTGAGACTACTGAAATCTCTTCTGAAACACTATGGTATTTTTGTCAGAAGAAAAATCTGAGATGTCTTCAATTTCTTTCAATAATCAAGATAAACAGTCGAGATCTTAAAGAGATGATCTTTGTGATTTATATTTCATAAGAGGTTCCTTATGGTATAAACCCATTTTTTTTTTGTCTCTCTATAACTGTTTTTATTGTAGCCTATATAATGTCATATTTTCTCAACAGGGATTATTCTCCCACATGTTGTTCTGGATGGGGCCAAAATGGTGATGAATGCACTGTCCGTGAGTATTGATACCATCTGTAGATGTACTTTAATACAAAATGTATTACATATTGTTTTAGTGATGACACAGGAGGCTCGTTTCCTGCAGGCCTGTAGATGTCAGCAGTTTTGTGAGGCTGGGGTTTCAGGTACTGCTGCCTGTCTGTAAAGTCTCCCTTTTTGTTTTCTCAGCCCTCTGTGAGGGTGTAAGATCCTGTCTGCAGGACGAAGTGTGTGTTTACCCTGGACTTTGTCGATGCAAACCTGGATTTTATGGGTACCAGTGCAAAACCCGTGAGTAATATAATTATCACCTAGGTTTCTGTTTTCCAGACTGCCTTTTGCAATTGTAAAGCCGTGGCCTTTAGTTTAGACAGACATCCAAACAATATCACACAAGCAAGAATGCCTGATACAAGTGTAATACTGCTTTGTATCAACAAAAAAATTATATTAAGTTAACCTACCTTTTTATACACAATATTGCCAGTTACTTTGTTTTTCCTCCGTCAACTAAAATAGTCCCAAGTTTCCGAGCAACAGTAATAATGGGAGAAAAGGCTTTTAGAAACTCTGAATCAATTGAACCAATTGCTTTTGCAAAATGATTCACTGTTTAGAAGCGTCTGCTCAAAACTGTAAATGCAACGAAACTTAGCCCAAACATGTGACACTTTTTTAAAAACCAATTGCTATTTTTAAAATAAAAGTGTAATCTATTAAAATGTAATCAACATTAAATACCATTAAATATAAATTGAATACCATTCAAATACTTGTTTTGTGTGTTATTACACAGGGCTGTTTGTTTGTTTTTTAACAAAAAAACGTAAATGATTCAAAGCTTCATGAACCTCTGTACACAGTAGTGGCGTTCGCTTGTTGCCACCTGGTGTAATTATTATATAATTGATGCAATCAAATTCAAGGACAGCAACTAACTGTTCTATAAAAAGGATTCTATAAAAAGAAACAAAACTGAATAAATGTTCCTTTGTAACATATAATGAATATATTCTTACATAATATTCATATTATTTTCTATTGTTTTCATTGTATGCAGTACTACATTTCTAGTTAATGTACGAATCTGAATTCTTATTTCTCTGCAGGTTGTCCTCCTGAATTTTGGGGGGCGGATTGTCGTGAGCTTTGTCCCTGTCACCCTCATGGGCTGTGTGACCCAGTCACGGGTGAGTGCTCGTGCCTGTCTAACCGCTGGGGCAACCTGTGCCAAAACAGCTGCAAATGTGCACGTCATGGGAAATGTGACCCTGTCTACGGCAACTGCACCTGTGAGGAGGGCTGGTGGACGTCCACTTGCTCCAAAGCCTGTCAGTGCCACCTCGCTACATCCACCTGTAACCCAGCCACAGGCCGCTGCTTGTGTAAGGAGGGCTACTGGGGCCAAAAGTGCAGTCTGCGATGCAACTGCTATGTGTCCCCCTGCCAGCAGCGCACAGGGGACTGTCAGTGCCTGCATGGCTGGTGGGGTCCGTCCTGTGACCGCCGTTGTAATTGTAATCTCAGCCAATCCGACTGTGACCTGCAATCTGGCATCTGTTTGTGCTACCCGGGTTACAAAGGCTCTGTCTGCAATGAGCCTTGTGACAGTGGAAAGTACGGCAGTGGCTGTAAGAAAAGGTGAGTGAAAAGGCAAGAATAAAGTGATATTTGAATAAGGATATAATGAATTTTTTTGGTTCATCCATGATTTCTGTGTTCTCCTATCTGTGTGTGTGAGTAGCTGTGGACACTGTGAAGGAGGCCGGTCTTGCTCTAAACAGGACGGGCTGTGTGATGCCTGTGCCCCAGGGTGGAATGGCACACGCTGTGACCAGCGCTGTCCTGCAGGTTATTATGGCCATCGCTGCCAAGAGGTTTGTCCGCATTGCAGAAATATGGACCCATGCGACCCGGAAACTGGAGCATGCTTGCGCTGTGATCCTGGCTGGTCTGGACCAAGGTACAGATCTGTTGGGATTCAGCTCTGAAAAGAACACCCTATTGTCTTATTTACTGTGGCAAACTACAGTGGCCTAAAAAGGATAGTTAAAAATGTATGCACTTAATCACATTAAATGATAAACCTTGTCACAGAAAGACATAAAATGTGACTAGTGTAGTCTGATTCACAAACGACTTATGAGTTGTTTATTTTTAGTGAATCAGAAACATCATACAGTTTAGCCAGTTTAGTCTGATTCACGATCAAAGTACTCTTATGAGCCGTTTCTTTAAAGCGTCAGTTCACCCAAAAATGCAAATTCTGTCATTAATTACTCACCCTCATGTTGTTCCAAACCCGCAAGACCTTCGTTTATCTTCAGAACACAAATTAAGATATTTTAGATGAAATCCGAGAGCTCTCTGACCCCTCCATAGAGGATCGTGCTCGGCCAATAGTGAGCCAGCGTTTTGCCGTAAAATCTGGAAGCACTGTACTCTGTGAATAGCCCAACAAAGTGAATAGCGTAAGAGAGTGACAGGGAAGAGAAGAGATTGTTGAATAAAGTTGTTATTTTTGTTTGTTTTTGCACACAAAAAGGATTCTCGTCGCTTCATAACATTAAGGTTGAACCACTGGAGTCACATGGACTATTTTAACAATGTTTTACTACCTTTCTGAGCCTTGAAAGTTGCAGTGATGTTGCTGTCTATGGATGGTTCAGAAAGCGCTCGGATTTCATCAGAAATATCTTAATTTGTGTTCCGAAGATGAACGAAGGTCTTATGGGTTTGGAACGACATGAGGGTGAGGAATTAATGACAGAATTTTCATTTTTGGGTGAACTAACCTTTTAAAGTGAATCAACAACATACAGCACAACCAATGTCCCATTCACAAATAAATGACTCTTATGAGCCAGTGCATTTAATATTTCAAAAAAGATGAGTTATAGGTTTTAATAAGTCTGAAACACTGCATGGCATAATTTACAGTAATAGAGAGGGTATTTCTTTCATATGCAAGCAAACTAACAAACAAAATGTACCTAAATTAATATGTTTAATCAAATGAAAATGGAATTGAACTGAATTGGGAAATCTGGCGATACCTAATTTAAAGCCTAACAAACATTATTATAGACAGCAATGGAATTCATTTGAAGTGTGGCTTAAATGTCCAAACACTTTTTTTGGGCCACTGTACACGTCTTTTCTTCATGTGTGCATAATTCAATCTAGATAGCTGAGCTATCTAGAAATCTTAGATTTCGACATTATATCTTTTAATTGACTTTATTTTGGGCTTCTCCCTCTCTGTAGATGTGACAAACCCTGCACAGATGGTACTTACGGAGATGGCTGCCGCTTCCTGTGTAAAACCTGCAATCACGGGCACTGTGACCATGTGACAGGAAGTTGCATTTGTCTTCCTGGCTTCCAGGGTGAGAGGTGAGGGTACAGTGGTATTTATAGGTTGTTTTTAACTTGGTATAAGATTCAAATGAGTGTCTCTCACCGTTCAATCTCTGTTGTAGCTGTAACAGCTCATGTCCTCTTAACCTGTATGGCGTCAATTGTTCCTCCACATGTGACTGTGGGAATCATGCCTGCCATCCAGCCACAGGGGCTTGTCCAAACAGTATGTACAGACACTACATTTGGTTTTCACAGCTGGTATCCACATCCCCCTCATCTATTTTTTGTGTGTGTTTGTCTGCTAGGTAGCAGAGCAGGTCTCTTAGCAGGGCTTTTGATTCCTCTGTGCATTTTAATACTCGCCTTGTTGTTCTGCTGCTGCTGTTGCGGCGGGCCAGTCGAAGGGAAGGAAGGGTATGAATTTGTTATCTGGCAGCTGATACAATACAAAAAATGTCCTTTAATTTTGTAACCAGTCAGAAAGTCTTCTGCTAAATCTGTCCTTCAGAGTGGCTGTTGGGGATGGGAGCCCTACGGTCCGCATGAAGCACCATGTTTACACTGTGTTGGCCAACATGGGTTCTGCCATGCCGTGCATTACTCTTTGGTCATCTGGTTTACCCAGGGTTACAGGTAATGCATCTATTTTCATTTGCAGCTGTCACTGAGAAACATATGCAAGTGAGATTGTAAGTGGACTTATAATGTTCCCCGCTGTGTCTTCAGTCTCTCATCATGATCCTGAGCTCACATTTAACCACAGCTTCATTGAGCAGCCATCATCCGGCTGGGTGACTGATTCATTTGAAACTGATGATGAAGGAGAGGCCATCTACTGTGAACCGCCCAGGGAAGGTAAATCAGTTATTAATCTCTTTCTGTCATTTTAACTCTGTAGTTATGGCTGCAACTATAGGTTTTGCCTTGGCTGTTATTTTTAGTTATTGTGAGCTCCCATAAGACAAACCCCAAATTTTTTTTAATAATATTGGATACGTTATAATATTTTGTTGTTATATTAAATTGAAACGGTTAATATTAAATGATAAATAATATTATAAAGACATTTGACTTCCAGTCTTAAATCTATGCAATGTAACCTAATCTGTTATTACAATTTAAAATAACAGTTTTGTATTTTATTGTTTTAAAATGTCATTTATTTCTGTGATTTTTAAAGCTGAATTTTCAGCATAATCTTCTCCAATCTTGGCAGTGTCACATGATCCTTCAGAAATCATTGTAATATGCTGATTTGCTGCTCAAGAAACATTTGTTATTATTGTCGATGTTGTGCCGCTTAATTTGTTTGTGTTATGTTTATATTAACATTTATTTGAAATAGAAATCTTTTGTTATAAATGTTTTTACAGTCACTTTTAATCAATTTAATGTACCCTTGCTGAATAAAAGTACTAATTTATTTTTTTTAAATAACTCTTACAGACCCCAAATTCATAGATTCATTATTTTAGAATTCACACCAATTTGCATTTATTCCACCTCTAACTGTTCACACTAAAGCCACATTGCAAAAAAAAACAAAAAAAAAAACAGATCTGTGTCACTAGCTATGTTTCCATCCACCTATTTTTATGGGCATTTTGGGATATTGCATAAAAAATGCTGGATGGAAATGGCAAGATTCGCATAAATTTAAAAAAATGTGTATAAAAAAATGTATGCACTCAATCCTATTGCAGCAACTTCCAATTTTCCTAGTGATATTTATAGTGCCAGTTTATCAGGAAGTGACAATTTTGTTCTCTTCGACTCATTGGGTGGAAACGCTGCTCGCTGAATCGCAAATGTTTTAATGCGAAATTCCAGTTTTCCAAGTTAAATTCGCAACTTTGGATGGAACCACAGCTATTGTGAGGGAAGAAAGTCAGATTTGCGTCATATTCAACTGCAATGTGCAAGTATGTAAGAGCAACTTCTGAGCAATATACTGATTCATGTTTACACCCTCTTACAGATGTTCTTACTGTGGCCAGTGGAGAGCTTCAGGAACTGAACTCCAAGTGTAACTTTTTCCCTGACCCATCAACCTTCAGCAGCGAGGACATGTCACAAGCTTTTGGTATCCCTCGTACCTCCAGCATTGCCAAATCCAAACGGCCTTCAGTATCTTTTGCAGAGGGCACAAAGTTCAGCCCTAAAGAGCGCCGTAGCTCAACCCAAGATCTGCCAGGAACTAATCGGAAACCCAAAGCCTGGGGTGTGTTGATGATCTCTGCCTTGCAAGGAGGACAGGGAAACCACAGTGAGATAGAAACAGAAAAAAAGGAAAAAAACAATGAGGAGAACATCTCCTCTGAGGAGCAAACAGCTGCCTCTGAAACATCACAATCTGACTCGGAAAGATATAGTTCAGGCCCGCTCAGGACTTACCTCACTGTGCCCGGTGGGAGACGACGCACACTTTCCAATACCAGAAAGAATACCCAGCCGTCTGATGGCAGCCAGGATGCAGATTCAGAGAAGATAACAACTGTTTATGTGACTGTGGGTAAGACCCAAAAGACGGCTAAGCAAGAGCCTCCTTCGGAAGGGCCCGTTCAGACGATTCTGCGCAGACTAGGCAGCCTCCAAAGACAAAGAGAGGAGGCCACCCCGCCCAAAGGCAGGGGGCAGGCGATTGCCAAGCCCCCGCGGAGGAAACTGGGAGCACGGGCCAGTGCGTGGGAGCAAACTACTGGGTTAGGCCAATCAGAGGTGGTCATGAGGAAACCTAGTCGCAGGAAACACAACTCCCTCAGCTCTCCCTGCACAGTAGGGGCAACAGACTTTCCTCAGGAGAACTGCACCCCTAAGAGGCCCTTGTCCTCTATTTTAAAAAGTGTTCGAGAGAGCGATACGTTCCATAGTTTAGAGGTGGAGCAAGACACTGAAGTAGACTGTGAGACAGACACTCTGACAGAGCACGCTTATGAGACTGTGGCTCCGTCTGATAGGGTCTCCACCTCTTCAGAGATTATCATTAATGAAACAGTTATGGACCAAGCAGAAAATGAGCCAAATTATGAGAATGTTTATGTAAAGCATTCATAATATTCCTGAATCTTAAAGTTATTGACTTAAAGGGCAATATTTCCCTTTTAAGTTGTACTGTATGTAAGTTTTGCATAAACATATCTACATCGAAAATTTAGTTTGTTCATATATTTTCATTATAATTTCCATTAAATTGTTACTTTTTAGTTTAAAGAAATTACCTTATTTTTAAAAAATGTTTTATCAGGATGCTGCCCTCATGTAA
Organism: Coreius guichenoti; assembly: GCA_039654105.1. Lineage (NCBI taxonomy): Eukaryota > Metazoa > Chordata > Actinopteri > Cypriniformes > Gobionidae > Coreius > Coreius guichenoti. The sequence goes on from CM077174.1 coordinate 22,783,683, forward strand.
CACAATATTTGGGGTTTTATTTATTATTTTTAAAGAAAAGAATTCATTTATTAAGCAAGAATGCAATAATTTGATCAAAAGTACAGTAAAGACTTTTACATTGTTAAAAACATTCTATTCTACTCCTTTCAAAAACATATAAAAAAATCGTACAGACCCCAAACATTTGAACGGTAGTTTAAATCAGTCCTGAGCTAAGATATGAACCCTGCAGCAATTATGCATGAAATAACTTCCATAACAATATAGAAAAAAAATATAATTGGCTTAAACTCCTAAAAATAATGCGTCCTGGTATCCTAAGGGCGTATAAGTGTGTAATTGCATGTCTTGGTTTTTGGCATCTCTTTCTCTATGCGAGATACATAAGGATTAGTCTTTACATGCATTGTTCTTGGCAGTATGACACTGATTACTTGTATTATGGGGTTATGTAGAAAAATAAAATTGCTTGATATTGGCAGTAGCCTCTGTCTTTGGATAGAGCAAGAAACCACAATAAACTGATGAAATGTGCCAAAACACTTGCTGGAATTTTGAATGACATTGGTTGTTGGCAACAAAAATTTTAAGAAACACCCTTTTACTGTTCTGGAGAAGCTAAAACCTAGACCTTTTTAAAGAGATTTCTGTTCATATTTTGTCGAGGGGACTTTTAAAGGCACAACCTAATAAGATGATGTATATATTACATGCAAAAAAGACGTTGTTTAACTGTTCCTCACTAAAGGTTGTTGCGCAGCTCATGGCAACTTTAGCCTCTGAGTATAATTATAATTATATTCATATCTGTTTATTTGAAATGTTATCTTCTTTTGCATCCATTGAGCTTAATAAATCATCACAACAATCAGGAATACAGATCAAATTAGTCATTAAAGGAGGGCGACTTGTAGAACATTATGAATGAAGTCATTCCATTTGTGTGGAAATCTGTGGAGATATTCTATAAGGCCCTACTGATCACACTTATTTTTGACCGTACAAATGCAGCTTATTGTTGTATGCTTGTATGATAAATACTATTAAATGGCAGTCGTTTACAGTTGGGAACTCATCTCTTTTCTGCTCCTGGCATGTCTTTGCAGCCAAGCCAGTATTTTCCAATAGGTCTTGGATATGGAGGGTTTGCATAGTCAACCCGCTTCGTTCGGAGATTCACTCTGTAGTACATATCTGTACAGAAAAATTTGACATCTTAATATAATATAATATAATATAATATAATATAATATAATATAATATAATACACTGCCCAGCCAAAAAAGTCACTGTTTGGATTTAAATAGGCAAATACTTAAGAGTCTATGACTGGACCATTATTGATGTGATTTCTATGTTTCTAACATGTTATATGTTTGGCAACAATTCTTTTAACCCTAATTGATGGAGTGTGAAGCTTTTCATTTCTTAAACAACCATGTAGGAAAACACATCATGGCCATATTCCAGGATGACAATGTCAAGATTCATCACGCTCAAACTGTGAAAGAATGGTTGGGAGGGAGCATGAAGGATCATTTTCATACATGAATTGGCACCTCTGAGTCCAGACCTTAAATTCATTGAAAGACTTTGGGATGTGCTGGAGTGCTTGACTCTCGCATTGTCAGTACAAGTGTGAAAAATGATCCCAACCATTCTTTCACAGTTGGGATCTGAGCGTGATGAATCTTGACATTGTCATCCTGGAATATGGCCATGATATGTCTTCCTATATGGTAGTTTAAGAAATGAAAAGCTACACACTCCATCAATTAGGGTTGGAAGAACTGTTGCCAAACATATAACATGCTAGAAACACAAAAATCACTGCAATAATTATCCAATCATAGACTCTTAAATATTTAAATCCAAACAGCGACTTTTTTAATAATATAATATAATATAATATAATATAATATAATATAATATAATATAATATAATATAATAATATTCTCATTTCAGTACCTCCTTTGAAGAAGTAGACACTCTGTAAGGGCTGACTCCTGTGCAGTATGTCATAGACAATGTCTTCCGAAGGTTTGTACCTGTAGTCATAATCGTAGTCATTTTGTCTATGATAATAGTCTCTGCGTCTGTCCTGATCTCGCCACCTGTCCTGCCCAAACCTCTGAGCATACTCCTGTCCAATGCTGATGCCCCTCTCAGCCATAGTCTCCCAGTATGGTGACCTATTCTGCCTGCGCCTGGAGCCCCACTGCTGATCCCACTGCTGCCCATAACGTTGACCCCACTGCTGTCCATACTGTTGGCCCCACTGCTGGCCCCAATCCTGCCGATTTCTGTCCTGACGCCCTCTGTTGGGCCATCTCGGAGTGACGTAGAGTCTGCCGGCTAGCACAGCATCCACAGGAGATTTGATGCCAATCCAGTCTTTGTTGATGAAGTGATGGCCACCGTGATGACTTTGGGCTGGAAAAAAGCAATTAAAAGTTGTGTTATGGAAGCTTTCCCAGGTGCATAATATTGATAGCTTGCTCTAAAAAAGTATTACCACCACCAAAGAGCTGATTGAAGTGCTCAACCCATCGGTTGTAGTAAATATTAGTGTATCTGCTGAAGAGTGCTGAGGGAGATCTCAATGACATCTGAATGCACTCCTCATGGGATGGCTGGTGCTTGAATTCATACGGGTAATACTGGTCTCCTAGAGAGAAGAAACATATTCTTTGTTTAGTAAAGATTAATAAATATAAAAAATAAATCTAAATTCAATGTGAATATATCTGACCTTTAAAAAAATAAACTTTCTCTTTGCCATGATGGCTGTGAGCAGGAATGGCAAAGGCAGCATCAAGATGGTCTGGTATCTTTTCAAATCCCACAGATATGTCCCGTGGGAAGTCTTCATCTAGTACTCCATCATCAAACCTCCAGTATTTATTACCCTGGGAATGATATAATAAGATATTGTCTTTTGCAATCACACAGTGAAATGAAGATTAAATAACTTTGGTTAAATAAATTGCATATAAATGGTCTAAACAGCAGATTTAAATGTGAGATCATTCATACTTTGAAAATGTACGTCTTTCCTTGGCAGTTTATGCGAGTGAAGGCAGCATCTATCGGACCTTTTATTCCCCAGATGTCTTTGATGAGCTTTGGGTACCCCGGTAATACTGATTTTTCGTCAAGCTCAAAAAAATATTCTCCTGGTGACATAGGTACATATCGCATTTTTAATTAGAGAAAAAGTGTGTAAAAGAGAATAAATAAATATAATAAGAAGAACAAATACTGAACCATCATAAGAATATAATTTCAGTAATTTAAGTGAAAATGAACATAATGAACACAAAGTTCAGTAAAACTTTTTGTTTTATCTTATTACCTTTTTTAAACTTTTGTCTTTTATTTTCCTTTTACCTACTTACCCATTTTTTATTAATTTATATTTAGAAAAAATTCTACCTGTAGTAAATATAATTGTATGTACATTTTTATATTACTGTTGTCACGGTAGGTGGGTGTTGTAGAGAAACGCACAACGAAGGAGTAATGAACAGAAAGAGTCTTTAAAAAATTCAACAGAGAATAAACAAACACAACCACATTAAACTACGACAATATCATACAATGAAACACTGGAAACTGAGGGTTTAAATACACAGAGGATGATTGACTAAGGGGCTGTTTACACAACACCGTTTTCAAATAAAAACTGAAAACTTTTTGCGCAAACTTTTGAAAACGGGTTTCAAAGTGCACGTTTTTGAAAACGAGACCGTTATAGTCTCTGTGTAAACAACAAAAACGTGAATCTGTGAAAACAGTGACATCATGCGCATGCGTATTACGTGTTTAGTCTATACAAAGGCGTGCGCGTTTGGCGGAACCTGTTCTGTAAAAGAATGCGTATGTGCGCGCACAGTCTGCTCCAGTGTCATGACAAATCGGGTCCTCCCTCGAAACCGGGTCTCCCCAAACTGTCAGTTAATGATTATCCTAAGTATATACGAATTATATTAATTTAAAATACACATAACTTACTATATAGTGCATACGAAAACACATTAGTGCATAATAAAACCAATTGAATGTCATTTCTTACACTTGATTAACTGTTAATTAATAAATAATAATAGCCTATTAAGTGAATAATTGAACATCATTAATTTGTTTTATATATAACTGAAATATTTGGACATTTAACACTTTAACAATTTAATTACATTAAAGATGATTGAGAATATATGTAGGGTAAGCGCAAATGTGTGTATAAACAAAGCTATCAGGCTAATCGCTTATCTGTATGCTATGCTAGTATATAAAATAACTAATACAGACAGAAATGGTCATTATAACATAGTTAAAACAGCATTTATCATAACATGATATTATAGGAATTGTAATCAGGCGCTAAAGAGAGTACCTATTAAAAGCAATTTGAACCAATGGGATCACTTGGGGTCCTAAAGGAGACCTGATTTTGGGGGCAGGGACCCAATTGTCCAGAGACACATTAGCACAGAGCGGATCATATGCGCGAGTCAGCGCAGATCACAAAACGCATCGGACCCATTTGAAACATCTTTAAATCAGAAACAAGGTTGATTTCAAAAATGTATCTGGCATTGTGACAGACATGGCTACTTTGAACGGACGTATAGAAAAGCGCAATTCAGTCTTCAGAATTATAAGTGTATATCAATATTAAGTGACATTGCTAAGTGCTGGCCTGGCATGCGTAATAGTACAGTGTTTTTAGTCGTTTTCGCGGCTCGATGTGAACGGGGATCGTTTTGATAACGTTGTCATCTGTACAAAGAAAGAACTTTTCCGTTTTTAGTACATATTTGTCATGTAAACGTACCCTAAAACAGAACAGGTGTAGAGCTAATTAATAACCAAGGAAACTAGGAACTCAGGCAGGTAAAACAGGAACTGAACAAACAGAAAACGAACCAAAACTGATTACACGTTACAACAACTGTAAAAAAATTTAAAGTAACTTTGTGTATCTTTGCTGTGAGGCACTTACCTCTGAATGCATATATAGAGCCGTTTTTGAGCTGCATGAAGGAGTCAAAGGGTCTGCCACTGCAGACCTCAGCGTCAGGGTCTTTGGCTTTTGTTGGTGTGGGATCAGCAGTTGAGGTTGTGCTTGCAGTTGTGGTTGGATTCTTGATGGTAGAGGGTAATGGAGAGTAATGTGTAGTTGGAGCAGCAGCAGTGGCAATCACTGGTGTTGGGTCATCATTTAACGTTGGATCCAAGACTTGTGAAATTGGTGTTAATAGGCTGAATATTTCAGCAAAGGTTGCTGGAGAAGGGGTCGATTTTTTTTGCTGTGATCTGGATCTGATTGGCACCTCTGTGCTATTTGATTCCTCATAATCATCCTCAGGGTATGAAGGAAAGGTGTCTCCACGGGCTGCAACAAAAATAGTTTCTCATGCATCTGTTTTGATCATTGCACTTCACATAATTATGAAATGGTTTATGAAACCACACTTACTCCTAATACGACATAAGGACTCATAGTCTTTGCAACAGCTCTTGTAGTATGTGCACATAGAGTCACACTGGCAGTTCTTGGTGGCGTCAAACCCATTTTCACAGCGCTCAATACACGACTCTGGCAGGAAGAGCACATTTCCAATGTGACACAGAAAATGTATATCAAACAAATTATTAAAAAATAAGGGTTCTTACCTTGTTCAGCCGCATATGTGAAGAAAAGCAGTCCTAGCAGCAGAAAAAGCCTCATCCTGGTGTCTAGTGAATGTGACTGAAGTACTGAGACCATTAGGACCAAAGAGAAATCAGTGGATCAATAGATTCAGAGGTCACTAACCCTCTTTTGTTTACTCATTTTTGCAATATGTTTTCGTCTTTGTTCAACAGTAATCATTAAAACCAGACAGGGATCGTTCTGGATTCTAATAATAATAACAATGACAAAGCTGTTTTATGAGGACTAGTTTATGTAACATTTCATTAAACTTAATTAATATTAACACTAATAATTCCAGTCAAAGCAAATGACTTTGAATGTTTTTTTGTGGATTACACTATTTTGAGTGATCAATGTAAAGGTATTAGAAAACAAATAATGCTTATTTACGACTTTCAAAATGTAAGATATAGTCTGAGTCCACCATGGCGTCCTTTACTAGACTAATGTGGGAATGTATTACTAAGAACAAATAACCCTGTTGACCTCTGTGAAAAGTGAATGATTAATAGGTCCAGTTGACGCAGGTTACCATTCTGTAACCTGTCAGTGTCTACACACAGACATCACCTTGCACAACTGCTTACAGACATTCGTTGTCATATGTTGTCCTAACATTACATGAGTAAATTCTGGGAATTTCACTGTAGATTTGTAAACACTAGTTTAGAGATCATATCTGCATATCTATTGCTTATTTTTTCCTAATGAAAAGGTAAAATACTGATTTGCACGTTTTATTAACTGCCTCTGTCGCCATGTAAATGAATTTACGCCAACTAAAACGATTAATAATACAGTGTTGTCGTCAATCCAGTAACTGTGATTCATGACACATACAAGGTTTTGTTTTCAGAGTGTTTTTCTTTTTCGTATTGTATATTTTTGTTTGTTTCTGGAAAAGTTATAATCGTTTTCATGAAAGGCTGCTCACTGCAGAGCCAATTGGTGGAGTTGACCTAGTCCAGCTCCCTCCGCCTCTGCACCAATTAGATCCACAGAAGTCAAGAAGTTGGACTAGGTCAAACTCCACCCATGATGTCCAGAGAGGGGAAGTTAGATTTCATTTGGCTCTGAAGTAAGCACCACTTGATTTTTATTAGCACAAATGTGATTCTATAGATGTGTGGCAGTGGAACGGAAAAAAAGAGCAAGGTCTGACTAGACGTTTTTCAAAAGATGAACTTTTAAATTTAATTTAAAATGAAAATTCTATCATGATTTACTCACCCTTATGTCGTTCCAAATCCATACGATTTTTGTTCATTTTTGGAACACAAAAGACAATATTTTTAATGACATCTGAGAGATTTCTGTCCCTCCATTGAAAGTCTTTATTAGCGGTAGGTACACTGAAAAAAAAGTATTTTTACTGCTTGTTCAAATTGCTTAATTAAAATGAGCTAAAGCAACACAATTGCTATACATTTTGTCCTAACTTAATTTGATTGTGTTCAGTCCACTTAAATATAAGTTAAATTGAAGTTTACTTAATCCATTTGTGTTGAGATTACATGAATGATTTGTGTTGCATTAACTGAAACTGGGTGGGGCTTGTTAGTTCCCAGCATGTTTTGCATATGGCTAAATCAAGAGAGAGTAAATGTTATTTTATATGTAAAAGTGTTATTTGATGTATTTTTGAGCAAGATGAGAAAGGGGGAGACTTGATTGTGTTTAATAGTGTTTAATATTCAGTTATGTTGGAATTATTAGAACAGAAGAGTGTGGAGAAGAGTGGAGCATTTGCTTAGGCTGTGGATTGATACAGCTAATGTCATAACGGCTTTGCCGAAGGAGATTTTAATGCTTAGCATTTAAGTTGCTAATGTGTGCTATTGCTAGCTAAAAGTGTCAACTAGCTAGTGCAGTATTATAATTCAGTTGTGTAACATTAAAATATATGAAATTGAAGTGGATGAATGAATATATGAAATTGAATGCCTGAATCATGTCAGGGAGCCATATAAAATTCACTTTGAGACTACTTAATTGGGTCACTTAAAATGTATTCATTCCATGATGTTGAAGTTACATGAACAAATTATGTTTGTTTAACTTAATTGATTCATGTGGGACCGATGTACACAATTAAATCATGTAAATCCAACACACTTTTTTTTCAGTGTGGTGTGTCAGAGGACGAGACTGCGACAGGGTGACGTAGCCTATAGGATGCAATAGGAAAACCTAAATTTTTATTGAATTTAATTCTAAAGTATTTGTGCATAAATTAATCTAAAACCAGATGGGGTAAGATGAGCCATTTTTTACTTATGTGGTCCTCAAGATAAGAGAAAATAAGGCAGAAGTACAATGAAAGTATCTAGTAATTTCAGGATGTTTGCTATCATTTTAAATGATCAGAATGCATCTATGACAAAGGGTTCTAAAAATATGGCTTCTTATATAAAAAAAGTGTTCCTGTGGCTCAATTTACCCCAGGTTAGGGGAAAGTTGATCCGAGTCAGTGGGTAAGTTGCACCATCTGGGTGTAAATGGACCATCTGATTGAATCTCAATCAAACCCATGTGAAATTGTAAAGATAATTTACCTCTTTTAAAAACACCTTCAATAATCACATTTTCTTTAACAATAGTCATATTTATTTTCTTAAAGCTAACTTAAACAACATAAAACCAACCAAATGAATTTGAAATTTCAATATATTTAATTGTTTGCATTTCTGAAACAATATGTTGAACACCAACGTTGTAACCTTCCCAAAAACAGACTAAACAGAGTTTGTTGAGTAAAATTAAACTGAATTAGAATGAATGAATAAGTGTCATTGAAACTTATAAACGTTTTAGTCAAAAGGTTCTTGGCATGGTAGTTTTTCTGCAATGTTGAACATGTTAGGTCATTAGGGACTACAGGTAGAAAGATATATATGATTAAGCATCTTCTGGTTCTTATCAGAGAAGGATTTGGTGTGCTTGTACACTGTTCCTATCAAATAAACTCAAATTATATATATATATAACATTTTTTTTTTTTTTTTTTAAGAAAATGATAAACTAAACCAGTTGTGTAACATTACATTGAAATTATACCAGTTTATACTTCAGAGATTTAACTCAACTACAGTGCCTTATGGTGGGCTAAGTTAAAACACTGGCTCAATTTACCCCACAACATTTGGCTCACTTTGCCCCATAGCTGCCATTTTGGATAAAACTAACTAGCTTACCAATTCAGGCTAATATTTAGCTAAATGATTTGCATTGTTTTATACATTGCTAAATAACCAATATGGATCATAAATAGTTTAGACCTGGACAAAGTTGCAGCAATTACATCTATTATGTTAAAATTTTACTTTGACAAGCCAAAAACAGTTTTTAAAGTAAATGGGTGCCTTCCACTCCTCCCGTGTGCTTCTCATTTTCACAGTCTGGCAGAAATAATGGGTGGTTCCAAAATATATGGTCACATGACAATAAAAGTGTACAGTTGCCAAGATAAAGGGGGTGGGACAACTTACCCACTGGCTCACTCTCCCCTATTTACATATTCTATTTTGTTTTTATGTGGTTACTAATGTGTTCTAAGTGTTTTAGTGTGTTGTTGTGCAGTGTCTAATGTGTTTTATGTGGTTTTTGATGTGTTCCGACTGTGTTTACTATGTTACTATGCAGTTGATGTGGTGTTATTATGAGGTTGATAATGTGTTTTGATTGGTTTTAACCTGTTGCCCTGCAGTAACAGTTGTCATTTTTGTATAGATTGATTCAAATGTTCAGCTGAAGCAAATATGAGGCATCAGCAGCTAAGTATCTCTGTTAGACCAGTCAAGTGGATATCATTTCTAAGTTGAAGTCTTTTTGAGAGAGTATCTTTTTACAGCCAGCAGAAGAACCATCATGGTGACATCATGGTAATGTCAATCTATGTGAGTACTGTTTCAAGAAAGACTTGAAAAAAAATCTGTCCTGTAAGGCCTGGCCAGATCATACAGTATCTACAACTATTAACACAAGACAAAACTAGACACTAAAAAAATAGGATTTACTGCTGAGTTTGCGATTGTAACTGTGAAGCTTTGTTTTTAAGCTCTATCTTGCTAACATTCTTGCAGTTTAACAAGCGGTTAATAACAATTAATAAGTGTCTCTTCATTTTAAATGGACAGCAATATATTTAATCATGTCTATCAACTTAACAAATATGTTTTATTGGGCTCTATAAAAGTGAAATAAACATTTAATGATCTATAAGCATTTCACTGATATCCGTGTACACTAATTATATAAAACTATACTGTCAGGACATCATAGTTACACAAATAAACTAGATCAATGCATTTCCATTCAAAGGCATGGAAACTGATAGAAAAAAATTCCAGAGCATCATAAATTTATGACTCTTTGTGCACACAAGACATAGACATAATGGGCCATACCAGACACATCAAAATTGTATCTGCTAAACATTTTAATAGATCAAAATTATTTTGATAACTTCCCTCATTGTTCAATTTAGCATGGTTGTTAAAGTGAGAAGTAAAATAATGTAAATATGCCACATTTTTCTACTTTTCTGTCACAGATATCTGGCAATGAAAATGAAATCAGAAAAAAACTAAAGTTTATTACTTAAGTTTATTACTCAATACTACAGTGTGAAATTGTGTTGTTGTTTTCACTCCCCCAACACATCCTCAACTTAATAAAATACAATCTGGGCACATCTCTATGGAAGCTTGTTTCCGCCACAGAATAAAACATTTTAAAAGATAATTGCGACTTTTTATCTCATAATTGTGAGTTTTTCTCAGAATTGTGAGATATAAAGTCGCAATTGTGAGTTATAAAGTCAGAACTGCATGATGTAAACTCGCAATTCTGACTTCTTGTCTCGCAATTGCGAGTTTATATCATGCAATTCTGACTTCTTTTCTCAGAATCGTGAGATATAAACTCAATTGCGAGTTATAAAGTCCAGTTCTGAGGGGAAAAAATACTTTTTTCTCAGAATTGTGAGTTCATATCTCACAGTTCTGACTTTATATCTCGCAATTGCATGATATAAACTCGCAATTGTGAGAAAAAAAATCAGAATTGCGAAATTTAACCTACAATTGTGAATTTATATCACACAATTGCAACTTTATATCACGCAATTCTGAATTTATATCATGCAATTTTGACTTTATAACTCACAATTGGGCATTTATATCACGCAATTCTGAGAAAAAAAGTCAAAATTGCGAGATAAAAAGTCGCATTCTTAAGCTATATAAGATATAAACAACAGTGGAGACTTGTGTATTGTGGAAGAATCACTCTTTATTCGAAATTTGTTTGCTTGGTTTATCTTACTTAGGGGATGGTGGTATAGTGGACCTGGGTCATGGGTGTAGACTGGAGGTAGGCTACTGTGGTGATGAGGCAGACAGGCTGTGGCTCTGACATTGTGGCTCATTGTGGTCATTAAAATAAACAGATCATAAAAGTCATTTGCTTGTGAATTGAAAGCTCTATATGTTACTGAATCAGTTTAAAGAACCAACTGATAGGAGTCATTTGCTTGTCGTTCACTATACTGAGCTTAAGTTATTGCGCTTAACTGAGTTCATTAATTGAAGGATTCATCAGACTATTTTAAACTGGTAACTTCTAAGTTTGCAACAATTCACTAAAAGTAACTACTAGATTGAGTCATTTGCTTGTAAATGAGACTACAGACTACTGCGAGACAATTTAAAGCCACGCTTTTGCCATTATTTTATAGTACAGTCTTTCATATCACTACATTGAATTTAGTCTCATTCACAACAAGGGTTAAATCGTGCCTTAATACCCCCAGTGAGCAAGCCAAAGGCGACAGTGGCAAGGAAAAACACCCTACAAAATTGAATTTAGGGAGAAACCTTGGGAGGAAGCAAAACTCAACAGGGGGGACCCATCCTCCTCTGGCCGGCACATATAAAATTACTGCATATTTGATTTATAAGGGCTAGAAGATAATTAACAAAATATCTACACAATTTAAAAAGTGTACATACCTGTAGACTCTACAACATTGATTTTGATTTGATATAATATTTATGGCTAGATGATAATTAAGAAAATAACATACCTGTACTCTCTATAACTCTTACCTGTACTCTACAACTCTTATCCGTACTCTACAACACTTAGCTGTACTCTACAACTTTTACCTATTCTACAAGACTTACCTGTACACTACAGGGTTTCCATTGCATTCCCCTCTGTCCACCTTCAAACCCACCCGCCCCCCACCCCCTAGAATCACCACCATCTTTTGCACCCCTAGCGATGACCCTGAATGTACCTGTACTGTGGCCATGGCATTGAGATGGTCCTTTGGTAAGCCGTGGCACTAAGGGAGGCCTTGGCTGCGGGAGCTGCACTTAGGACTGCCTTCCAAAAGGGGGTTTTCACAGCAATGCCATTAAAGGCACAATTTTTGTAATAAAATATCCAAAAACCACTTACACAGTGTGATATATTTCATGCAGTTGTGTATTTACATTATCCCAAAAGTTCCCAAGGATTTTTAAATCCAGAGAAATTCCAATTTTAAATAATGGCTCATCCCTTGTCATTGTCGTCTATCAGTGACACAATATCTATGCTATCCTCGGTTTCTGCTTGTAGAAACCATGACAATACACGTGGACAAATGCGGAAGTGGTGGTTATACAGCATCTAGTACGCCGCTGTTGTGTCGTCATCATGGATCACAATTATACATCCCCAAAAACTTAAATGTAGACAAACAGAGAAATAAAACAAGGATCAATATCGGCGTGGCGTTTTCGAGATGGAGAGAGCTTTGTGACAAACTTGGACTTCCGCTCTTGCATGTGTTTTAATAGACAGGTAAGCAAATATATATTATTTATTGTACAAGTAATAGTCATGTTAGTCAATTCTGTGTGGGTTATGCTGATGAAATTACACATACAGTTATATTGCACTTTGTTTGTACTTCAGTAACGCTTTTTTATCAAGTCTGGTGACCAAGTCTATGGCAGTGAAATTAAATAGTATGTGATGCACAAAAATATTTAGCCATTACTTGCAAATACTGTGGGTTCGTTCAAATGTACTTTTAGTACGATTGTTTTAAACATGTAAAACTGCGCAGCATTAACCCACCAAATCATTTGACAAATAGTCACATATCAGTAACAGGCTAATATAACATTACATTTCACGTTCCTTGCAGCTAAATCGTTACGATTACATAAAATAGTGTGATCAAACGTACAGGTAATACAAAAACGAATTCATTACCTCATCCGTGAACATGATTAGTGAATTCCATACATCTCTAGATGGTGAAAACGACAACTCCCATCGTTCCACTCTCCTTCATAGCGTCATCACCTTTGTTATTGTTTTGAAAATGCGACCTCTGGTGGCAAAAACGTACACATTGTGCCTTTAAAGAACCATTTTGGTTACTCAAAGAACCTATCTGTCAACAGTTCTTTGAGAACTGAGCCACTATAGAGCCACTATAGAACCTTTTGTACAATGGAAAGGTTCCATGGATGTTAAAGGTGCTTCATTGAACCAACCATCAATGCCAATAAAGAACCTTTATTTTCAAGATTGTGTAGGTCCTTAATTGATTTCATTGCCAGCAGCCATACAACTACAAACATAATTTACTATGTTGCTTTTAGATAGTGGAGGCAAAATTCACCTGGTTTTGTTGGATATAAAAGGATATTTCAACTTAAAACAGTAAAATGCTGAAATTAAGTGCATTATGTAAAATTACGTGTTTGACATTTCACAACTCTTCTCTCGAAGCCTTAAGGAATAATACAGTTAAATCCAACACTAGTAATAAAGTGCAAAGTTTTCCCATTCCTTAGTGCAGTCCTGGTCCAGGGGACAGCACTGCACATTTTGTCTCTCTTATTTGACACATGCATTTTAGTTCATGGAGATCTCTCAGGATTGAAAAATGGCCCAAAGGTGTATTTGTGTGTTTACTGTGTACTGTTAGTGGCATGCTCATCGCCACCTTGTGTTTGGATCGTCATACTGCAAACTTATTTTATTCACATAACCTATATTACATCAGTTGGTCCAGCCATGTAAGATTACAAGCAACAAAACCTTTTGAATTGAGGTGAAGTGATCTGAAAATGTTTTTTTATTTATTTATTTTTTTAGATCTGGTGCCACCGAATGGACTCTTCAAGAGTCATGTAGATGAAATAAATCAACATAACACATCAACAATAGCTACACGTGGCTTTTTTGCCTCTAATTCGGTTTATCCGGACGCACCATTAACGATTACAATTAGGCCTACTGATATGCAAATTTAATCATTAGTGAAATATGAATATATTATCTAATCACGCCAGTTGCAGATGAGAGAAGCAGCAGTGCAACCACTGATGAGCGCAGACAAGATCCAGTTGAAAAATCAAGTGCTGCGGTCTTCGCGCGAGCAGTGTGACGACATAAACCGAATAGAACGGTGACTTTACCCACTCTACTCAATTTACTCACTAATGTTACTGAGAGAAATGTAGCCTACCTAGGATTGCCCTAACGTTGTAATATAGCATACTGTACTTGCAACTGGAATCTTCCCTGAATCCTTGGAAATGTTTAGAAAAGACCATATAATAATCAAAATTTGGGTTTTACAGACTCAAGTCTCAAGCCTAGTCCCAGACTAAAATGCATGTTTGTGTTTTTTTAACTGAAAGCAACTTGCACTGACATATCTTTAAATTTGTTAGTGCCATTGTTTTGTCTCAAGATGCACATCAGTAATGTTTTTTTCTAAGGCACGTTTACAAAAGCTACTTAAATGCCCTAATTGAACTAAGGCCTAATCATGGCTTAATCTAAGCCCTGTCTGTGAAACCAGGCCATCATCAGCGCCATTGGACCCAGAAAAATAGCAATGAAGAAGAAGAAGAAGGAGATCACAGTCAGAGTGAGGATCTCCCCTGAGTATCTCTCCCACCATTTCTTCCATTGTGAGGAAAGGCCTGAGGGAACTTTCCTAAGAACCCCCGGTGTGTCATCGGCAGGAACAGGAGCTTCAGGAACCTCAGAGTCTGATTCAGTCTCATTGTCTGAGGCTCCATCTCTCTCCTGATCCTCCGAGAGCTGATGTTGCAGCTCCAATGGAAGGGGTTCAGAATAATCCTCCTAGAAGAAAAACAGTTCTTATGATGGTTATGGAGATAGACATGTAAAGTTTCATGAATTAAATTCTAAAAGCATGTCTGACAGGTCAAGTGCTCTAAATTGTGAACCGTATATGTAAGAATATACAAATATAATAAGACAGGGCAAAAATTATTTACTAAATTAATGTTCAAAGTGAAACTTTTGAAACCTCACCTCAAGGCCATCATCACTTAGCTGAATGTCGATTTCATCGCAGCAGGCATTGATGTCTGTAATAGGAAAAAAGCTTTGTTAACAAGATTTGTCTAATTCATCCATTAAATACAACATTGAATATTTGTGCTTTTAGAAATTCATTTGTCAAACGCTACCCTGAATGAAAGTTCATATTAAAGTCAATTTAAAGTAAAACTATCAAACTGTTGATTCCTTTGTGTCTGAGTCAAAACAGATATTGTATCAAACGTGTGTGTTGGGTTATGTTAGGGTTATAGTAGCAAACTGACAGTGTCCTCTGTTGGATTATCTGAAGCTTTTGGGATGTGACTCTACAGTCTGATCCGGCAGACACTGGAACTTGGAGGATGTTGAAGGAGTTGACATTAAAGTCACACATGACACTGTTGAGAGCATGGAGGGCATCAGCACTCCGTTCAGATGAATCATCGACGAAATCTTGGAAGACGCCATCACCATCGATTTCAGGGTGACCAGTAAGTTCCTCTTCATTAGTGAGGACTTCAGGGTCACTGATGATCTGCTGAGAAGTCTGACCTAAAGATGGTAACGACATCAACATAACTAGGCTATATGTGCCTACATTAGGTTCCATTGAGTTGTGTGTGTGAATTTTGTAGTAAAATAATATTATATTAATAACTTGCTTAATAACTCGTAGGTGGTTTTAGGAGAAGCAGAATAAAACAGATTTATTTAGGAAAACATACTGTCTGTTTGGTGTGTGTGTATGACTGTAAAAACAGACTGTAAAAAAATACACTCACCATTTTCTACACATTCACACTCCGTGTAACTCCATAGCCTATAAAAATATTGAAGCGATTCTACTATGCAGAGAGCAGCAAGCGTGAAGTTGTCATGGCAACCAGATACATCGCATGCGGATTACTTGAAAGGGCTGTACTGAGTCTGTTTTGCTGCGCTGAATTTAGCAATTTAAAACAAGTTAAGTCAAGTCACCTTTATTTATATAGCACTTTTTTACAATACATTATACAATATATACAGCATTACAGGTCAGAAGTCATATTGGATTGGAACATTCAGAATATTTATCCAGTTCCATCTGATTGAAGATCCGAGTCATCACGCCAGTATGGAGACGGGTTTGTTGAGGATCAGTGCCACTGGCTGTCATTTCGATGAGGCCTTCACAGGGGAGAGTCTAGTTGACACAATCTCTGTTGACACTTCAGGGATGTGTTGTGGTAGTGTCTAGGGGCAGGTCCACCATCTGATCTGGATCCGGCCCTGATCCAGATCCGGCTGACTACAGTAAACCTCAGGTTAAACAGAGAGACTAATATTAGTGTAGATGCCATTCTTCTTATGTTGTAATGAGTACATCATGTGTTATAGGAAGTGTTCATGCAATGCATTAAGAGCTCGCTCAAGTACTGGGGATTTTTAAATTTATACGATGTTTAATAGGGAGCCAATGCAGTGTTGACAGAACCAGGCTAATATGGTCATACTTCCTCGTTCTAGTAAGAACTCTTGCTGCTGCGTTTTGGACCAGCTGGAGTTTGTTTATTAAGCGTGCAGGGCAACCACCCAATAAAACATTACAATAATCTAGCCTTGAGTTCATGAACGCATTAACTAACCGCATTTGGCACTGAGAGCATATGTCGTAATTTAGATATATTTTTAAGATGGAAGAATGCTAGAAACGTGGCTTTCAAATGAAAGATTGGTATCAAAGAGCACACCCAGGTTCCTAACTGACGACGAAGACTTGACAGAACATCCATCAAGTGTTAGACAGTCTAGGTTACTACGTGTGGAGGTTTTTTGTCCAATAATTAGAAACTCTGTTTTTTTCAGAATTAAGTTGGAAATTAGTCATCCATTTTTTTTTTTATATCAACTATGCATTCTGTTAATTTTGTGAATTGGTAAGTTTCGTCGGGTGCGAAGAAATACAGAGCTGAGTATCATCAGCATAAAAGTGAAAACTAACATCATGCTTCCTAAAGATATCTCCCAAGGCTAGCATGTACAGGGTGAAAAGCAACAGTCCTAGTACTGAGCCTTGAGGTACTCCATACTGAACTTGTGATTGGTATGACATTTCTTCATTTACTGCTACAAACTGATAACGGTCAGATAAGTATGATATAAACCATGCTAATGCAATTCCACTAATGTCTATTCAAAGGAATGTTGTGGTTATTGGTATCAAATGCAGCACTAAGATCCAGTAACACTAATAGAGAGATACAACCACGATCGGATGATAAGAGCAAATCATTTGTAACTCTAATGAGAGCAGTCTCAGTACTAGGGTCTAAATCCTGACTGGAAATCCTTGCAGATACAATTTCTTTCTAAAAAGGAACATAGTTGTGAGAATACTGCCTTCTATAGGGTGACCAAACGTCCTGTTTTCCCAGGACATGTCCTGTTTTCAAGTCCTGTCCTGGCCCAATTTTCTATCCATACAGAGGGGGCATACTTTAAATGTATTGAAATTAATAAGGAATCTTTGAGTAAACTTCGAGTATCATTTGAGTATCTCATTGCCGGGCCGAGTGTCCTGGTTTTCGGTAATCAAAATATGGTCACCCTAGCCTTCTAGTATTTTTGACAGAAAGGCTAGATTTGAGATCGGCCTGTAATTGACTCTCTAGGATCAAGTTGTGTTTTTTTAATAAGAAGTTTAATAATAGCCAGCTTAAAAGTTTTGGGTACATATCCTAATGACAAAGATGAATTAATGATTTTAAGAAGAGGATCTATGACCTGGAAGCATCTCCTTCAGTAGTCGGTCTAAGGCCTACATGTTGATTTAGATGATTTTAACGAGTTTAGACAATTCTTCCTCTCCTATAGCAGTGAATGAATGGAATTTTTAGTCAGGGACACTACAATGCACTGTCTGATGCGAAACTGTAGCAGACGGTTGCATAGTTATAATTTTCTAGCTAATATTATCAGTCTTGCAAGTAAGGAAGTTCATACAGTTCTGACACCTTTTTTATCATAAATTTTTTTTCTGAAATTTGAGCTACAGTAGCTTTTCTGTGTGATCACACCACTGATAGATCAGTGGATCAGACATACGGGCTTTGCTCCCCACAATGCCCACATGCATTAGTGAGCCTTGGGCGCCGGTTCACCGGTTGTCCTTAATTGCTTCACTTTTGGTATAGGTACTACTAACCATTGCATACCAGGGTCCGGGTCCGGGTCCGGGAACACCCCCCAAAACTTGCCGTTTTGGAGAATCTCTGACCTCATCATGCATAACATTGCATTATCGTCTTTCTTCAGCAGGTGGAGCCAAGCATTGAACTGAACAAGCCACTGTGATTCCGAGGTTGATTCTCCACATCGAGTCTAAAAGACACTGGGCGGGTCTACAAACGGACGCTGAGGATGCTTTGAGCATCCATTATCAACAATCTTGACTTTATTCAAAATATAACAGCAGCACATCGTTTTATTTGATAAGTATCGCTTTCACAGGAATTTCTCCGAGGGTGGCAAAAGGGACAGTGGAAATAGTCGTCTTTGTCTGAAAAAACCTGATCGATTGCCAGTGTTCATCAACAAACCGGCTAATTTTGTCTGATTTTTCCTCAAAGATCAAGTCATTCTTACAGCTTCATCTTGTTGTTTAATGGTTTTTAAACAAGCTCGAAGGGCCTTTTCTAACGGTGGATTCATAAAGGATATCTTAAAGGCTTTGTAACGTCTCTGACGTCATTTATTATTTTTCTGACATCAGCTGGATACTGTAAACAGTCGCTGTCAATGAATTAAACTGTTTCGCATTAAATGATTTGCTAGGTAATGAGTTAACCTCGACGTGATCATTTCTTTGTCACAGCTAAAAGACAAAGAAACATCAGAACTGTTGTAACAACAGAAAAACAGCTGGTAGATGTTTTTGTCCCTTGTCGTTTACATCAGCAAGATTTGCCGTTATTTCTCCATGTTTAGCTCCGACAGACTCACGGTTCCTGAATATGTCAGTAGCCGGCTACACAACCGGAGGACGAGCTCCGACCCCAGGGCTGTGTCTCCAGGGATCAGCACCGACGTTCAGACCGCATTGGACGTCTCTCTCCCTGCGTTGCGCTCCGCAATCAAAACGCTGAAGTCTTCCAAAGACACTGGAGATATGGAAGAGACTCGCCGAGCCATTGCTGAGACTTTCCAGTTGGTTGAGGAGGCCTGGGTCCTGCCCACAGTGGGCCGACAGGTAGCAGAGGAGATCTGCAACAGGATCCGGCTGGATGGGGGTATGGAGCTGCTCTTGCAGCTGATGCAGACACCTGCTGTAGAAATCACCTACGAGTCTGCCAAGCTGCTTGAGCAGATATTGGTCTCAGAAAACAGGTAAGGAACATGTTGTTCAAATGGGCCCTGAAAAGTATTTGGACATCAAGTCACAGTTGAACCCAGGCATCTAACATCTAACAAAGTTTCCCAGAACGTTAATTTTTGGTTCCCACTTCCCAGAACGTCCTTTTTTTAAGGATTGTTTTTGATTAGCCAGGAACGTTTTCTTAACGGAAAATAGAACGATAGTTTTTGGTTTGTAGAATGTTATTCTAACGTTACTTTAACGTTGCTTTAACATTATTCTAACGTTATGCTATTGTTCCCCTAATGTTATTTTAACGTTGCTTTAACGTTATTCTGACGTTCCCCTAACGTTAGAATAACATTCCCAGAACATTCCCCTAACCTCTTTACTCCAATATCATTACCCCGCTGTACATCAGCAATCATCCAGCACACCAGAGACCCAGTATAGTAAAAGTGGTATCAAAGATGGATGTATGGACGCCTATAATTAGTACTATACAAACCATATCTTGTTTTTATTTATTGTTTAATTAATAAAAATAACCCAAGCACATCAACCATCATATGGAAGATTAAATAAGATTAAATTTGTTCATTAATATGTAAGATTTACTATAGGCTGTTTCACGGGGTACCCAGATTTTACATTTCTTCAGCACCAAATAACAATGACTTAAACACAAATTATAGTTTTTAAAATATGAAATTTATTCACAGACAATAAAAGATTAATAAACAATCATTTGACTTTAAGTAGGGTATCAGTACATTTATTTCTTACCACCGAATTGTACAGTTTAGCAGGACATGCTTCTTTTTGTCCGTAAACAAAAACTTCTAGATTAGCATCATTTTCTCTTCAATAAGGGTGTCAAATCTATTCGACATCATATTTACTCTCACATCTATATTAATTATAAGTAATTATATCATTTTCACATTTCCGGGTTTCTCAGAAGTGGAAGTTGTCATAGTTGGGTAAACTTCTATAGTGGTGAATGAGATACATTAAATATATTTTTTTGTGTTCCCATTTGCTCAAATAGCAAAAACTCCACAATAGTGTTTTCACAACTTTCAAAAAGAGGAAAAAATAGAATGAGATTGATAATGGCAGTAAGAAGAGAGAAAGATGCCAATTTTACTGTCACTCCCACAGCCACTGTATTAGAAACACCCTCACAGCAGCATTAACTAGTTTTTTGTCATTTGATGCAAAGATAATACAATACAAATTATTGTGTTATAAATGTACATACATTTTAAAAAAATGAGAAAATAAAAAACGTTGCAGGATTCACGATGCTGACTACCATTAAAACGCGTCATATTAACTAATAGGGAACATTCTGTATAAATTATTTTTAGGTTATTTAAAAATAACTACCCTGCAACATTCTGGGAACATTATTTTATGGTTGTTCACAGCAGGCAGTCCATATATGGGAAGCTGGAATTAGGTCTGTCATAATTAAACAGCCCTGCATAAATTTGGTGTTACATTTTTAGAGTAAATTTACTGCATCCTAACTCAAAATTTTAGTTTACAAAATTTACGCGTCACAGTTGTCAACTGTGCATGTTTTTGTGACAAAAATATAACAATAACTGCATTTTTAGATTCAATAATATCAATAATTAATAATATCAATAATTATTATTGATTTCTGTCCTATAAAAGTAAAGCTTTTCATCTCTGGATGGAGCTGAGATGTTCAAACTGCTTGGAAAATGATTAAATCTAATATTAGTATAGTATACACAGAAGGCTTTTGCATCAGAATTCTTTTAAATGCTCGTTTTTGTACTTCTCTGCAGGGATTATGTGGCACGTATGGGCCTTGGGGTCATACTGAACCTGACCCGTGAGCAGGAGGACGCCCAGCTGGCACGAAGTGTGTCGGGCATCCTTGAGCACATGTTTAAACACACAGAGGAGACATCTGCGCAGCTCATCACTAACGGAGCACTGGACACCCTCCTGTACTGGTGCCGTGGAACAGACCCAACTGTACTGCGGCACTGCGCCGTGGCCCTGGCAAACTGCGCCATGTATGGCGGGCACCGCTGCCAGCGTCTGATGATCGAAAAACAGGCGGCCGAATGGCTGTTCCCTCTGGCGTTCTCCAAAGAGGATGAGCTGATCCGGTTCCATGCATGTCTGGCTGTGGCTGTGCTGGCGGCTAACAGGGAGATAGAGAAAGAAGTGGTAAAGTCTGGTACTCTGGAGCTGGTGGAGCCCTTCATCGCCTCATTAGACCCTGATGAGTTTGCACGCAACCTTTTGGACAGCGCAGACAGCATGCAGGGCCGCACGGCTGCAGACCTGCAGCACTTGCTGCCCCTGCTGGACGGCACACGTCTAGAGGGGAAATGCATCGCCGCATTCTACCTGTGCGTGGAGACTAGTATCAAGTCCCGTCAACGTAATACCAAGGTCAGACAGGCACTATATTCACTTCTCTAGGCCTTCCCCAACTAACAAAACTAACATTCCCATTAAGTTAATTTATTTCTGAATGTTCTCAGAGCGTTCAAAACATCCAGTTTTTTAAATGTTTAAAAAAAAAATTCTTGGTTATGTGAATGTTAGAGAAAACATTAAGTAAATGTGTTATCTATTTTATCATTTTGCAAGTACTGTGGGAACGTTACTTTTTAATGTTCTCTAAACCATCTGAAAAAGTATATATATATTATATTATCATATATATTAAAAAAACATGTTCCATGAATGAAGTATAAATTACATTTTGTGCTAATAATGTTATTAAAGACCAGATAATTTTGAACAAACTATTTATTAATGTTACTGGAGGAACATTTGTTCATAACTTTGTCAGAATGTTCTGAGAACGTTCCCTGTTATCTGGCATGTGTGAGACCATGTGTCTTAGTATATAATATAATATAAATTAATACATAGCTCTCTCCCCTCTCTCTCTCTTTTTATTTAATTAATGCAGATATATAGTACTAAGACATGAGTATAAGTAATATATCAAATAAAATATTAATAGATTTAATTGTAAAATCCTGGATCTTTCTACCCGGATATTTCAGGAGAGTGGAGCTGTTCAGGGTCTGATATTAAGTATTGTCTTTCTATTCAGATATTTCAGGAGATTGGGGCTGTTCAGAGTCTAAAGAGGATCGTCATGTATTCTAGTAATGCCACCGTCTGCTCATTGGCTAAGCGTGCCTTAACAATGATGAGCGAGGACGTCCCGAGGCATATCCTGTCATCTGTACCTAACTGGAAGAGCGGAGAGGTGCAGACCTGGCTGCAGCAGATTGGCTTCAGTGCATTCAGTGAACGGTTTCAGGTCTGTACACAGCTTCCATTTCCTGTTTAACTGACCAAGATAAAGGTGAAGGATATGATGATATCGTGCCGATGTTTGCTGTGGACTTAATCACAGTTTTCTGCACCATATCTCTCAGGAACTGCAGGTGGATGGAGATCTGCTGCTCAATATGACAGAACAGGATCTGATCCAGGATCTGGGCATGACATCTGTACTCATTCGGAAGAGGCTAGTGCTACTTCATTCTTGGAAATTCTTAAGTATTCATTTATAGAAATGTTATGTATACACAAATCACAATTTCAATTTAATTTCACCTAAATAAAGTGGGGTCCAAGAGTCTGAAATTTGAAAACATTTGTTGAAAATTGGGGGTTTAAAAATGTAAACCTGGAAATAAACCTGGATGTTTCAGGATTTTGAGAAAATTTAAATTTAAAAAAAATGTTTAAATGTTTAAAACAAAAATTAACATTTTTAAGTCTTATACACTGCCCGGCCAAAAAAAGTCGCTGTTTGGATTTAAATTGGCAAATGCTTAAGAGTCAATGATTGGATCATTATTGCAGTGATTTTTATGTTTCTAGCATGTTATATGTTTGGCAACAGTTTGTCAATGTTTGTCAATAGAAGATCTGGATCAAAATTTGATGCACCTCTTGATGGAAATAACATCACAGCATTTATTTTCATCAAGAGGTGCATTCATTTTTGGTCAAGATCTTGTATTGACAATGCAAGAGTCAAGCACTCTGTAAAGTCTACTCCAGCACATCCCAAAGTCTTTCAATGAATTTAAGGTCTGGACTCAGAGATGCCAATTCATGTATGAAAATGATCCTTCATGCTCCCTCCCAACCATTCTTTCACAGTTTGAGCGTGATGAATCTTGACATTGTCATCCTGGAATATGGCCATGATGTGTCTTCCTACATGGTTGTTTAAGAAATGAAAAGCTACACACTCCATCAATTAGGGTTGGAAGAACTGTTGCCAAACATATAACATGTTAGAAACACAAAAATCACTGCAATAATGATCCAATCATAGACTCTTAAATATTTGCCTATTTAAATCCAAACATCGACTTTGTTTTTGGCCAGGCAGTTTATGTTCGCCAAGGCTGCATATATTTGATCAAAAATACAGTAAAACAGTAATATTGTAAAATATTACAATATTAAAACAACTGTTTTCTATATGAATATATTTTCAAATGTAATTAATTCCTATGATAGTAAAGCTGGATTAAATGAAAAAAAAAAAAAGAGGCAAAACAGAAGCATTTTATCATAACAATTATCTGATAACCTCTGTACAGGTTTCTTAGAGATCTGCGTGTACTGAAGACCTACGCCAACTACTCCACATGTGACCCCAATAACCTGGCAGACTGGCTGGCCGATGTAGACCCACAATTCCGTCAGTACACCTACGGCTTAATTCAGTCAGGAGTTGATCGGAAAAATATTGCCCACATTACAGACCAACAGTTGCTATCTGACTGCCGTGTAGAGAATGGCATCCATCGTGCCAAGATCCTTTCTACCGCCCGCCGCCCTGCTAAACCCTGCTTAACTGATTCCCAGCCCGCGGGCCCTGATGTGTTCATCAGCTACCGTCGCACTACGGGTTCACAGCTTGCCAGGTCAGACTACAAATGAGATGGCTCTTATCCATCTTATCTTCCGTTCAGTTACCAAACTTCCATTGTAATAATCGGTGCTACAAACCCGATTCCAAAAAAGTTAGGACACTGTACAAATTGTGAATAAAAACAGAATGCAATGATGTGGAAGTTTCAAATTTCAATATTTTATTCAGAATACAACAGATGACATATCAAATGTTTAAACTGAGAAAATGTATCATTTTAAGGGAAAAATAAGTTGATTTTAAATTTCATGGCATCAACACATCTCAAAAAAGTTGGGACAAGGCCATGTTTACCACTGTGTGGCATCCCCTCTTCTTTTTATAACAGTCTGCAAACGTCTGGGGACTGAGGAGACAAGTTGCTCAAGTTTAGGAATAGGAATGTTGTCCCATTCTTGTCTAATACAGGCTTCTAGTTGCTCAACTGTCTTAGGTCTTCTTTGTCGCATCTTCCTCTTTATGATGCGCCAGATGTTTTCTATGGGTGAAAGATCTGGACTGCAGGCTGGCCATTTCAGTTCCTGGATCCTTCTACGCAGCCATAATGTTGTAATTGATGCAGTATGTGGTCTGGCATTGTCATGTTGGAAAATGCAAGGTCTTCCCTGAAAGAGACGACGTCTGGATGGGACCATATGTTGTTCTAGAACTTGGATATACCTTTCAGCATTGATGGTGCCTTTCCAGATGTGTAAGCTGCCCATGTCACACGCACTCATGCAACCCCATACCATCAGAGATGCAGGCTTCTGAACTGAGCGCTGATAACAACTTGGGTTGTCCTTGTCCTCTTTAGTCCAGATGACATGGCGTCCCAGTTTTCCAAAAAGAACTTCAAATTTTGATTCGTCTGACCACAGAACAGTTTTCCACTTTGCCACAGTCCATTTTAAATGAGCCTTGGCCCAGAGAAAACGCCTGCGCTTCTGGATCATGTTTAGATATGGCTTCTTTTTTGACCTATAGAGTTTTAGCCGGCAACGGCGAATGGCACGGTGGATTGTGTTCACCGACAATGTTTTCTGGAAGTATTCCTGAGCCCATGTTGTGATTTCCATTACAGTAGCATTCCTGTATGTGATGCAGTGCCGTCTAAGGGCCCGAAGATCACGGGCATCCAGTATGGTTTTCCGGCCTTGACCCTTACGCACAGAGATTGTTCCAGATTCTCTGAATCTTTTGATGATATTATGCACTGTAGATGATGATAACTTCAAACTCTTTGCAATTTTTCTCTGAGAAACTCCTTTCTGATATTGCTCCACTATTTTTCGCCGCAGCATTGGGGGAATTGGTGATCCTCTGCCCATCTTGACTTCTGAGAGACACTGCCACTCTGAGAGGCTCTTTTTATACCCAATCATGTTGCCAATTGACCTAATAAGTTGCAAATTGGTCCTCCAGCTGTTCCTTATATGTACATTTAACTTTTCCGGCCTCTTATTGCTACCTGTCCCAACTTTTTTGGAATGTGTAGCTCTCATGAAATCCAAAATGAGCCAGTATTTGGCATGACATTTCAAAATGTCTCACTTTCAACATTTGATATGTTATCTATATTCTATTGTGAATAAAATATAAGTTTATGAGATTTGTAAATTATTGCATTCCTTTTTTATTCACAATTTGTACAGTGTCCCAACTTTTTTGGAATCGGGTTTGTATATTGATGACTGGATATTTAATTGTGCATGCACATTTATCCCATTTTTTACAGTTTGATTACTTTGCCATCACATAATTCTTACTTAATTTAGACAAAGTAGTATAGAATTTTAATATCAACCATTTATTGTTTAAAATAAACCCCACTTCTCCTGTTCTTTTCTTTCTCTGCAGCCTACTGAAGGTGCATCTACAGTTACGTGGTTTCAGCGTCTTCATCGATGTGGAGAAACTGGAAGCCGGCAGGTTCGAGGAGAAGCTGATCACGAGCGTGCAGCGAGCACGAAACTTCATCTTGGTGCTGTCAGCCAATGCGTTGGACAAATGCATGGCCGACGTGGCAATGAAAGACTGGGTTCATAAGGTTAGAGGGAGAAATCCTTCTTTGAATAAGCTTTACTTTTATAAATAAAGTCATTTTTACTCTGATCAAGGTTCAGTTAATTGTACAAATGCTGCACTTCAACTGGAAAACTCACTCCTGAAGGCTTCAGTCATTACAGTCATCATTACCTAAAAATGAAAATTATCCCATAATTTACTCACCCTCAAGCCATCCTAGGTGTATATGACATTCTTCTTTCAAATGAATACATTCAGAGTTATATTAAAAATATCCTGGCTAATCCAAGCATTATAATGGCAGTGAATGGCAGCCCAAAATTTGAAGCTCAAAAAAGTGCATCCATCCATCCAAAGTAAAATATCTAGCTTCCGCCAGACCGCCTTCTGTATTCAACTTATGAAGAAAGTGTAACTCCTCTCGCAGTTCAAACGCTTACTCTACGCCTGACGTCATAGTTGCGCGAGTTACGCTTTTTTTTACGGAAGGTGGTCAGGCAGAAGCTAGATGTTTTACTTTATAAAGTTTTAAATATGGATGTTTTTCTTACTCATTGATTCGCTTCAGAAGGGCTTTATTAACCCCCTGGTGCTGTATGGTTTATATTATAATGAATGGATGCACTTCTTTGGGCTTCAAATTTTGGGCTGCCATTCACTGCCATTGTAATGCTTGGATTAGCCAGGACATTTTTTACTATAACTCTGATTGTATTCGTCTGGAAGAAGAATGTCATATACACCTAGGATGGCTTGAGGGTGAGTCAATCATGGGGTAATTTTCATTTTTGGTTGAACTATCCCTTTTATATTGTCAGTCTGCCATGTGAAGCTAAACGTTTTGATCTGTCATCTGCAGGAGATCGTCACCGCTCTGAATGGGAAGAAGAACATCGTTCCTGTCACTGATAACTTTGCGTGGCCTGATCCAGCCTCTCTGCCGGAAGACATGAGGACCATTCTCAAATTTAATGGCATTAAGTAAGTCAACACTCTGTCTGACTAATCATGTTGGTGCAGTTACATATAATATGTAATGCTGTAGTTTGTGCCTGCTCAGTAACTTGCCGCAGTTAAAATTATACACCAGGGGCCGTATTCACAAAACATTTTATCTTACCACTAATAGTTCTCCTAAAAAGCAGTAAAAGTTCTTAGGTAAGAGTTTTCTCTTAAAACCTATTCACAAAGCTGCTGAGACCAACTTTTACTAAGGAATAGAGAGAAGTCTTCAGCTAATAGTAAGGGCGGGGTTGACCTCGTTGCTATGGATGATGTCAACACGCTTATTAACTATGCATACAGTGATTGGCTGATAGGGGAGGGGTCTCTGTCAGTGAATTAATCGTAGAAATATTGTAGAACGAGGTATCATGTTGCCATATTCAAATAAAGGTTTTAAAATAAGAATGTTGCCATATTCAAATAAAGATTTTAAAATGTAGGCTGTGTCACTAATTAAACAAGTATATGTTTAGCTAATTTCAGCCTCTTACATGTCTGCAAATTATGTTTTATAAGCAAAGTTCGGGAGGAGCACTATCTAATCAGCTCGAGAGGAGGCATATATACAGTATACACAGCCGACTCACCTAGTTACCTCGAAAGTTTTCTGCATCCCTCCTCCACCCTGACTCCTCACTCTCGGAGCCCTCGATCCCCTCAGACAGCATGGCAAATAGGCTTATTTTACTATTTGCGACTGGTAATCAGACATTATTTTCTTTTTTATTTATTTATTTTCAAAGATTTATTTTTGGCGTTTTTGCCTTTTA
This sequence comes from Coreius guichenoti, assembly GCA_039654105.1. Classification (NCBI taxonomy): domain Eukaryota; kingdom Metazoa; phylum Chordata; class Actinopteri; order Cypriniformes; family Gobionidae; genus Coreius; species Coreius guichenoti. The sequence continues at coordinate 22,811,817 of CM077174.1, forward strand.
ATTATGATAGGACATTGAGTAGACAGGAGGTGAAGTGGAAGAGAGAAAGGGGGAGGGGATTGGGAAAGGTCAATGAACGTAACTCGAACTCGGCTCACCCGAGCTGCCCACAAATCTAGCACCGACGATAGGACATTATTTTCAACTTGACCACAATGTTTTATTCTCCATCATTCAATGCATATTGCCTTTATGTTATGTCATCGCATTGCCATGAAGCAACAGCCATTAGGATTGTTTGTGATTTGGTTTTAGTGACTTAGGAGTCCTCTTGACTACTCCTAACTTTTCACAGGTTTAGGAGCTGGTTTTATCGCTAAAATGCTTTGTGAAATTCTTTCAGAGCAAAAATTTAGGAGTCCTAAAATTAGGACTGACATGCCCATTATTTTTAAGAGTTTCTCCTAAATCAGCAAGTTAGGAGCTACTTTTAGCCTTAAGATGTTTTGTGAATACAGTCCCTGATCCATATCCAATAAAAGCTTTTATTGTAGAGATTTGCATCTAACTGGAAAAATAATTGATGTAAATCTTTTCTCTCAATGTCACAGGTGGTCCCATGAGTATCAGGAAGCCACTATCAGCAAAATTCTGCGCTTTCTCCAGGGATGCCCCAGCCAAGAGCAACCAGATGCTGCAAAAACAGACAAAAAAGAGCCAGAAACAAAATAATGTTGCATTCCCAATAATGGCCGTCAAGTAACCAGAACACACCTGCTTACCCCTCGGAGGCCAGTGTTTCCTTTGGTTATATGCATGTAACTGGTCTAGATATTACTGTTGAATTTTCCTAGAGAAAAATAATGTAACCTACCCAGGGACACGATAGAACTTTAGAGGTGTGTCGCATTAGGGACATTTTGGCGAAATTTCACGGGCAAAAAAGGTTTTTCACCTGTCAATAGTGTAGATATACACTATATTGCCAAAAGTATTGGGACACCCCTCCAAATCATTGAATTCTGGTGTTGCACTCACTTCCATGGCCAAAGGTGTATAAAATCAAGCACCTAGGTATGCAGACTGCTTCTACAAACAGGAGCTCAGTGAATACAAGCGTGGTACAGTGATAGGTTTGCTACCTGTGCAATAAGTCCATTCGTGAAATTTCCTCACTACCAAATATTCTACGATCAACTGTTAGTGGTATTATAACAAAATGGAAGCAATTTGGGAACAACAGCAACTCAGTCACGAAGTGGTAGGCCACGTAAAATCACAGAGCAGGGTCAGCACATGCTGAGCTGCACAGTGTGCAGAAGTCGCCAACTTTCTGCAGAGTCAATAACTACAGACCTCCAAACCTCGTGTGGCCTTCAGATTAGCTCAAGAACAGTGCGTAGAGAGCTTCATGGAATGGGTTTCCATGGCCGAGCAGCTGCATCCAAGCCTTACATCACCAAGTGCAATGCAAAGCGTCAGATGCAGTGGTGTAAAGCACGCCGTCACTGGACTCTAGAGCAGTGGAGACGTGTTCTCTGGAGTGACGAATCACACTTCTCTGTCTGGCAATCTGATGGACGAGTCTGGGTTTGATGGTTGCCTGGAGAACGGTACTTGCCTGACTGCATTGTGCCAAGTGTAAAGTTTGATGGAGGGGTGATTATGGTGTGGGGTTGTTTTTCAGGGGTTGGGCTTGGCCCCTTAGTTCCAGTGAAAGGAACTCTTAATGCTTCAGCATACCAAGACATTTTGGACAATTTCATGTTCCCAACTTTGTGGGAACAGTTTGGGGATGGCTCCTTCCTGATCCATCATAACTGCGCACCAGTGCACAAAGCAAGGTCTATAAAGACATGGATGAGTGAGTTTGGTGTGGAGGAACTTGACTGGACTGCACAGAGTCCTGACCTCAACCCTATAGAACACCTTTGGGATGAATTCGAGCGGAGACTGTGAACCAGGCCTTCTCGTCCAACATCAGTGCCTGACCTCACAAATGCGCTTTTGACCATAGAAGAATGGTCAAAAATTCCCATAAACATACTCCTAAACCTTGTGGAAAGCCTTCCCAGAAGAGTTGAAGCTGTTACAGCTGCAAAAGGTGGGCCAACTCCATATTAAACCCTACGGATTAAGAATGGGATGTCATTAAAGTTCATGCGCATGTAAAAGCATGCATCACAAAACTTTTGGCAATATAGTGCATGATGCACAGCTCACACAATAGTCACTTTCAAACAAAGCAGTTTTCTGTTGGTCAATGTGGCGAAACTTGAAACCCGTTGTCAGATCTGCATAGGGAAATCTTTCGCCCTCACACAAAATTTGCGATTGCATGGATTCCTATTGTAATGACTGGAATTCCCCGAACAACAATAAATCTGACCGCACCTTAAAATTATTCTAAGTTATTTACAGCTTTATTCCTGTAGACAGCATTTTTGGCTCTAAATAACATTGAATATTCCTCAATTGCAGTATAGTAATCAAACTAGCTATGTACTGACTATGTTCCCAGAACTGTGTGGGACATTTCTGTAACTCAGGAAGTTCGATCGAAATCAAGCGATTTCTGCATTATCAATCGTATTTATGACATCAGCATAAAGTATAGTCAGTCTCTGTTTATATTATAGATAATACTAGATAATCTTGCATTATAGCATTATCAGTTGAACTATTGATAAAAGCCTTATGAAACGTTAATTTCTCTTTTTTCTGAATTTAGTTTGCAGTAGGTTACTAAGGCGTCAAAAATACTGTAGTTCCAAAAAATAGTTTCTGTTCATCTTTACTAATTACAGGTTTGTTACATTATTTTATTATGTACCTTGCATCATTCACAAAGCAAATAATTTGTTCACCTCTAAATCATAATGGTTATTCATCACCTCATGCAGTATTAGAAAAAATCCTTTTAGACAGTTACATGATTTGAAATACTGCCGTAGAGGCTTTCTTAGGATTTGCAAGAATATTATGCAGCAGATTTGAGTCATTGATATATTTTCAGACACTGTGAAGAGCAACAGGTCAAGGAAAATGCTAATGAACATTTACTAACACCTCTTGACACCTCAAGCTTTATCCTGCTATTGAACTCCCTACTGTTGCCTTATGATGTTTGTCAGTCTTTCATGTGTTATACAATGTGTAAAATCTGTACAGTGAAATAATGAAATGTTCTTTTTAAGAAATAAACAGCAATAAAACTTGTTTTGGAAAACATCCCTTTATTCTGCATGTTCACATTTCTGTTTTACAAAAAAATTGCATGTTGCACTGTATTCAAATATTCCAGTACAAAACCACAGAGATAAACGATTTGACACTTTCAGACAAGCACGAAGCACTAGATGTAATTTTCACTTCCTGTTAGTATACTGCAAACTACACAGAAAAACCATAATTGCAAGAGCCTCCTCTCACATCCATGTCATTTTCAGATGTCTAGAACACAACTAACATGGGGAAGCTTTTAAATGTTTTGAATTAATTAGAGTAATAACAGAGTGTTTAATGAATTGTCTTTAATAATAATAAACATTTTAAATTGCCATTTATTATGTTCAGCTTTAAGAATACATTTCCCATAATGCTTAAGGGGAGGCAGTAAAGAAATGAGAAGTGAGAGACATGACTGATTCAATGTGCGTGCTGCATCCCTGTATAAATCAAAACTTCATTTTTTATTGTAATTTTAATGCAAGTCGGCAGTGGTCATCATTGCTTGCTAAGAAGAAAAGATTAAAAAAGATTTAAAAAGTTGATGTTAACAGGAGGAACAATACAGTAATTTTCTCTGATACACTAGTGAGACATGACCAAACAGGTTGTCATTGGTTGAGCTAATGTTGCTGTGTCGGGCTGGTCAGGATGCTGAAACAATGTTTTGATAGCACCACAGAGTCACAATGTGTACACTTTTTGAGGGAAATCCACATACCTATGGCTTACTCACAGTTGTCTCTAAACACATCCACTTGAAAAAAAAACATGTAATTTATTCCTGTGACGCAAAGGGCATCATTACTCCAGTCTTTAGTGTCACATGATCCTACAGAAATCATTCTAATGTTGATTTGGTTCTTAAGAAAAATATATTTTTTGTGAAAACAGTGATACATTTTTTCCAAGATTCATTGATGAATAGAAGGTTCAAAAGAACAGCATTTATTTTCCATTTTAAATGTCTTTACTGTCACTTTTGATCAATTTAATGCATCTTTGCTGAATAATTTCTTTAAAAAAAAAATCTTGCTTATGGTCAGGAATGTTGTTCCAGGCTCAACAAAAGATGTCTTGGCAAAATCACGGCGACAGTTATGCCCAGGTCATTCTGTGCACTCTATTGGCAGTCAGCTTCAGGATCCCAGTTGTGCAGAAAATCATTGCTTATTCTTGGACACTCTGTCCTTTGCTGTTCTAGCAAAACTCTTACAGTCAATGTCAGGATATTCCAGAGCCTTCTCTGTTTGTTCTGCTCTCTCTCTTCTCCTGGCAACCCAAGCCCCTGTACACATCATAATAAAAATATGTTTAGTCCTGATATACATAACATTTTGTGGTTATGATTCATTCACAAACTGAAAGTCTAAATGACGATTATTGAGGGTCTTACCCAATAATGGCAGCTGGAATGAGGAGGATAACAGCCCCAAAGAGGAAGGGGAATCCCTTCATGAAGTGTAGGGTGGCAGGATACAGAGAGTTAAAAACCCCACTAGATACTAGTGAGCACAGACCTTCCACACACGCCACTGAAGCAAACAGAGCACCTAAAAAAATAAAATAAACAAAACACATTATTCCATTTAATTCAGTGTTACTCATTTGTGACACAATGCTGTCCTTGTTTTACCTTGTTCCGAAGGGTCCACCAGCTTGGACAGTTTAGATCTCAGGACTGGGGTAGAGGCCATAAAAAGGAAGCACAGGCCATATCCTGACAAAGACAGATAGATAAGCAGCTTCTGCAAGTTCATTTCCTTGACTCATATTTACCTACTTCAGCCACTGGAGGACAGCGTGAGGTTGCATCAGCACAGCATATATTATTTCGAAATGTCAAGAAAGAGTGTCTTGACCTTTATCCTGTAATGTAGGCCTAATCTTAACAGTAGAACATTAACATAATATCATATAGTCACTCTGGAAAAGTGTCAGTTAAATGCTTTTGAATTGAATACAATTACTGTTACATCTAAATGTTTTCTGACATTTTGTTGAACCGTTTTGTACATGATTAAACTTTCAAGATCCAGTAAATAATCAGTTTTAAACAGCACAATGCATTATAATCAATAAATAAATATTCATATAAACATAACTTTTTTAATATCCATAATACATTTTAATAAAAAATTGTATATGTATATTTTACATAAAATAGATTATTATACACACACACTTATAACTGTACACAAGTTTAAGGTCAGTAAGATTTGTTTTAAGATTTGCATTAAATTGATCAAATGACTTTTCTATTGTTACAAAAAAATCATTAAGAAATCCTGAAAGAATATTACAGTCTCTATAAAAATATTAAGCAGCACAACTGTTTTCAACATTGATAATAATAAGAAATGTTTCTTGAGCACCAAATCAGCATATTAGAATGATTTCTGAAGGATCATGTGATGCTTCAGATAGCTGCTGAAAACACTGAATATTTATTTATTAAAATAGATTTAAAATAATTAATATATTAAAATTATATTTCATATACTTAATATATTCAAATACAAAACAGTTATTTTAAATTGTAATATTGCACAATATTACTGTTTTTACTGTATTTTTGATCAAATAAATGCAGCCTTGGTGAGCATAAGAGACTTCTTTCAAAAATATGAAAAAAATCTTGCCGACCCCAAACTTTTTAACAGTGGTGTATAAATTGTATATAGAAGATCTTACCAGTAAACATCAGAGCTGTAGTGTCAGTGACCGAAATCACAATCAAGCCAACAATGTTAGAGGTAAGGCCCACCACAGCCACCCAGGAGTCCTCCAGACAGCATTGCATGGCCCTGAGCCCCATCAGGCTGGTGAGGTAGGCCAGATTCTTGGCAGCAGAGCCATAACCAATCAGCTCTGGACCCCAGCAGAGCGGAGCACTCAACTCATAGAGCACATAGAGGTCACTGCTGCCCAAATGTACAGACACCACCAAAAAGAAGCAGAGAGTGTAAAACCATAGTTTAGTTCTGCGTCCCTCCGGTGTGTCAGATTTATAGAGGCGGTAGACGGCCCGGTGGTGCCTAGTGGAGAGGAGTTTTGCCCCGGGGTCAGGGGTGACGGTTTCAGGCACAAACAGGTATGTGTAGAAGGCCGCTGCAAGATTTGTAGCCAATACTAGCCAGAAAGGGTTGATGTATCTGGAGGGAAAAATTATGTTTTTTTTTTTGCATCTTTGATCTCAGAAATATTAAAATTTTATTTCAGGTATGAAAAATACCCTTGTGCCCGTCGCCACTGTCCTCCGATGATGCTCGCAAACATGCCAGCCAATCCCAGACAAGCCTCTAGTATCGCCACACGAAAGGTGCGAGACCCCCTGCCACTCGTGTCGGCCACATACGCAAAGCAACCGGCCAAAATGGCGTTGAAGTCCCCGGAGAGGCCGCTGCAGATCCTCCCAATAAGGAACCAGAACACAGGTAGCTTCAGGTACATTACAATCAAATACACGGCGGCCTGAACAGCCAGGCCAAGGGATGGGATGATCAGAACCAGACGCCGACCTGCACGGTCACTCCACGAGCCCAACAGGGTCACCATAATCAGCCCAACGAGAAAACCACCCAAATTGATGTACAGGTTCCAGTGTGCAGTCAGAGTCTCCACTTCCTAGATGAAAGACATAAATTACATATAAAATGTTCTCTTTTGGAAACATATAATGTAGCTTTTTAGTATCTGAAACACAACAGCCTCCTTTTGTGGTAAGTTTGATAATGTAATAATAACTTCTGGTATATTTCTGGTAAAAAGAACTGGCTCAGGTGTCATTACACTGGTCCAAGTTTGTGATTTGCTAAGAAAAAAAAAAAATAAACTCAATGTAGGTGTCATATGTTCAAGAATCGATATACACTGGTAAACTGTCCACTAAAAGAATCGGCTCATAAAAGTTATTAGTTCGGGAATAGTGGGTTCACTGGTCCTGCAATATGTTCAGGTCACACTGGTGTAATTTTGTGATTCACTAAAAAGAACCGACTCAAGTGTCATTCGTTCGGGATTCGAACTACACTGGTAGCGGTACATATTTTCACTGAAGAAAAAAGCAAGCAGCTCAGAAGTGTTTTAATCGGATTGCAGTAGATGCGCTGTACTCTATGTTTCTGATTTACTAAAAAGAAACGGCTTAAAAGTGTCATTTGTTTGGAATTTGTGATTTACTACAGAAAGAACCGGCTCATCAGTGTCATTCGTTCGGGATTCGCGCTTCACTGGTTGCGCAGATTGTTTTTGATTCACTTAAAGAACCGGCTGATTTCTGGAGGGAAAACGGTTCTCCGTACGGTTCCAAACCCAGACAACGTGTCAAATATTCGTTACCTTCTGCAGAGGGTCGTGGACCGTAGATGCATTACATCCTCCCCCCTTTGTTCCATTATAACCCACATCTTCACTGAGACGATCCCACAGGTACTGCGTGTATAGAGGCATCTGGAGAGCAATGGAGAACGTGGACAGGAACATAACGGGCTCCACGGTCACGGAAAATGGACACGAACACGGGGGAGGAGGTTTGTTTTGTGTCACCTTAAAACAACAACAAACTTTGCCAGAGTCACCCGACTCCGAGTCCTCCGCAAGAATAGCGCTTGTATCTGATTCCTCCATGATTTAAAGCTTTCAGAGTCCAAGTGCTTAAATCACACAGACGACAAATCTGCACGACAAAATAGTATTAACTTAACTTATTCCGCAAACAGCTGACACAGAATGTAATTTATGGAAGCCGCCGTGTCAGTCTCCCAGCAGTTTGCCGTGATTCTGGCGCCCCCTTTGAAACACATATGAAACTGACATGACAATCTCAGTAAAACTGAATGCCCAACATTATGAAGCTGCAGACTCGGAGCCTGCAGATACAGTCCCGCACACAGAGTCCAGCATTCTCAGACCCCTCGTTTTTTCGAGACATCGCCTCCTGCTGTTCGGAAGATCGTATAACACCCTTATCCAAATGCCATTGAAAACAATAGGATGCAATATTACGGTCTCGTTTCATTTAAAGTTTTCCAAATAAATGTACACAAAATAACGATTTTGCAAACATATTTGCTTTCCCTGCTCAATGCATGTGCCCAAAAATCTCATTGTGTTCTCTGACTAACAAATTACCCAGTAGTTTTTTTTTTTTTTGAGTGTGGGTGGTAATTGAAAGAAAATTACTGATGGAAGAGATACAATTACAGATTGAACTATCTTCTGAAAAATATTATGTGATATTATATTTCTACGATGTTTTTTTAATTCCAATTCCAATGTTTCTTTCAGTTAAACCTATGCTAATGGACTAATTAACATATTATACCTTGCTAACATTACAAAACCTGTTTTGTGATATTTTGAATGCAAAGCAAAACTCAAATAAGAATAGGCAAAACACCAATAATAAACAATTCTGTACTTTATTTAACTATCACCTAAACATCATCTTGCTGTAAACAGGACAAAGCAAAGAAAAAAGGAAGAAAGAATTGTGTTAGTGACTTTACTTTTCATCTTCAATTGCATAAGGTAAAATAATAACTGTACTGTAAATAATAAGCCATTCTTTTTGAATACCTCAAAGCTCTGCTGGATAAGTCAGAAACTCAACTGAACTTCACAGATGAAGTGGAGTTCATTTGTAGTTTTCTTTTTCCTGAGGTAGGCCCAGACATGTTTGTCAATTGGATTGTTTCTGTTATTGCCATATATGCAATGTTTTATATGTTAATTAATTAATTTATTTATGCCATCATTCATGGCCTATGTGAGATGCAGGCATACTTATCACCCTAGGTATGCTTGTAATTTGCATTTGCAAAAAATATATAATTTATTATTACACAATATTTTTGACAATGGCATTCATCTTTTATTTTAGTGAAGTCGAGGAATTTGACAGAGTGTGCGGGACTGTAGCTGCAGGCTCCTCATACTACTCACTGAATGTCAGACATCCACATTTGGTGCATAACTATTATATTATATTATATTATATTATATTATTAATTCTATTATTTTATATTAAACTTTAACAGAAATAGATAGATAGATAGATAGATAGATAGATAGATAGATATTGTTTGCCATTTGTTTTTTTAAAGTTATCTTTGTAGTATTTGGTGCATAACTATTATATTATATTATATTATATTATATTATATTATATTATATTATATTATATTATATTATATTATATTATATTATATTATATTAAACTTTCACAGAAATTACCAGACATTACAAAACATGAGTAGCACATTCTGTCAGGTAGAGTAAAAACCTTTTGGAATGTAGTAAACTAGTAAAACAATTCTATAATAATGGGAAAGCAGTAAATAGTAAAAATGTTATTTATTTATTTACATTTACGCTAGATTATGATTGAAATAATAATAGGATTCAAAAAGCTTTTGAGCATGAAATCATTTTTAAGAGGAATGCCCCTGGTTTAACCTCTCAAATAGGATTTGCAGATTGCAGGCTGATATGATTTTACTTGCACACAGGAATCTTCATGAAATCCAGTTTCAAACTAATCTACTACTTTGTGTATTCAACTGAATACACTGCTTTACTTTATACAAAATTTCACTTTATACCTTGTTTAAAAAAATGATTTAAATAATTTCAACAATTTAAATATGCTTTGTGTGTGAGTTTAAATTGAGGACTTGAATAATTATCAGAGGAAAAAAAGGGTGAAATCCATCCATGGTAAATTTAACATATCACTAGTGTCCCTCAGGGACATTCAACTTATACTTTTAAAATAGCTTGCAGTGTCAAGTCATTAAAATGTTAGCTGTAAAATATATGTGACATTGTCCTAATATGGGAGTGCCATGAGAAAGGTCTTTTTTCCGTGGGACCTTCAGCTCCTTTGATAATATCTAAGAGATCATGTTGCAGCAACAGAAAGAAAGAGAGAACGAAAGATTACTATTCCTCTTTTAAGTGCACTTTAGCATTTGATGAAACCAAGGTAATGACAGCTATTCAGTTCAGCTCCTCTTTAAAGACAAATTGCAGCGACACAAACACTTGACCTTCTTCTTAAGATAGGCCTATATATTCTTCATCTTCTCAAGAAACATAAATTGCATGATGCTGGAAATGTTTTTATGTTGTCATGAGCATTTCAGACAAGAAATTTATTTTTATTAATGTTTAAAACAGTTTAACAATCCAGTACAGCAACATCAGCCTGTTTAGATTTATGCTCAGCAAAAGATAATGATTAAAATGTTTTATGGAATGCAAAGTTAACTAACTATCTATCTATCTATCTATCTATCTATCTATCTATCTATCTATCTATCTATCTATCTATCTATCTATCTATCTATCTATCTATCTATCTATCTATCTATCTATCTATCTATCGTTCTGTTTCTATCGTTCTGTTTCTATCTATCTATCTATCTATCTATCTATCTATCTATCTATCTATCTATCTATCTATCTATCTATCTATCTATCTATCTATCGTTCTGTTTCTATCTATCTATCTATCTATCTATCTATCTATCTATCTATCTATCTATCTATCTATCTATCTATCTATCTATCTATCTATCTATCTATCTATCTATCGTTCTGTTTCTATCTATCTATCTATCGTTCTGTTTCTATCTATCTATCTATCTATCTATCTATCTATCTATCTATCTATCTATCTATCTATCTATCTATCTATCTATCTATCTATCTATCTATCGTTCTGTTTCTATCTATCTATCTATCGTTCTGTTTCTATCTATCTATCTATCTATCTATCTATCTATCTATCTATCTATCTATCTATCTATCTATCTATCTATCTATCTATCTATCTATCTATCTATCGTTCTGTTTCTATCTATCTATCTATCTATCTATCTATCTATCTATCTATCTATCTATCTATCTATCTATCTATCTATCTATCGTTCTGTTTCTATCTATCTATCTATCGTTCTGTTTCTATCTATCTATCTATCTATCTATCGTTCTGTTTCTATCTATCTATCTATCTATCTATCTATCTATCTATCTATCTATCTATCTATCTATCTATCTATCGTTCTGTTTCTATCTATCTATCTATCTATCTATCTATCTATCTATCTATCTATCTATCTATCTATCTATCTATCTATCTATCTATCGTTCTGTTTCTATCTATCTATCTATCTATCTATCTATCTATCTATCTATCTATCTATCGTTCTGTTTCTATCTATCTATCTATCGTTCTGTTTCTATCTATCTATCTATCTATCTATCTATCTATCTATCTATCTATCTATCTATCTATCTATCGTTCTGTTTCTATCTATCTATCTATCTATCTATCTATCTATCTATCTATCTATCTATCTATCTATCTATCTATCTATCTATCTATCGTTCTGTTTCTATCTATCTATCTATCTATCTATCTATCTATCTATCTATCTATCTATCTATCTATCTATCTATCTATCTACCGTTCTGTTTCTATCTATCTATCTATCTATCTATCTATCTATCTATCTATCTATCTATCTATCTATCTATCTATCTATCTATCTATCTATCTACCGTTCTGTTTCTATCTATCTATCTACCAACACGTGAGGTTAATTTTTTAACATTTAATTCTGACACAACACCCTACAAATTAAACATGCAAAACTAGTTTGGATAAATTAAACAAATCTTTGAAAATTTGATAATCACATTATGTCCTAATCCACAATTACCATTAAAATGAAGACATGCCTTTGTGAAAATACCTTCTACTGAATCAAAACATAAAAAAACTCTTGACCTAATAATAAACATAAATAATTTTTAATAGCTCAGTATTTATTTCACATGAATTCTGTCTTTCTGTCAAATTGTGTAATCAATAGTGTGTCTCCCCCTTGTTTAGCCCTTTGCTCCACCCATGCTGTCAGTTTGTCATACAGTGGGAAAAGAGCTCTGTAAATTTGCCAGAGGCATTCTCCTTTTAGTTGCTGTCTTTATAAATGTACGCATTGTTTTTAACCAAAGATGGGTGTTTGGCTTGAAAGATTTTTGTGTGATTTCCTCCTCACGTGCAAGAATTGAATTGGCAACTATTTGGATATGAAAGCCCAAAACAGTACAGAAGAAAGTAATGAACAACCTATATTGTATTGCCTGTAAATCTTTAGGCTTGTGTGTTTTAGTTACAATGTATTCTTGAAACCTCACCATTTATGAGTTTATAGTGTTTGTTTGTGTTAGTGCCACTTATCTTTGTACCCTTTGACAGAAAATATAATTGAATATTGCCCTAAAGGCATTCTAGGTGACTGTGGTCAATCCTGTTAGACACCTTCTTGCACTGTTTCCCATCTCACTTTCTGGTGACTTCAGTGTGGAACACACTTACACACATGATATAGGAAACGTATAGAAAGGTTCTTCTAGAGCAGAAGTACCTGCAGCTCTCAATAGGGATGAGCCTGAACGTGTGTTATGCTGCCAGCACTGATGGCACAACTGCCCTCACCAGCACACACACCCGAGGGCCTGATTGATGAGTGAGAACCACATTACGAATCAAGTGTGTCTTCACGTCTGTAAATATTTATATATATATATGCTATATAGCACCATGACAGGCTGTAATTATTAAGTAGGATATTATGTTTAATACAATAGAGCTCTGTTTAATTTCATACATATGCTTGTAATGACCATCAGCTCCAGGTTGTTTGGGTTTACCTGACTCAAAATTGTGCAGCTCTTCTGAATGGCCTACGTTAATAGAAATCTTGCAATTATTGTCAATGAGATCAACATAATAACAATAATAATTAAATAGTAAATAAATAAATAAAAGGGGTTACATGTTATACACATCCATTAGTTAAGGTTGGTTAATGCATTAACTAACATTCACTAACAATGAGCAATACATCTGTTACAGTATTTATTATTCTTTGTTAATACATCTTCATTGTTAGTTCATTTTAGCGCAGTTCCATTAAATATTATTAACAGATACAACTTTTGATTTTAATAATGTATTAGAAAATGTTGAAATTAACATTAACTAAGGCCCAGTTTACACCTGGTATTAAGATGCGTTTTGGTCGATCAGATCACAAGTAGACAAGGGAGACACGTTCCCGTTTACATCTGTTGTTTTAATCTGTCTCTTTTGTCCACTTTCAACCACTTCTGTCCTGATTTCTTCAAGGGGAGGGTCTATGTGTGGTAAATGTATGGGTTTTTTAAGATCTTTTGCTCTAATGGACGAAAGGAGCTCACACAATTTGCATATGAATGCGACCGGAGAAAACAGAAAAACATACGGAAAGCAGTAGCTTTCGTTTCTACTCTGATAGCAGCAAAATCTGGAATGGTGAGAGAACATTGTGCTTGGTATGTTTTTTGTTTTCAAACCAAACTTGGGTCTTCATTCGACAAAGTTTAAATCCCGTCCAGGTGTAAACAGGGCCTAAGATGCATTTTGGTTGATCAAAAGTAGACGAGGGAGACACATTCTCATTTACACCTGGTGTTTTAATCCTATTTTTTTGTCCACTTTTGAACACTTCTGTCCTGATTTCTTCAAGGGGAGGGTCTATGTGTGGTAAATGTATGGGTTTTTTAAGATCTTTTGCTCTAATGGACGAAAGGAGCTCACGCAATTTGCATATGAATGCGACCGGAGAAAACAGAAAAACATACGGAAAGCAGTAGCTTTCGTTTCTACTCTGATAGCAGCAAAATCTGGAATGGTGAGAGAACATTGTGCTTGGTATGTTTTTCGTTTTCAAACCAAACTTGGGTCTTCATTCGACAAAGTTTAAATCCCGTCCAGGTGTAAACAGGGCCTAAGATGCATTTTGGTTGATCAAAAGTAGACGAGGGAGACACATTCTCATTTACACCTGGTGTTTTAATCCTATTTTTTTGTCCACTTTTGAACACTTCTGTCCTAATTTCTCAGAGGGGAGGGATCTATGGAACATACAGAGAGCAGCAGCTTTCATTTCTGCTTAGGAATGGTGAGAGAACATTGTGCTTGGTACATCATCTTCAAACCACACTTGAGTCTTCAGTCGACAAAGTTTAAATCCCATCTGGCTAGGGCGCTTTCCATAATGATTATGCATTAGGTTAGTAGGCGGAGAGTCGGTGGTCTTTTGTGGCTGTTCGAATGCACTGGACCACATGAACGCCTTCACTATGAAAGCAATCTGGTCGAATGTGTTTTCGACTACCTCTGGAAGTGGTCGAAAGTGGACAAGCTCAAAACATTTAAGACCCCGTTTACAACTGTATTTAGCGTCGTCGACTTGTGATCCGATTGACCAAAACACATCCTAATACGAGGTGTAAACAGGACCTAAGATGCTTTAGAAGTATTTTTCATTGTTAGTTCATGTTAACTAATGCAGTTAACTAATGCTAACAAATGGAACCTTATTGAAAAGTGTTACCGTAAAAGCAAACAAAACTAAAAACAAATGAAAACAAAACAAACGAAACTTAAAGCAAATAAAACTATAAACAAACAAACCAAACAAAACATGTGATTACTTTTTATGTGCATTCTTTTTATTTATTTTTTTAACTTTTGTTTGATTTTGTTTTGTTTGGTTTGTTTAACTAAAACAAACAAACCAAATGAAACAAAAGCTAAAATAAAATTCACAACTGATAGATGATAGATAGATAAATCTAGATTTTCTTAATTTGCTGGTCATGTCTCCTTTTCCAGCTCCAGAGACCTTGATTGGCTTGGACCAAGTGGAGGGGGAACAGAAGGCAAATCCTTTCATGTAAAGAGATGAATTGAGTTGAGTGGATGAGTGTAGTGTAGTGTGAGAATGAGATTGGCAAACTGGGTTGAGGTGGACTATAGGCACTGTTAACCTCTGGATGTTAACCCTCATGACCCCAACTCATCTGGACTAATCCAACAGCCTGGAAACCACATCCTCTCAGTAAAGTCTGAGTGATAAGAGCACAGGTTACACAACATCATACATTCTCTTATAATGTAGCTGAGGTTCTTCTGTGTCTATATGGGATGCGTTACATCAATAGCAAATAGAACCCATATGATTAATGTCTACAGTGGATTTTTAAAATGTCACCGGAGCTACCGTGAACATAATAGCCGTTTTTGCCTTGATGGTATATCTAAAAGCTTTTTAGCAAATATTCAGTAAATATTAAGTCTCCTCCACTGAACAGGTCATACGACGATAGAAATAAATAGACATACACACAGTTGTAAGCCGTAAAATGTGTTAACATCTCACCTTCTGGTGACTTTAGGGAGAAACGATATGGGAAACGTATAGAAAGGTTCTTCCGATCATCTGACATTTTTGTGCCTACTAACAATGCTTATTTGATTTTCAGCACAGTACTGAAGGAAAGGGTATTTTTTGTGTGTGTTTTCATTGCATGAGTTGAGATGCCAAACCAGAGAGCAGGAAAAGACTAGCAGAAATGTCTCTGTCAAGTGTGCTTTATTGTGCCATGTCCTGGTGCCAAACTATTCACCATGATCAGTTTCACCTTTGCAGGGCTTAAGGCATGTTATTTCAAGGATTTCTTTGCAGAACACACAGAAACAAGACTAATCAAAGAGGGATCACTTGAAATATAATATAGCTATGTAATGTATTGTTTTGAACAAGTACTGCTGAAACATGCCATTTTCAGCGGATTTAGTGCAACATGTTCTATCTATCTATATCATTCTTTATTTATCTGAGCCAGTCTATAATATAATATATCACACAGCGATATAAATGTGACAGTGATGTATATTGAAAAAAGAAAACAATCCACTTAAATCTAAGAAAAATGTATACATTCTCAAAACAAATCATTACAATCTAGATCAAATCACACAAATCAACAAACACTGCGTTTACGACAATTTTAAAGCAAAGCTACATGAGATAAACACAACGACAATTTCTACATTCTGTAATTTTGTCTCATTCCCTCTAGTTTTGATTGCCTTACATGAACAAACCCCAAGCAGCAGTGTAACAAGCACAATTCCCTTTTACTATCACTATTTTTGCTTCTCTCCACCCTTCTTGCCATCTCCCATTTACATTAGAATATGATTTTAATACACTAGTTCAGGAGGGCTGTGGTTCTGCCTCCCAGGTTCACTACGGGGGTAAGGGAAAAATTCACCTGCATTGACATTCATTTTCCCTCCCTCCCTCCCTCGCTCTTTCTCTCTCCCTCTCTCTTTATCTGTCTCAGTTGTTTTTCTTGTCAGCAGTCAGTCAGTCAGTCACTATAAAAGCAGAGTGGCAATTCAGAGAGAGATTTCTGAGGAGATCTACAGCTGGTTTGCAGGTATCTGTGTGGACTCTGACTGTCTTAGATTTACAGCCTGGGCCTAGAAGCACCACACAGCGGTAAGTGAACTTTTTTTTATTTATTATGCACTGTATTTGAGCAAACTATAATTTTTTTTGCATCTGGTAGCTACACTAGGATCAACATTGTGATAAGGTTTCATTGACAGCAAAATAACATTCTAGAAGAGATAAATCTGAGCTAAGAAGTCCAAATTAAAGGTGTACACATATGTAAACATCTGTGGGATCTCACTTTTCACTTACACAGATACTATTGTACAACTGTATCTGGTTTGGCACCAATAAATAAGGCATCAAGAAATGTCCCTCAGGCTCCTTGTTAGGCTTGTCTCCACCTGGATGAAATCTCCGCTGATATTCATCTAGGAAAGAGAAGAGAGGGATACAGAAGAGAGAAAGAGGGAGCGAGAGAATGAGAAAGAGGGCAGGGAAAGGCAGGTGCAGCAGGGCCGTTTCCCCTCTGGGTGCTGAAGTTCGGCAAAGTGCCCATTCTCTCCGGGATATGATTATGGATAGGTCTGATATAACATTTAAAATATGTTCTCATTATGATCCCAGCTGCCAGTGGCCCAAGTGTGTATAGCCGTGCAAACACGTGTGCACATGCATATGTGTGTATTGGAAAACCTGTTGCAGCAGGTCTGTCCCCTGTGGGTGTGTGGCTCCCACAGGTTGGCTGGGGGCCAAATGGACTGAGCCTTTTACAAATTCCCAGTTGAAATCTCAGAGCTGAGCCGAGATTTATTTTACAAGGCGCAAGCTATTAGATGAATGCGATTCATTATTTAATGTGTAATGTATGATCACAGATATGGTTTCCAGCTGTGATCTAGCAATCTTGTCATACGTTGCTTGAGTATTGAGTGTCACATCGTCAAAATAATGCTGTGACATTAATATTATATATTAATAATATTATTAATGATAGTATTGTATTTATTGTTATATTTAATGTTCATATTTATATTTAATACAAATATAATACAAATAATATTTATATTGAATGTTTTATTTATATTTATTTAGGGTATGCTATTAACAACTTAAAAAGTATTGTAGAGTTCCATTTATGCTGCACAGTGATCTTAAACACTATAGTGTGCATTATAAATGACAATCCTGTCATTATTTATTCACCCTCATGTCATTTAAAACCTTTATGATTTCCTTTCTCCTGTGGAACATGAAAGTAGATGTTAGTCAGAATGTTGACACTGCTCATTTCCATATAATGAAAGTAAATGGTGACAAGGGGCTGTCAAACTTCAAAATACACAATCTTGCCTTCTAAAATCTCTTGGCTTTTTCTTCTATTGTGTGGCTTTAGAAGACTCGCACTAGCGCACTAGAACTACTTTGGACTTTTTGGACTACTTTTATTGACCTTTTAAAAAAGATATATATTTTTGACAGCCCCTGGTCACCATTTACTTTCATTGTATAGAAAACAGCAGCATCAATATTCTGCTAATTTTCTCAAAAAAAAAAAAAAAAATACAGGTTTGGAATGACATGATGGTGAATAAATGATGACAGAATTTTCCTTTTTGGGTGAACTGTCCATTTAACCACATTTGGTGTGAAGTGCTGAGATTTTTTTTTCAGATGTGTTTCCATTGAATTGGAGTGAAAGTGCTATTGTAGACATAGGGGAAGATATCCTACCAATTACTTGATGGATGATGGTGTAAAGGAAGATGCACAGTCCATTTGAAATGCCACTCAAGTGTGGTGAGAGTGCACAGGTGGAGCTGTATAGACATGCAAGAGACCAGATCAAAGTGAGATAAATGTGATCATATTGAGAGAGGAAGGAGTCTTGAAATGAAGTACTTTTACATTTATACCTGTTTCAGCATTTTTATTCTTACTCACTCCAGATGATCTTTACACACACACACACACACACACACACAATTTATCTTCTTTTTTATCTTGTATTAGAGGATTATATAGCATGGCTTACTGACCTCATTCAGCATTCTGAACTTTGCTTGATGCTGATGGAAAACTAAACGTCATGTGAATTTTCTGTAAATATAATTCTCTAAAAGAGCTTATCAATATATGAAATAATAATATTAAATAATTGTCTATTAAAACTTAATTAGCACACAACTTATTAAATATAACCTTTAAGAACCTTTTTTTTTATTTAAAAAAAAAAGTATTTTGTAGCTTGCTTTAAGCGGTATTTAATTTAGTTGTAAAGCTCTTTATGCAGAACGACCTGGGACCGTGCAGGAATAAATTAATTTATCCTTTTTAAAAAAAATCTGTAAAATTGTAGCTCTATCCCAATGGATGTATTAACAGGAGCGGGATCTCATTCGGTTCCATTTTAGTTAGTGATTTCACTGACTTGATTAAATTGACCTCAAAGCAGTGATTAAGTCAACATTTTAACTTGAATCTAATCATGCAGTAACTACTTCCTATTGGCTAAACACTCCTAAATAAGACTCATATGATAAACCTTTTAGTTTTTATAAATCACATTTTTGCTGTTTAAAACATGCAGATTTGCTGTATACAGTATACAATACACACTATATTCAGAATTTACATTTACTGTATGCCTTTTAGAAATTGTATTTCTTTTTAGTCTTTGTTCAGAACATACTGTATATTTTGTAATATAATTGGCTTTAAATTAGTAATTTATAATATATATGTAAGGGAGAATGTACAGTAAGTACATTATTCCTTTCATTTGGCTTCTCACCAAATAAATAAATACGTAAACATTAAATATTTATTTGTGTTGAAATAATTTTATAATCTTACCTGTATATTATTTTAAGGATTCCCGCTAAGAAAAAAAAAAGTCCACTACAATGTACAAAACAATCAGTTTAGCGACAAGACGAGCACTGCAACACAACATTATAGTAATATCAATAACCCGTTTGAGCCCGGACTGCAGATGCAGCAAATGACCAAAGAGCCAAGTAAAATAAAATTGTTGAAATACAAAATTTATGATTGTTTACAGTAAAAGACTTTAAAAAAAGCATATTTTAAAATTATATGTAGCATAAAATCCAGTTATCATGCCTCATTTACTTGCCTAATTCTCGTTTAAACACATAAGCACCCAATAACCTTTTTGTGTACTCAGCTGTTTTCTCTCAAGGGTGGAAATGGCTTGTATCTCGACCATAACAGGTCAGAGGATCAGTTTAAAAGTCACAGTGATGGACCATAAAGGCCAGCTCTACTTCCTCTCCAGTACTGAATTACACTCTATGTTTCAGATGGAGCAAAACTCCCCATCTCCATTTCATGTCACTAACACACTTCTGCTTCTCCTTCATGGTTTGTTGGTGATTTTAATGAGTTTTTGGCTCAAACAGCACTGTCTGCTGACAGTAAATGAGAGTAGCCTGAATTTCCAGGAATACCGGATACTTATGGCCTTATGTTTTACCTGTTTATAATAGGGCAATGATATATACAGCATATTGGGCCTTTTCACTTCAACAGAAAACATGGACCATCAATGTTATGGAAAAAGCTTAATAGACAGTTGGAAAAGGATTTTCATTACAAGCAGTTACACAATTACGGCCCATAAGACTGTAGGTTTGCCCAAAGGCCAAATAGTTAAGGAGATAGATTATTTGGAGACATGGAAAATACCTTTATGACATGTCATTGAGGTTGTCATTTGAGGTTGATTGTTATTGTATATGTATGTATAACTGGATATATATTCTAACAGTATGTCATGAAACATGCTTGAAAACAGGTCTTTGTGTGCCCCCAATTTAGCAAGGGTCAAGCTAACAAGCATGATAGCATTCCGACACGTAATTCTTATCTTTAAAACCACAGCCCCCTGACACTTTAGTGTAAAAAATGTTTGAGGGTACATTGTGCCACTTTTTTACGTTTTTTTTTTCTTCTTTTTTTTTTTTTTTACAGTAGCTTAAGCTTATTTATCTTTCTGTCTACAAATAAAGCTAAAAACCTGATGGCCTGTTGTGTTGTTTTGAAGAGGCAGGTTGTAGGGACGATGTCCTCTGCGTCCCAGGACCTGTCTTTTCCATCCGTCAGCAGCAGCAGCAGCTCACCAATTCCTTCTTCTTGTGAACTACAATCCTTTGACCCTCTTGGGTCGCCCTGCTTTCAGATGCCAGAGTCACAGGTATTAATGATTTAATTTTAGAATTAGTTTTTAATCAATTTTGTATTAGTTTGTTTTTGAAGGTTTTTAGTTTTAAGGACTTCTTTTTTAAATTCTGTTTACATAGCCAGATAGATAGATAGATAGATAGATAGATAGATAGATAGATAGATAGATAGATGATGGATGGATGGATGGATGGGCAGAACGATAGATGGATGGATGGATGGGCAGAACGATAGATAGATGGATGGATGGATGGATGGGCAGAACAATAGATAGATAGATAGATAGATGGATTGGTTCTATAACATCAGCCGCTTCTTATAAAGTGCTGCGCGCCAGCTGCTCTCATTACAACTGTGTCATAATTATTACTTTTTGATGAGGACATGAACCTCCGCACAAGGCACTATTCAAGGACACAAGACCCTGGGGCAGAAATATAAGTATTTCATCCTGCCTTTTCACCAAATCCTTTTGATTTAATATTAATTAATTATGGCCCCTAGGGAAGGCTGTATGTCACGTGCTTTTGCTTTTATGGACTCTTTAGCAGATCAAAGATCTTTACATGCTACTGCATTTCCACTTGGAAAACTGCTTTATGTTAAAGAGTGCATTAGTTAGAAAGGAAACTGCAGTGTTGCTTTACATGGAGTAGGTGTTGCGTGTATTTTGCAATTTTAGGATCTAGGAATTTCATATTGTTGAGCTAATATGCATGTTTTATAGATATTAGATGCGTTTTTACATTATTTTGTTGTTCAATCCTAGTGTCACCAGAGCAATGTTGGAGAGGTGTTTGCACCGTACTCCCAAAGAGAAAGTGTTCTCTACAGGCAGAAGAGTGCTATTGCAGAACGCTTTCGTAGACACAGTATTGACGGGAGCCCTGTAGAACAAGAATCTGGCCTGACGGAGAACAATCACTACCATCCGTACAGGCGTCAATGCAGTGAAGGGGCCATCAGTGAGGTTCAACCCTTCAGTTGTCTCAGAAGAGCTGGGAAACTCACCATGGCCGATGGATTGGAGGAACTATCTTCTTGGAGTCCATTAAGCACTGATGTGGAGACGACTAGCATCATGGTGAGACCGAGTGACTGTTTAAACAGAAATTTTAAGATTTCTTGTTTAGATGAAAAAAAGAAAAGAAAATAATTTTCCCATTCTTAAAGGAATTTGCACAGAATTTAGTTCTTTGTTTTCGTGGATTTAATTTAAAAGAGCCTTCAAGGTTATATATAGGCCTTATCTGGTCGGAGTTGGAAACGTCTTGAAAAAAACATCTTTTTCCATAAATTTTGTATGTATGCAAATTATGTAACATCCAATG
Organism: Coreius guichenoti; assembly: GCA_039654105.1. Taxonomy (NCBI): domain Eukaryota; kingdom Metazoa; phylum Chordata; class Actinopteri; order Cypriniformes; family Gobionidae; genus Coreius; species Coreius guichenoti. The sequence continues at coordinate 22,833,823 of CM077174.1, forward strand.
TACACATTTCTAGTAATTGTGCAGTTAATTCTCATATTGCATTTTCAGAAAGTTTTGGAATATTTTTCCTCTCCCCAAATTTGTCACAAAATAAAATAAAAACAAAATAAAAAATAATTTAATAAGAAGGCTTATATTGACCTATTAAGAATTTTTTTTTTAAATCTACCTTGTAAATATATTTTTTGCTATTTTATTAAAAAGTTTTCACAGGTAAATCAATAACAAATCAAAAATTTTAGCAATTTTTCAAGTGTAATTTTTAATCCAATCATTCTTTGTAAATCATACTGATTTCAAAGTTAAGGATTCATTAGTTTGGATATACATTGAACCAAACGCTATAATAACATCTTAGTTGATAATTCAATATATTTTATTTTTGACAAAACATCCCATGTTTCGGTCGTGACAGTAATGTTTTGGTAGCGACCACATCACATTACAGAATTTTAACTCGCATACTAAAACATACTAAAATACTAATGATTTGCATAACTGTACTAAAATGTAGTTTATTTCCCCCAAATAAAGGATAATGTGTTCCCTTTTGTCACTACCAAAACAATGATGACATGTTTCGGTCATGACTGTTTCGGTAGTGACAATTTTAGATTAATTAGATTAGATTAATTTTATGCTAATCATCACATGGGCCATTCTACAGAATTGGGCTTAACGGGTTCTTTATATGGCAGTGGTGCTTTATAGCACCTTAACCACCCCAAAGAACGGCTGAAGAACCAATTTTTTTTTTTTATGTATATATACATAACCTTGAAATGTCTTTTAAATTCTTGCCAGCATATTTAGGCCAGGGGCAAAAGACATAGAAACAAGAAGGCAGGCAGATGTGCAAGCAGATGTCCTTATTACACTTTCTAAAGAAGCATTAACATATGATATATTAGAACTAAGTAAATCATGGTCTGCTCTTGGGGCAGGGAACTCAACACCCCTACAATGAGCCTCAGACGAGCTCTGAAGAACCTCCTGGCTACACATCAGTTAACCATCAGACGTACAGTGCCATCAGTCCTCTACAACATCAGGTACACCTGAATGAACGCGTGATAAACTGATTATATACACTACCTTTCAAAAGTTTGTTCATTTTTTTAAAAACATATATTTTTGAAAGAAGTCTCATACGCTCACCATTTATCCTTTCAGGATTATTTGATGAATAGAAAGTTAAAAAAAAAAAAAAAGGATTCATTTGAAATATAAATCTATTGTAACATTATAAAATCTTAGTGAATCCTTAGTGAATAAAAAAATTAAAATAAATAAAAAACAAAAACAGTTTTTTAACTTCTTTAAAAAACAATAAAATCTTTCTGACCCCAAACTTTGAGCTGTAGTGTATAAGTAAGTTGATATGACTAGGTATGTGTAAGAAGGTAGAAATGATCAAATGATCCAAAGTTTTGGACGCATGTTCAGTCAAAACATTGGCAAGTTCTACTACATCCTCAGACTGACAAATAACAAATATTCGCTCCTGTTGAACATGGGTGTAGTATGTAATGGAAGCTTAAAAATGAAACAAGCAAAAATAATTAGTGCTGTCAAATTGCAAATAACATAAAAGTTTGTAAATATATATATTTGTATATTGTGTGTATGTATACACATGCACACACATATATACAGTCAAACCAAAATTTATTCAGACACCTTCAACATTTTCTCACATTATCACAGTTTATTTGCTATAGTTTAGAAAATGGTAATAAGGAGTTAAACTGTGTCAGAACAAATTCATCTTGATAATGTCAGATAACTTTGATAGAAAGGTATGTAATGGATTACAATCAACCAGTCAGCTGTCAGCTGTTAAATTTAAGTACACAATTAGATAATACCAATTTAGGTCAACCAATTACCAAGCAATGCTTCATTTTGTTCAGTCTGTGGTGTAAAAGGTCGCATTAGAAATTAAAGAAAAAACACTTAAGCAAAACATGGTCAGGTCAAAGTGTCTGAATAATTTTGGTCCCACTGTATGAAGAATTTTTGGGTATAGTATGTCACAGTTTACTTTATTTTGCTATCCTCACTTTCATAAATGAACTATCGTGTCCTGCACCCACTAGTAAAAAATGATATCTGGTGTCTGAATAATTTTTGGTTTGACTGTATATATTATATTTACAAACTTTTATGTTACATGCGATTAAATCGCAATTAATCGATTTGACAGCACTAAAAATAATATACTACTTTTTTTAATTACCAATAATTACACAAATAGACATTTATCCCTCTACAGTATTGTCTTCAACACGTTTTAAAATTGAAGAGAGTTATTTGTGTGTATGTATTGTCTCTAGTTTTACTCTTCAAGAGGAATAGACACGGTTTCTCACTACTATAGCCAAAGCCTCTCATCACAAACATCTCAAGACAATTCTGCCCAGACACTCTACCCTAAACCTGTCTACTCCTACAGGTACGTATATGCACCTACCTGTATTATCCTGGTAAAGGTAAGGCATATTTTTTTTAAATAGATCCTTTTCTGAAACGTCATCTGGAACCTAATAGGGCACAACATATTATACAAGAAGTACCATGTTTAAATGTTTGTCACTTGCTTGAGCAACATAATAGGCCGATATAAATCTATACAGAAGTGATAAATGGAATAACAAGTTTATATTTATTGTTTTAAACGTGAATGCGTCTATGAAAGATTGTATTACTGTATTGTGTATAAAGAGAATCCCAATGTCAAAAAAGCATTTTCAGTAACTTTAAGCACTTTTGGATTTGAAAACCAAATAATGTATATATGGAGAACTAGTAGTTGTAATTGTGGTATACAACTGTGGATCAGTTGCGCACCGCAAACACATATTATGTGAAAGCACAATGAGCCCTTGTTGCTTCTGGAATGCATACAAACTGCATATGCACTGCAAACGGAGGATGTGTGAAAAAGATGGTGGGCGTCTGAATGTGGCATCTTCGTATACATATCTATGAACAGTTTAATGTTTTAAACTGCTAAACGCAATATCACACTTATAATCATGCTGTTGGTCTAAATATCAGCTGTTGAGTGTGGATAATTTTGTGCAGCTTTGTGGAAAAAATCATGAAAACCAATTTCCAGCATTACAAAATTCAACAATTTTAATATATCAAATAATACAATAATACTAATCAACTGTATTAAATGATGACCAACAAATATTTTTAACAAATAAAAAACGATAAGTAAACTGCTGACAACTGCTAAACCGTATAATCAGTGATCTGTTATAAAAGATTTAATTCCTATCATTATTCGCTATACCACACACCAATAAAATGTATGTGAATGCAGTGTCACTTTGGCAAGTGCCTGCCAAATGCATATGTAAAATCATAAAAAACATGGTCACAACTGACAATACTTCCAAACAAATCAAAATAAACCAATGCATCACAATAGTGTTGTTTGATTGGTGATTTTTCATTGTTAAATATTTCTTTGCAGTATTCTCATCTTCCTGGCTCTGAGGAATAGCAAAACAGGCAGTCTGCCAGTAAGTGAGATCTACAGCTTCATGACAGATCACTTCCCCTACTTCAAGGTAAACTGCACTACCACTTCTCAGAAAATGTCTACATCTAATATCCATTGATCTACAGTAAACAGATATAGAGGAGGATCCTGACAAAGGCCTGTTCATGAGTAATGTAACAAATACAGAATGTAAACAGATTTGTTCCTCAAACTTCATGGAAAATGCATGTTATGGCATGATTGCTATATGCCTAATCATTTAATTCACCCTCCTCTTGGGGCTGTGCTGGTAAAGGAATTTACAATGTGACATTATTTTGGCTCATCATTAGGTAAACATGCAGATTTGTACCGATCCAGTGTTGACTTCACTGAGGGAAGGGTTGTAAGAAAGATATTTCTTTATTTATTTAGAGAACTGTCTGGTAAAATATCTGTTTTAGGCCCTAGAATACCCTAACACAGTGGTGTAAAGTATTTGAGTAAATGTAATTAGTTACTGTACTTAAGTATCTTTTTGGCTACTTTGTAGTTGTACTGAGTATCAAAGATATTAGCAACTTTTACTCTCTACTTGACTACATTTATGAATAAGTAAATGTACTTTTTACTCCAATACATTTGTGTTGAGTAATGCAATTACACATTACATTTTGCATGGCACCTAACTTTTTCTGCTATAAAGAAGCGATATCGCCATCTAAGGGCGTTGAAGGTACTATATCTTGTGCGTTTTGCCTTTACTCACCCAAACATGTCAACAAGGCTATACTTTACATGAATGCAAGTGCATTAGCAGGTAGTTGATGAATCGCAGGTGTTTGATTTATGAGATGAGGACATGACTGCAGCTGGTGATGAGGCTGAAACCAGCACATCCAGTGCAAGAAGGCTTTGACTATTTCATTTTACTTAACATTATTTTATTTATCCGCTATATTGACGAGACCTTTTTGAAGGATATTGGTTTACTTATGGCCTTTTTGTGCACTTGAGCTTAACTGAGACTTGAGAGTTTGTAGACGTTTAAGAGGCTGTTGTGTCAACCTTGATTTATTGCAATATTGAGGTGTTCAGTTTTATTTTGATTTTAGAAAATAAACATGATTTCTCATCTTATAAATCAATTGTTTCTTATTTTCACTGGCATGTCTCTCAGGTGCCGAGGATTAGTGCATCGTTGAGCCTATATTTAGTATGAGTAAAATACTTAAGTATTGTTAAAATCAGATACTTTAAGACTTTTACTCAAGTTGTATTGGAATTGGTGACTTGTAACTTGTAATGGAGTCATTGACATTTCACTGTAAGGAATCTGTACTTTTACTCAAGTATGGTTTTCAGGTACTCTTTACACCTCTGCCCTAAATACGTCATGGCAATCACTCAGAACACCTTAGCCACTGCCTCGTGACCTCTTCACAACCATATAGTTTATTTGTGATTCCTCAGACAGCACCTGATGGCTGGAAGAATTCTGTCCGACACAACCTCTCTTTGAACAAGTGCTTTGAGAAAGTAGAGAACAAGAATGGGAACTCTTCTCGAAAGGGCTGCCTGTGGGCCCTGAACCCAGCGAAGGTAGAGAAGATGCAAGAGGAACTTCACAAGTGGAGACGTAAAGACCCACTGACTGTACGGAGGAGCATGGCCCGACCAGGTGCGCAGAGGCTTCAGTTGCTAATTAAAAATTAATAAGGAAGCTATATAGACTGTAATATTCAAGGTCCCTAGTGCCGGTGTTGTGCCGAATTTCCACTCCCTGCCAAATCATTACTCGCCCTCATTGAACTCTCTACCTGATTGCTTAATCCTAACCCCACCCCCTAATCCTAACTACACCCCAACACCTAATCCTAAACCTATCCATACTGGCGATTTAGGGGGGTTATAATCTGGAGTGGGTCAGAATTCGGCACAACACCGGTCTGCCCTATAACCACCACAGATTATTTAAGTAGCATATAACTATATAATGTAAACATATTTATTTATATATTTTTATATATTTTTTATAACATGCAAATACTAATGCGGCTTTAACTTCAGTGGAGTCATGTGGAAATGTCTTTTTTCTAATACTTAATTATTTATATTTATTTAATGACTGTTTTGGACTCGGACATCATGCAGTGCTGCAGGGGGCCCATTCCCAAAGTTTTGCTTAGGGCCCAGAAGTGTAGGGCTGGCACTGAAGGTCCCATTTGTTGGTCTGGAAGTTAAAAGTGCAAAAAATGTCCCAGATTACCCAAATTCACCTATTGTGTGCTATATGATTATTGTGAATGTATTTATGCTTATGCTCCCCTGCAGTGTTCAAAACTCAAAAATGATAAAATAAATGATTGAACATTGTATTTATAAACGTTTCTGTTTCAAGAGAGAATAAAGAAAGGCCTTTTATTTGGGCCATTGTATATTTATATATAAAATGCATGCATCTATTTATTTAATTAATGGTTCAACAAAATTCTATACTGTTTGGGGTTTTTAAACTCACCAAGGCTGCATTAATTTGATTAAAAATAGAATAAAAACAGTAATATTTATATTTTGAAATATTATTTCAATTTAAAATAACGGTTTTGTATGTGAATATATTTTAAAATGTAATTTATTTCTGTGATGGCAAAGCTGAAGGTTCATTACTCCAGTCTTCAGTGTCACATGATCATAAATGTCTCAAGAAACATTTATTTTTATTATCAAACAGTTGGAAACTGCGATTGATTAATATAAAGTGCATCAAATGTACTGTCACTTATGATCAATTTAATGCCTTGCTGAATAAAAGTATTTCGGTAACACTTTACAATAAGGTTCATTAGTTAACATTAGTTAACTACGTTAGTTAACATGAACTAATAATGAACTGCACTTATAAAGCATTTATTTATCTTTGTTAATGTTAATTTACTAAAATTAACTAAACATTTACTAATACTTTATTAAAATCTTGTTAACATTAGTTAATGCACTGTGAACTAACATGAACAAACATGAACAGCTGTATTTTTATTAACTAACGTTAACAAAGATTAACTAATGCTGAACAGAGGTGTTGTTCATGGTTAGTTCATGTTAACTAATGCATTAACTAATGTTAACTAATACAACCTTATTGTAAAGTGTTACCATTTCTTTAAAAAAAAATCTTACTGACCCCAAATTATATTTCATCTATAGATATTACACTATATTACTTTCTTTTATATTGTAAAATATATATTTATTATAATATATATATTAATATAGTTCCCATTATGCTCATTGTTTCAGAGGAGCTGGAACGTCTGCTTGGTGAGAGACCTGAAAAATTGAAGACTCTTGGAGCTCACTTCAGTCTGCCAAGCAGCCATACACATTCTCAGCCCTTAAGAGTCACCATGCATCCTGTCTACGGACATCAACCTGTCCATGAGACTAGTGTCCTGCATCAGAAGTCTCTCTACAATCCTTTACCCTCTCAAACTGTCGTCCCACCTCCACCTTACTTACCTCCAGACTCTTTAGCTTTCCCATACTACTCTCCTGTCACCCATCAGCCCAGCGCTGGGCACCCCTCCAGTCCCAGGACAGGCAGCTTGGATTCCCCCTTACCAGCACACACCCCACCAATCTACAGCACCGCCCTGCAGGCTGGTCACAGCGCTACAGTGAGCATGCAGGAGCTTCTGCTGGACGGAGAAATCAGTAATGATGTCGATGCATTAAATCCCAGCCTCACAGATCTACAATTACATGGTAAGATTGAGTTTGAAACATTAGTCATGTTTGCGGTGGTTGAGCATTTTTAGCTGCGTTCACGCTGTCAGTGCAGTGATTATTTGTGTACCCGATTGGAATCTGATCTAAATGATTGAGTGTCTACACTGTGTATCGCAACTGTTTAGATCCGATTTGTGTGTGCCTTGGCATATTTCCCCCCGGGAATATGACGTTGCATTGGTATGCCTGTACACCAAAAAACAACAACAGAGACACAGAGGGGTTTGCAATAGAGTGCAACAGTGCCTGTCCCCTTTTTCAGTGGCTCTGGTTCCGGTGTACTGACACCCCCGAAATAGGGTCTCCTTTAGGACCCCAAGCGTTCCCATTGGTTCAAATTGCTTTTAATGATGTTTCATTAACAAAGTTCGGGAGGAGCACGTTCAAATGATCTATCCAATCATCATGTCATTCCAACCAGCTGTCAGCAATCAGTAATCAACAGGTCTACCAATCAGCACAAGTGGAGGATACCCAGTCAACTCACCAATGTTCCTCGACAGGTTTTCAGCATCCCTCCACCACCCCGTCTTCCTCACACTCACCTGGTTACTTTCCTAACCAGAGATATGGGGGGAGTACTCTGGGTTCGGGCCAAACACCGAGATCGGAGCCCTCTCCTCGGACAGCACGCCAAATACGCATACCATTTATTCTATCTGATTTATTTGTAAGTGTGAACTCGTGAAATTAGTACTCTCTTTAGCGCCTTATTACAATTCCTACGAAATCATGTTATGCTAAATGCTGTTTCAACTGTTATAATGCCCATTTATGTTATTTAGCTCATGTACTAGCATATCATACAGATAAGCGATTAGCCTGATAGCTTAGTTTATACACACATTTGCACTTACCCTACATATATTCTCAATCTTTAATGTAATTATGTGTTAAATTAAGTGTTAAATGTCCAAATATTTCAGTTATAAATAAAACAAATTAATGATGTTCAATTATTCACTTAATAGGCTATCACAGGCTTATTATTATTATTTATTTTTTAACACCTAATCAAGTGTAAGAAATTACATTCAATTGGTTTTATTATGCACTAATGTGTTTTCGTACGCATTATATAGTAAGTTATGTGTATTTTAAATCAATATCATTCGTATATACTTAGGATAATCATTAACTGACAGTTTGGGGAGACCCAATTTCGACGGAGGACCAGATTTGTCATGACACCGGAAGTATTTTTCCATTCATTTTTCCCATAGGGATTTTTAAAGCCTTCCTTAAAGAGTTACAAACCATGAACTAAGCCAATCAGATACGAGGTGAATCACTCACAACACTATAAGCTTTGATATGAAGCAAAGTTTTTGAAAATCGGACAAAGATAAAGGCACAACAGTCTTGTCTTGTAACAAGACTGTGTACTTAATGGCTTTAGTGATAGAAAGAACTACAATTCCATGAATGCTGACGAAATATAAAACTACTCATTTACAAATGCTGATTATATAAAAACAATATGTTTATTGCAAAATATGCATATATGTACAAACATTTAAGTATTTTGAAAGCGTAGGGAGATTACGTAATTTGCAGTGCATCACAAGAGTGGGCGGAGCTAAAGAGCTATTTTGGCATGTTGCTTTTTTCCGACTCTGGTGTAATTTATGTACAGCATCATGGGTAATGTAGTTTTCAACAGGAATTCCGCTGTTAAACACAATTATTTTAAAAATAAGCTGAAATAACACGGGCTGACAGCTTCAACAGAAGCAAATACCATGGATACCAACCTTGTAGTTCACTGTAGGTCTGTCTTTTAAATGTTTAAGTTATTGTTCAAAATCAATTTAGGCCTACCTACACTCCCTACACTCTAAAAAATGCTGGGTTGTTTCAACCCATGTTTGGGTCAAATATGGATAAACCCAACCATTGGTTGAATTTTTTTTAAAATTACATTTTTAAACCCAATGGTTGGGTTTGTCCATTTGACACAAACATAGATTGAAACAACCCAGCATTTTTTAGATTGGAGAAAATGAGTTTTTACTTCCCAACTGTTGCACTCTATAGCCTACTAAATGTTGTCTTACAAGATGACAATGTGTTGCTGGTGCTGGACTATATGGAAGCTTGTTTCCGCCACAGAATAAAAAAAATAAAAAAGGTAATTGCGACATTTTATGGCACATTTAGGCCTATATGTCGCAATTCAGACTTTTTTCCACAATTTGCGAGTTTAGATCTCACAATTGCAAGTAATAAACAACATGTAATTGTGAGTTTAAATTTCGTAATCATTTTTGTTTTGCAACGACTTTCAGCATGTTTCCTACAAGTCCGACATGTTACGTTTGACATAGGCCTACATTTTACATGGCGTGAGAACGTGACATAGGCAGAAAATCTATACACAAAATCAGATCAACGCAGTCAGACTGAAATGGAGTTCCAGAAATGTGATTTGAATAGGATTTCAAACCTCATATGAATGTCGCATGAAACGGATTTGTAAAAATTATATTTCATATGACTTTTTTTTTTTGCCATTCACACTTGCTATTCATACTGTAGCCTATGTACAAATGGATTTGGACTGACAGTCTGAACAAGGCTATAGCTATAGAATTAGGTTAGACGCCATATTAAATTTAAAGCAGATGAAAACAAGGCTGTGAGTGATAGACCTACAATGGCATGCACTGCATAAAGGTCCTAGTCCTAGATCACGTAATTTTTACAACTCACAACTTTTAAAACTGTTTAATGGACTTTTTGTCTACTGAAAGTTTTTTTTTCGGAAAGATGTTTCGTCAGGTGAACAATAGGATTGTTGTTAAACAACAGTAGGCTACTCTACAATTCATTGAACGCACTGTATTCTCTCTCTCTCACAGCCTCTTCATGCCATGTTCTCTGTCTTTGTTTAAAGGGAATCTTTGGGAGGAGCTAAGGAATGACAGCCTCGCTCCGGATTCACTGGTAGTTATGGACACAACCCCTTCCCTACCCCAGCTCAGTCCCACTCAATTACGGGATAGCGTGGGGGTCTGTGGGAGTCTAGCGGAGACTGAAGGTGGGGTGCAAGGCAGCGTTTCTGGGCTGTATCTTAGCGGGCTCTGCACAACAGCTTTCCCCAGTGCAGACAACATGTCAGGCCTCTTTTCTCCATCAGGAAACACCCCTATTCCCCTTCTATGAGAAACTAACCTCTGTGTAGCATCCAGCCATCTCTATTTTTTCCAAAGTAGAAAAGTTTATATTTTTGAAAGTCTAAAATGTGTGACTTCTATGCTGAATGGTGCGCTTGAGTTATAAAAACAACATTAGCTTTAAAGTTTTAATGTCCAATCCCACTATCATCCTTTTTGATGCCAAGGCTCCCATTGTCTACAAAAATAGACAAAAAAGACCCCATGATCTTTCGAGGCATTTCTGATTTACTAGATAAGGATAAATAAAAAAATATTTTGTACACACAATTTCTACCTGATAAAATATACTAGTCATAACTAGTGAATATGAATATAAAAATGAATATTTATTATGTATAAAACGGCCCATGCAGTTATAAGATTTTATTAATTCACATGACCAGAAAGTTATGCAAGTATTTAATGCTCAAGATCACTTTAAAATAATGTGGTTAATAAATTGAACAGTATCTTAATTTTTGTTTTGTTTAAGTTTGCTGAAATTCAACATATTAGTATTGTTTGCTTTTGTGTAAGTGTTTTTTTTTTTTTTTAAATCTATAAAAGTGTTTCAGTTGGTAAGACGATCTGGACATGTTAGTCAGTAATGATTGTTGTTGCATCTGGCCTAGCAACCACTGGGGGGTGTGGTTGCCTCTTTTTTTATACTGTAATACACATTAAAGGCACTATAACAAGTTAAAACAGATCTCCTGAATTGCAGGATTTTTACTGTCTCTGCAAGTTATTTTTTGTTTGACAAAATTCCTCAAATGGTTTACAAGTTTTGATTAAGCAAAAATTAGAGCCTTATACTCGAGTCCATCAGGTGGGCACATCTGATCTATTGCACTAGCAGAACTGAACCTTGAGTCGGCTGCATATGATCACAACATATAAGGCAGTTGAGTTATAATACATTATATACAACAGATCTATGCATTTTGCTGTAATTAAACTGATTAGAAAATATAGCAAATGTTTATTACTGTAAATTATTATTCTAGCCCTTGGTTGTATCATATATTATTATTTTCTAATTATCTGCACTGTTACTTTGTTTTCCCAATTATTGACTGCCAGTTCTTCTGTCCCCATGTTGAGAGAAAAATCAGGAGTGAGGTGCAGAGGTGTTGTGTGGCTGTGTAAACATGATGCTTATTGTAGTTCTAGACTAAATGTGAGCAGATTCAGTGTTCCTGAAAATGAATAAAAACAATGAAATGCAAACTCAGAATATTATGCAAACCTGCAATAATTAATTACATGTTAAATTACACAAATATACTTTATGTATTTAATCTCACTTTATTAACCAATGCCTTTGCCGCTGACCTTCAATGATCCAAACTATACTAAGCAAAAATTATTTTAGATAAAAATCACATTTGTGTTTCATTTTTGAGTTTTTATTGCTGAAGTAAGAGTGTTGAACTTCTGTTCTATTCTTCTGCAATCCAGAATGGCAGTAGCTGAAAGGTTAGTTTGAGCTGTGCTCTCTGCTGTACAGGCATAAATTTGCATTTCCTTCAGCCTGAGGCTTTTGGTGTGAAAGGGCCTTTACATCTGCCAAAAATATACAATTTTTTTGCAAGCCCAGCCCAGGTGAGAAAAAGTAATGCAAAAGTAAGGTACCACATTACTTTCCATAAAAAAAGTAACTTAGTTACTTTTTAGAGAATAACGTAATATTGTAATGCATAAAAGTAACTTTCCCCAACACTGCTCGTTATAAATAATAAATGTTTCTTGAGCATCAATCAGCATATTAAAGTGATTTCTGAAGGATCATGTGACACTGAAGACTGGAGTAATAATGCTGAAAATTCAGCTTTGCCATCACGAATAAATTACATTTTAAAATATATTAAAATAGAAAACAGTTATTTTAAACTGTTTTTTAATAATTGCTGTTTTTACTGTGTTTTTGATCAAATAAATCCAGCCTTGGTAAGCATGAGACTTGAGACTTTCAATAACACTGATTTCAAAATTTTGAACAGTAGTGTACAATTTAAGCATTGTTTTATCTAGATTAAAACACTATACAAAAGTTTTATAAATAAAAATTAATGAATTTAAACAAACATGATGATTTCAATTTTTTACATTTTTAAAATTTTTATTTTTCTCTTTTTTGTTAAATTGCATGAAACAATTACACATAACGATATAACTATACTCTATTATATAACTATTAGAATATAACAAAAAATGCTATTAAAATATGTTTGACAGTGTTTATCAATATAAATAAGAGTATATTAATATAAATAACACAGATTTACATCATCATTGACCAAATTATGAGTATCCAAAAATTAAAATGAGAAAAGTTAAGGAAAATCAGGGCCTTTCAGTGAATCTAAAAGGAAGTGGGTGCAATGTCAGGGCAAAATATACAGTTCCTTGCACAGCTCCTGACAATATTCCTTCCTTTAAAGGTTCAAACACACTGCACCTCATTCTACATGAGCCTCTTTTTATGAATTAGAAGCCTCGAGTGATGTCACTGTATGAACATTTAGTCACAAATCAAGCAAAGTCGTTTCGAATTATTTGGCTTTGGGCTTTGAAAAATAAATAAAAACAGAGCATGCAATTAATGCACATGCACAGGCACACTCATGTACTCAAAGAGACACAATTATCACACACTTTAAAATATTCTATGGAGAAAAAAAAAAAGTAATATAGGCCCATTCTGAGGGTAACATTCTCTCTCACACACACACACGTACATACGCACGCACACAAATCCTGAGATTTTTTTTAACCAATGCTCCATCACATACAAGTTTAGATGCCTAGATCCCACTTTCAGTAGATGTTCCTATGCCAGTCCACTGCAACTGGATGCAGATTTCTGCAAATGGTGAAAAAGACTTCCTACGGTCCACCGTTGTAGGAATAATCTGCCTTATTGTGCATTACTAGCTTGTTGTCCACAAAGTAAAAGCTGTCAGATTGTGTCTCATATGGGTGAAGGATCATTTCACGCACTGTTGAGGGATGCAAGAAACACAATGTCACTTGTATTATGTCTTGCCACAAGATCACAACCCAATCAATAGTTATAAAGTCACACAAGTTCATAATACATTTCTGACTTACTTATGTCTTCAGAGAGAGGTGGGAACTCATAGATGTGTTCGCAGGTATTCTTACTGCTCGGGATGCAGAAGCCAAACTCAAAGTCAAAGCTCTTTAGCAGCTGCCCACGGAAATAGTGCCGCTCAATCATACGAAAGTTGTTGATTGGAACATCGCCTACAGTGAACTCCACCCTGTGGAGGTGGGAAAGGACACATTTAAGGGTATGTAGTATGTAGCAATGAAACTGGCTCCTACCATGTTCCGGATGGGGATAAGACACATTACATACACAACACTCTTAGAAAAAAAGATTCAATGTGGTTCTATGTACAGTAGAACCCTAGAGTTCTTGACTCAATTTTAAAGAACACTTTATGCCTATAAGGTTCTATATAAGAAGAAATGTCTTAAATGATTGCATAATACTTTCATTTTTAACAGGTTATTTCACTTTTTTTTCAGTATGCTTACAAGCTGTTTAATTCATAAAATTTTATCAAAATAATGGATTAAAACAAAATGAATTAATTAAAGATAATATATATATATATATTTTTCCATTTAGCACTGCCCTTTAGAAGCTACATGATTTACATGTTTCCCCAAAGACAAAATAAGTACAATTTACTCCGATCATCCAATTCAAAAAGTTTACACCCACTGGCTTTTAATGCACATTCTGCATGGGGTATGCAAACTTATGAGCAGAACTGGCAAGTATATATAGGCCTACCTGGCAAATCTTTCCTAATTTTCCCACATTTTAGTCTTATCTTTAATTCTTCTGATGCTTAGGACTAGTGGTATCCTCTCGTTACTGTTGTAACACTCGTTCCCTGATGTAGGGAATGGAGACGTTTTGTTTTAGAGGTCTTACTTGGGAGCCCCAATCACCTCTGAGTTTTAGAAAAACGGCCAATGAAATTGGCGAGTGGAATTTGCATGCCTAGCCACTCCCCTGTACATACGGGTATATAAGATGGCGGCATTCATCCACCCAAAATGCAAACGAGTGCTTAAAGTCAGGTCAGAAGAAAGTCAGAAGAATGGCACTGGGGCAGGACTGTGAACCGTGCCCTGCACCCAGGAACCAATCATCCAACCGCAAGCACTCAGGGAAAGGTGGAGGGACCATAAGAGGGACCTACGGCATCATCCGGGAGCTCAGTGGTACGCGACATACAGGAGGAGTGGGAGTTCCGTGGGGACTGGCCCAGCGGAAGAGCTCCCACTATGACCCTCAGGTCTCCCTGAGTGTTAAACACTGTCCTGTGCTGTGCAGAGGAACCAGGCTGGTAACAGCAGAGGGGACTTCACCCTTCACAAGGAAGGAGAGTCATAACCGCAATGTGACCATGGTCATATTCTCACAATGAGCACATGAACCATCCTCGAACACCGTCTCAGCATGCTCACGGCCCAGACATGTGAGAGAGCGATCGTGGTTGTGAAACAGCATGTTTTCATAGTACAGTTAACCCATTTATCTGAAAATTTGATACGACTCTTTTAAAGATTAAGTCAGACAGACTCAAGTGTGATTTCAGGCTAATTTTAGGTTGCAATTTAGGATCAAGTGTAATCCTGTCACTGATTGCACTTACGTGGCGCCAACCTGGCGTAGTCGGAGGAAGGCGGGGGTGAACTGGTAACGCACAAAACGTCCAGCGTTCTGGTCAAAGTCTGTTCTGTCCTCCCCACTCTCTGTGAATCAGAAAGGGGTCGGCATTATCGAATGAGCCTTTGAAGGGCTCTTGTGCACCGCACTGCATCTAAATGGAAATCAGGGCTTTATGGGGGAAAAAAATCTAGACAAGCCTTGCATTTAAATGTGCAGCCTGCGTAGGTGGAGTGAGGAAGTGAATTTGCTTTACCTGTTGTAGGGGGTTTGGTGATCTCAAACAGAACTGTGCCAGTCTCCATGTCTCGGATTTTGAACCTGGTGAAGTCGATCTTGTGTATGTTCTGCTCTGGACCGCAGAGGTAATCTATGGAAACAAAACGCAACCGCAGCGGTTCAAGATGTGCCTCAGTTATGACTCTCATTACATCAACATTTGTAAGATAATGAAATATGAATGGAACATTAACATAGATGTGATTCTCTTCAGACTTGTCACAACATTTCAAAATATAAAGCTAACCAAATTTTAACACTGGGTATGTGTGCGTGACATAGGTCACATGCATCAAGTGAGCTATCAAAGACATGCCTCAGGGCTGAGCAATGCTGAGAGCTGTAACCTTGTGTGATAGACTGCAGGGACAAAAAGAGCTATTTCTGTTCTCTCTGATGTTATATGGAAATGACACTGATGATGACCATACACCTCCTCGATTCATTACCTGCCTGCAGAGTCTGATACTGTTTAGAAATACTGTCAGAACAATAGGAAACGAAGTATACCATCAGACAAACATTATTAAACACATTTCTCTTGATTTATAATTAAAGATTGCTGGAACAGTGTGCTTGTGCTAGTTTGTGTAAAATTAGTTGCAGTTGGTTGGATATTTTGTTATGTTTTATAACATTATTTTCCATGTAATATTATAATATGCTTTAGTATGTATGTGTGTGTGTGTGTGTGTGTATATATATATATATATATATATATATATTCTTTATTAATATTTTAAGTTAACAGGCACCATCCCCTTTGGTATCCTTGGGCCCCAGTTTGAAAATCTAATGTAATGCCATACAGTAATTTGTAAGTGTGACTTAACTGTCCAAATGATTTTTGGTGTTCACTATTGTGGGGATTTATTTGTAGTCTGGATTTGGTGAAAAGTTTGGCCCATTCCACTCTTATCGTGTCCTTTAACGTTCATCGCTTTTTCCTCATGACAAACTCCCAAAGGAGGCATATGAGGAGCAGCTGTGTCAGCCCTCTTCTCCCTGGGATGGATTATACCTAAGAAGCTTACACTGTTCCCCATCACTTGGTGCAGATTGGGAGATACTAAGGGTATTTAGGACAACTAACTTTTGAGAGGTCCATCTCTGCTAGAATGATATTGAGAATAGTGTATTATTTTCTTCCCATGGGACACTGAATCATAACAGTGTTGCTCTACAGTGCAGACGTCCCACCTATCTTCCACCCAAGCATCCTGTTAGTTAACAGATGGGCAACACTGGATTTAGCCAATCACTTGAGATATTTATAGCTCCTCCTTAAAAAGTGTGCCAGGACGGGACAGGAAAAGCAAAATGCAAACATCTGCTCTGGGGCTTTAAAGCAGCTTTATGTGGTTTATTAATGAAATAATTAACCACTTAATATTAGGCATGAAAACAATTATGCTGATTTCATGTCTTAAAAAATGTTAGTGCTCCTCAAAACTGTCACAAATATAATATTTTGTGATGAAAATGATAACTGATAATCAAGCACAAATCATTCACAAAAATCCTTCTTAAGGAATTCGTAGTTTTCTAACATGTCCCACGGATATTGACACATTCTCTGAGCACGAGAGCCAATTCAAAGTAGAACACTGAAACTTGAATAGACAAGAAACAGACACATTGCATATTTTCCTGCGTATTAATGCACTTGCCAATACCACAAATCATGCTTGATATATCAACATTTTTATAGCTCTCAGTGAACTTGTTCATGGAAATGTTTTGCTCTTTTAGTGTTTACTTCACCTCGTAATTTTGGCACACAGTGGGACAAATCTATGTGAGGTAACACTACTGTGTGTGAGCGAAAAATAAGTGCAAAAATACAAAAAGTCAGGGTAATTGAGAGGTGAAGGGAGGGAGACTACAAGAGACAGTGCATATTGTGTATTTTTAGAAGTGTAAATCTCAGTAATTTAAACTTTATTTAAATATATAATTTTTTTGCTTTTTATATTGAGAATGTAACATTTTAATATTGTAATATTTGTGAACTGTAAAAAAAGTGAAAATGTGCAATTAAGGAGTTATTGCTCTCTGATGGTTAAAGATGGCCTTTTCTTGTGTAACCTAATGTAGCCAGGTTGATCATTCATATTAAGCGATATTTGTGTGATTATCTGACAAAAAGTCAAATGTCCAATTCATTATCAAGACAGAAAAAATCAAGTGTCAGTGTCAATGTAGCTTTCCAAACCACCAAGGCGCCGCGCTCCACTGCTTCTAATGCTGTCACCTAGCAACACATCTTCTGATACCAATCCAGAATAACTACCACCTGTTATTTTAAGGTAAACAAAACGAACTGCTCTGTATAACAAACACAGATTATGAACAAAACAGCATCCATTTACAAGACCACACAGGTTCATTTAGATTTATGAGGCATAATGTGCATATCTAAACACCATAATTCATTGTTTATGACGTAATGTTTCCAAACACTTTAAGTAAAGCGTCAAATTGAGCAGTTAATCAAAAGATTATAGGAGGATGTCATGTAACTATTTGCTAAAAAGCCAATCCATTTCCCTAATTAAAGTGTAACACTTATTAACATAACTTATATTTATACTATTTATCACTTCATGCATAAACATACTCTGTGCTCTTGTTTATAACGGTAACATGAGACAAAGAAGACAAATGCAATTTGTAAATAGTAAACAATCCGAAGCAAGCATGCATACATGTCCACCTTAGAATAGCAGCCTGTATCCTTAAACAAGAGCAGATTCTATTTTTAGAGCACTAATCCAAGTGATTAGCCAGACACCAGATTTTCTTCCATTTAGAAGAAGAGTGGCATCTAAATGTGATGTCGTAGCACTTGTCTTGGGCATTTCTTCTGTGCATTTGTAAATATATTTATTCAAAGAGATGTTTTAAATCACAGCTCAGAGGATAAGAATACATCGTTGATTTTTCAACCACAAACCATTTGCATTTCAGAGCTAATGACTCGCAACAAGAAGTGGTGGCAAACATGAGACAGCGTAGCTATTATTTCCTAGTGAAATATTCTTTCACGGACTGTGAGAAGTCATGTGAGAAGGGTCACATTAATGCAAATGTCTTTCAGTCAGTTTTGGCAGTGCCTGCTCTGTAAAACGGTTGTATCAGTGCATTGAGCATCTGCATTTGTTTTAGTGCCAGATATAATGTCTTGCATGCAGGATCAACAAGCAAGACATCATCAAAAATTTGTCAAAACACCAACTCAAGTAATATTGAGTCTACTAAAGTTTAGCATCTGAGTTCCTTTGCATGAGGTGATTGGTCAAAGATCATAATATACAGACCCAGCAAGGCCCTCTTTTAAACTGCATTAAACTGGTTCAGAGGATTAGTAGTCATATCAAATGTTAACACTATGCAGTATGATTGATCCTCAACAAATATCGATCTGATTACGTTTACTCATGCAATGCATGCATGATTCTTCTTCATTTCATTGAAATCTGTATCATTAACCACCTGTCAGTGTTATTTTATTATTGAAAAACTATTGTAGTTTTTATTAATATTAGTTTCTTTTTTATATTTTCAGTTTCTTTTAATTTTAGTCAAACTTTTAATTTTGTTATTTTTTTTTTTTTTTTTTTTTAAATGTATCTCTAAAATTTAGTTTTGGTAATTTTAATACATTGAGCTGAACTAAATGTGACCTGGAAACTAGCTGAAATAAGTTTTTTGATATTTTATTTTATTTCAGTCTACGTTTAATGTATTTTAAGTATGTTTGTTTTTTTATGGTTTTAGTTAACTATAATAACCCTGCCACCTGTTTAAGTATGTGATACACAAAACATGCTCTTTCTTGTATGCTTCTTCAGAAAGAATGAATCTGGCAACATTATTGTAAGGAATTCTGTTATGTGCATTTATCTGTGTGTGGCACAAAGATACACACATAGGCCTATATACAGTAATTAAAATATAAATGCAAAGCCTGTTTTAAGCAAACCTCCCCTTGCTGTATGTTTAAGTATGAGGTTCAGCAAGTATAATAATAACTTGCTTAATCTTAGATGGACATGTAAACCTTCATTAGCAGTGAGTGAACAGCCTAATGGATGCATTCTCTAATCCTAAAATACCTTATTCGGATTCTATAAAAGAAATTAAAATTATTCAGTTTCAGTATTGTTTAAAATAATGTATATATTTCTCGATTCTCAGCCCGTTCATCAGTAAACTTACGTCGTCATTGTCAGCTACATGGGAATATCCATAGTGTTTATTTACCTTATTTGGTAAATTTTGGTTTATTTACCTTAGTACTTATTTGACTATAGGTACTATACGGATCACTGACTTCGTTCGACCAAAAAATGAGGACCGTACAAAGACGTAATCGCTAAATGAAAACGTTACATCGACGTCACATTTTAAACGAAGACGCTCCATCCTAAATTAAGTTTCGTACTAGAATGTCACGGCGCGAGACTGCACAAAAAACGAAAGCATGACTAAACATGCCATTTCGCACTGGTAAAATATATGCAACAGTATGAGCTAGCAGAGCAGCTCGTCAGCGTGCGATTGTTTTCGGAACCTTCCTGTTTGAGAGTGGCATTGATATGACTGAACTTACTGTCTGTGATCTTCTGCAGCCCGAGTACATCATCCGGCGTTATTTCTGTGTTTTTTAACAAATCCTCTTCAGTCGTACACAGGACACCCGCGTTACAGCCTTGCTTCACTTTCATGTCTAAATGCGATAGGATGCTGCTGTTCGTGCACGAGTTGCAGTCTTCGCACCCAACCTTTCTGGCAAGGGCCGTTGTTGGTTTGCCTCACCTCTGCTGCTGTGTTATGCGTCCTGGTTATTTAACGCAGGCTCTTTACTGATACAAGAATAGCGCATTCACCTCCCCCAGCCAGTCAGTCTTCTAAAGATGTTGTGTTATTTTACTCCTTTCCTAAGGCGAGGGACTCTCGCTCTGTAATCTGCATGTCTGTCTGCTGCTGAAGGTATTAGAGCAACCACTTAATGTAATCGAGCAAACCCCGAGAGAGATGAGCAGTATTAACTTAGCGCGGAAGGAAGTGGGTAGATGGTTCACTCAAGTCCCTTCGTTTTAAAAGTAAATGTCTGCTGTCTCATTTTGATCAGACTTGTTATGCTCTATATGGACACAACTTGCATTTATTCCTCCTTTCTTGGAGGAAAACCTGAAAATGAATAAGCTTATTAGCATTCACCTACTAAATATATACAGTATAACTAGCATAGATCAGGCATAACATTATGACAGGTGAGGTGAATAACACTAATTATCTCTTCATCACGCACCTGTTAGTGGGTGGGATATATTAGGGAGCAAGTGAACATTTTGTGTGTTAGAAGCAGGAAAAAAACGGCCAAGCATAAGGATTTGAGCGAGTCTGACAAGGGCCAAATTGTGATGGCTAGACGACTGGGTCAGAGCATCTCCAAAACTGCAGCTCTTGTGGGGTGTTCCCGGTCTGCAGTGGTCAGTATCTATCAAAAGTGGTCCAAGGAAGGAACAGTGGTAAACCGGCGACAGGGTCATGGGTGGCCAAGGCTCACTGATGCACGTGTGGTCCGATCAAACAGACGAGCTACTCTAGCTCAAATTGCTCAAGAAGATAATGCTGGTTCTGATAGAAAGGTGTCCGAATACACAGTGCATCACAGTTTGTTGCGTATGGGGCTACATAGCCGCAGATCAGTCAGGGTGCCCATGCTGACCCCTTTTCACCGTCGAAAGCGCCAACAGTGGGCACGTGAGCATCAGAACTGGACCACGGTGCAATGGAAGAAGGTGGCCTGGTCTAAAGAATCACGTTTTCTTTTACATCATGTGGATGGCTGGGTGCGTGCGCGTCACTTACTTGGGGAACACATGGCTCCAGGATGCACTATGGGAAGAAGGCAAGCCGGTGGAGGCAGTGTGATGCTTTGGGCAATGTTCTGCTGGGAAACCTTGGGTCCTGCCATCCATGTGGATGTTACTTTGACACGTACCACCTACCTAAGCATTGTTGCAGACCATGTACACCCTTTCATGGAAATGGTATTCCCTGCTGGCTGTGGCCTCTTTCAGCAGGATAATGCACCCTGCCACAAAGCAAAAATGCCGAGTTTTAGGTGTTGACTTGGCCTCCAAATTCCCTAGATCTCAATCCAATCGAGCATCTGTGGGATGTGCTGAACAAACAAGTCTGATCCATGGAGGCCCCACCTCGCAACTTACAGGACTTAAAGGATCTGCTGCCAAGGTCGACATCTTGGTGCCAGATACCACAGCACACCTTCAGGGGTCTAGTGGAGTCCATGCCTCGACGGGTCAGGGCTGTTTTGGCAGCAAAAGGGGGACTTTTAATTTTGTTATATATTATATAGTGCTGTCAATCGATTAAAAAAAATTAACTAATTAATCACAAATTTTTTCTGTAATTAATCGTGATTAAAAACATCAGGATTTTATTATTTTTATATTGTAATAATTTCACAGTTACTCTCCAAATGGTTGAGTTTATGGTTTTGGACCATAAGCTCAGATGATTATTTAAGTAAGACGATACAACAGTGGATGTATTTCTTAAAGAAATTACTGTCTTTTAATGTCCATAGCAGTATGCTTTTGATGTTTTATGGGGCTTTTATTGACTATGAAAGCGTTATGACATTCTGTGTGAGTTACTGGTATGGAAATGCTTCAGAGGCTCAGAAGAAATCACTAAGGAAAGTAGTTACAATGACAAGTAAACTGGGAACTACGTTAACAAGTATAGAGAGTTTATATAAAGAGAGAGTGCTAAATAAAGCTAACATCATTGTGAATGATAAGAGGCATCCCTTATCCTATGCCTCTGAATTACTGCCATCTGGCCGGCGGCATTGTGTTCCACGATGCATGAAAAACAGGTCTAAACTATCTTTTATCCCCCAAGCAATTACATTTTTAAATTCTTCTTCTAGTGTTAATATATGATCAGCTCGTCTGGTTATTTTAAATTAGTTTATTTATTTTTTTTATTATTGTTTATATATGCCAACTGTGAGTGTTAAATGTCTGTGTGAGTATGCTGCAAAATAAATAAGCTACTACTACTACTACTACTAAATTAGTGTAGAAACAACTTAAAGACAGTATTTTCTTAATATATTTGTTGTAATGCCATATATACAGCTCTGGAAAAAATTAAGAGACCACTTAACATTGATTTCTCAATATTAAGTGGTCTCTTAAAGGTGCACTATGTAACTTTTCCGTCCGCTAGAGGTCGCCTATTCAAAACAAAGGCGTAGCTTGATGACGCCAAGTTTGAGAGCAGAATCTTTACCTCACAGCCGGTTGAAAAGAATCGGGATAGGACAGAAATCATGTTCATGGATGCGATTATTAACGTTACTGTAGTATGAAGCAGAGCGGGACCGAGTGTTGTGGGAGCTGAGCAAGGCCGCTGGAGCGATTGTTAATAAGATGAACGCAACACACGCCTCGCAAGCAGCGGGACTTTTATTATGCCACAGTCGCCGGCGCCATTTCCGCTTTTCCGGTCATTAGTATGAGGTAACGCAGCTCTGTTTATCATATTAGATACATTTGAGTGTGTTGAAAATGATGTTATGACGTTACTCTGTGCGTTCGCTCTGCGGCTGCTATGACACTTGTTGCACACTGCAGTAAGAGTAAAGCATTTCTGCAAAATAAAACCGGAAACCGAGGGTAACGCAGATATGATGCAATTGACAGGCGACTCCCTTACACGTCCCGGTTCCTTGGTTAAAATAGCAATTTTCTCACGATTTACAAATAGTTGGAAACATTTGGGATATTGTAAGTACTCAACTGAACAAAATATATAACACTGGCCTAGTGGTTTTTGGATATTTTTTTGGATTACTGAAAAAATGTTACATAGTGCACCTTTAATTTTTTTCCAGAGCTGTATACAGTGGGGAGAACAAGTATTTGATACACTGCCGATTTTGCAGGTTTTCCTACTTACAAAGCATGTAATTTTTATCATAGGTACACTTCAACTGTGAGAGACATAATCTAAAACAATCCAGAAAATCACATTGTATGATTTTTAAATAATTAATTTGCATTTTATTGCATGACAAGTATTTGATCACCTACCAACCAGTAAGAATTCCGGCTCTCACAGACCTGTTAGTTTTTCTTTAAGAAGCCCTCCTGTTCTCCACTCATTACCTGTATTAACTGCACCTGTTTGAACTCGTTACCTGTATAAAGACACCTGTCCACACACTCAATCAAACACACTCCAACCTCTCCACAATGGCCAAGACCAGAGAGCTGTGTAAGGACATCAGGGATAAAATTGTAGACCTGCACAAGGCTGGGATGGGCTACAGAACAATAGGCAAGCAGCTTGGTGAGAAGGCAACAACTGTTGGCGCAATTATTAGAAAATGGAAGAAGTTCAAGATGACGGTCAATCTCCCTCGGTCTGGGGCACCATGCAAGATCTCACCTCGTGGGGCATCAATGATCATGAGGAAGGTGAGGGATCAGCCCAGAACTACACGGCAGGACCTGGTCAATGACCTGAAGAGAGCTGGGACCACAGTTTCAAATAAAACCATTAGTAACACACTACGCTGTCATGGATTAAAATCCTGCAGCGCACGCAAGGTCCCCCTGCTCAAGCCAGCGCATGTCCAGGCCCGTCTGAAGTTTGCCAATGACCATCTGGATGATCCAGAGGAGGAATGGGAGAAGGTCATGTGGTCTGATGAGACAAAAATAGAGCTTTTTGGTCTAAACTCCACTCGCCGTGTTTGGAGGAAGAAGAAGGATGAGTACAATCCCAAGAACACCACCCCAACCGTGAAGCATGGCGGTGGAAACATCATTCTTTGGGGATGCTTTTCTGCAAAGGGGACAGGACGACTGCACCGTATTGAGGGGAGGATGGATGGGGCCATGTATTGCGAGATCTTGGCCAACAACCTCCTTCCCTCAGTAAGAGCATTGAAGATGGGTCGTGGCTGGGTCTTCCAGCATGACAACGACCCGAAACACACAGCCAGGGCAACTAAGGAGTGGCTCCGTAAGAAGCATCTCAAGGTCCTGGAGTGGCCTAGCCAGTCTCCAGACCTGAACCCAATAGAAAATCTAGGAGATCTGAAGGATCTGGAGAAGATCTGTATGGAGGAGTGGGCCAAAATCCCTGCTGCAGTGTGTGCAAACCTGGTCAAGAACTACAGGAAACGTATGATCTCTGTAATTGCAAACAATGGTTTCTGTACCAAATATTAAGTTCTGCTTTTCTGATGTATCAAATACTTATGTCATGCAATAAAATGCAAATTAATTACTTAAAAATCACAGTTGAAGAGTACCTATGATAAAAATTACAGACTTCTACATGCTTTGTAAGTGGGCAAACCTGCAAAATCGGCAGTGTATCAGATACTTGTTCTCCCCACTGTATATATATATATAATTGATTGTATTTTCTACTGGTAACAAATTGTAGATTTTTGCCATAGTTCAGATAGCAGCTATTCACTTCCAGATAGTCTGTGTATAATTTTTCCTCATTTATTATGCATTGTGAATTACATAATTAAATAATGGATTAAGTACAATAATCATGCTTTAAAATCTTTTATTTTTGTTTATTTATTTTTTAGGAAATGTGTTTTTAGAAGCCAGCATCCCTGAGAAAGA
This sequence comes from Coreius guichenoti, assembly GCA_039654105.1. Classification (NCBI taxonomy): domain Eukaryota; kingdom Metazoa; phylum Chordata; class Actinopteri; order Cypriniformes; family Gobionidae; genus Coreius; species Coreius guichenoti. The sequence continues at coordinate 22,858,957 of CM077174.1, forward strand.
TAAAATGTGGTAGGATCTCCTCTATTTCGTAAATAAAGGGGGTCTGAAATCTGTTCCTGGAGAGTGAAGAGGAAAAGTAATTCTGTTCTCTTCTTCCATCCGGCCTGCCATGTTGAGAACTCCGTTCGTCACAATACCAGCTGAGCATCTAGATTCTAGAAGATGTGGTGTGATTAAGCAGGAGAAGGTTGAGTATGCTGGGGTGCTGAATTGCACCTCATTCTGTTTCGATGAATATTCCCGGCAGGGTTTAGCAGCTAAATGAGAAATTGATTCAGATTAGCTTTACTGTAGGCAATTTGTGGATGTTCATATGGTTGATAGAGATAGAGTTTAGGTAAAGCAAAGAAACATATAATGATGCAAAACAATCAAACAAAACTGATGAAGCACTAAAATTGGGACATAAAATAGTTTGATCTATTTTCTTTACTTTTTTTAAACTAAGGGTTAGACGTAGAATGGCTTTGCCGAACTTAGGAGTGGTTCTGCAACTAGTCGTAACACGTGATTGTTAATTCCTATAGGTAAGGTGTATTCCGAGCTGCTATTTTGATTATAAAAAGATAATTTTTTTTTACATTCCACAAAGTTTTCCCTGCAGGGCCTTGTTGTATCCACCTGTCCATGCCACGTGTTATTCCTTATGCCATCTCGAAGCAGCCTCTGTGATGCGTCTGCATGTCCCTCACTCTGCGCACAGACTGGATCTGGGGATGATTGGCACCCCATTCGTTCCAGTGTTTATAGGACCCAAATTCAAACAGGTACTGATAGCCACGGTAGCCAGGGTACTGATATCCAACCCACCTACAGTAGGAATGAGCATATCATATGGTAATTCATGAGATGACATCAAATGCCTAGATAATATTAATCTTTTGTAATAGTAAATATAAGAGATGGTAAATCACTTACGTTCCACCATTTACTTGAATGCTGGCGACTCTGTCCTGGAAGCCATAACACCACAAACTTGGGATGTCCTCATCAGAAAGTTCATGCACTCATAAAGACAGATATTATGGTCCTGTGGGTCCTACATGGAGAAAGAAACAGTTGACTGTTTCTACTGTCCTCCTGTTATTAATTGGTTCTGATTAGTGATAAAGTGGGAAATGGACTGATATATAATGTTCACCCACCATTCTGACGGGCCGGACAGACATGAGGCGATCACATCGGTAGCTGTTGGACCAAGTGTCCCATCGAGGGTATTCTCCCCTCTCCAGCATAAACATCTCACCAGTCATATTCTGTTGCTCAAAACCTACCCATCTGCAAGACAGTAGAGGGCAAACATACTGTAAATGGTCTGTTTACATCATGCACATTATGGAATAAATATTTAAAAATCAGATTTTATGATTAACAGTTCCAATTTTCCCCTTGATTTTCTTTTATGCTATTGACAAGAGTTAACAGATAGGAAACATTTGAAAAGGATTACGGAAATAAATTGTACATTTTTAAACAATTTTGAGTATTCGCTTCATGGAAAATAGGAATTAAGGACGAAATAAAGTTTTTGAAAGAAGTCTCTTATGCTCTCCATAGTCTCGCGTAGCCAGACCTTCAGACTGACGGCAGAAGTTCTGGGGCCTCATTTATAAACGTTGCGTACGCACAAAAGAAGGCGTACGCCGCTCTCTACGCAATAATTGGTATTTATAAAAAGCAAACTTGACGGGAAAATGTGCGGTCCTTCACGCAAGCTCTGACCCAGGCGTACACACAAAAACGGGTGAAATGAGAAATGGCGACACCGTCGGCAGATGGAAGAAACACGTGAAAGTGTGTGAAACTGTAGACCGTTGTGTAAAAGAAATGGCAATACTGCCTTTCATAAATAAGATGAAGACTTCACAAAGCAAGTCTTACAATTAACAGCATACACGAACACCGTTTGATCGATCTGCAGTGTAAAACAAACAAAATCAAACGAAAATTACAACAGAAATGCAAATTAACACATATTTGCAAAAAGAAAAGTGAAATATGTTCTGCAATAATATTGGCATGTTATGCAATTCATCCTCATAAATAATATGGTAAACAGAACGAAATAATGTACAAAACTGATATTCTCGTCAATGTGTCCGTCTGGCGGAGCAGATATAGATGCAATTAGATAGACAGATAGATAGATAATTAGGGAGATATATAGATAGATAGATAAATAGATAGATAGATGTATTAATTGTCCACTGGGGAAAGTTGTTTTCATAGTAAAAATTTGTTCATCAGCTACGGAATCATGGTATTCATGCATATGCCTTTAGTTTGTTTTATTTTTGATAAAATAACGTATGACGTGGCAGACACACTCTGGCGAAGGAGCGCTAGACGCTTTTTTGCCTCGACTTTGATGTCCGACCATTTCTTTTTTATTTCGGCCACGGTCCGAGGTTGTGAGGCTACAGCATTTACGGCGTCTGCAACCTTTTGCCACTCAAGTGCCTTTTTGGCATTAGTAATGCCCACACTGTGCCCTCCAAACAACATTTTTCTCCTCTTTTCCACCTCGCCAACGATAACTTCTACTTCACATTGAGTGAAGTTACGTTTTTTTGATTTCCTCTCTGTGTTTGCCATGATTTCGCAATCGATGAATATTAACTTGTGGGCGTTTCACGGACTATTTATGGGCAACTATGGGCGTGACATGAAGCCGCAAAAGCTGCACTACATTTAGAATTGATTGTGATTTATTAAGGGAAAACTGCGTAGGATGTGCGTGCGCACGGTTTTATAAATCCGAATATTTCTGTGCGTACGCACGTCCTATGTTTCATCCGTACGCCACTTCTGACGCAAATCCTACGCAAAGTTTTATAAATGAGGCCCCTGGAGGCCCGCCCAAGAGGACGTTTGACTGACATGTAACGCAACAAATCACAGTTCGTTTTGTTCCGCGTTGTGTTTAGGGGTGTGAAAATCTAAAGTCGATGTCCCTGCAATAACAGACCGGCGTGCATCTACAAATTATTCATTCATGAACGTTGTTCAAGTTTACTGCAACAATGGAGCTGCGAACTTCACATACTTTTGAACATCCAGCATTTAGTTGATCCTGGTAAGCGCTCATTGTCACAGTTGTAAACACGACGGCGTTCTTCTTCCACGATGGAGTTTGGAGTCACAGCATTTGTTTCCAGGCGGACCGTTAAAGAACGCAACACACACGTCTCGCGGACATCCTGTACAATTCAACCAATCAGATGACGACTTCGAAACTCCTGAAGTGTTTCCAGATAAGTGTGCCATGTGCATCAGACGTTCAGCCAACGGTCTGTGGCCGTGACGTCTGAGGCTGAGACTATGCTATCCAAGGCTGCATTTATTTGATCAAAAGTACAGTCAAAATAGGGGAACACTACAATAAAGTCTCATTTGTTAACATTAGTTAATGTATTTACTAACATTAAGTATTTATTAGGGGTGTAACAATACCATCATGTGACGATTTGATACATACCGCGATACTGAACTCACAATACAATATTATTGTGATACATGCTGGTAACCCAATGCAGAGGACAATGGTGACACCAGAATAAAAATATTCATGATTCTAAAGCTAAAAATAGATAATTATTTTAGACGAATATGCTTGTCACTGACTAGATATATTTAAAATAATGTAGGCCGCTTTTTACTGGTAACATAAGACATTTGGCATTATCAGGACCCACAAATATTTCCCCATTGCATTATTATACATTATATATAGTAGTTTAATGTAGTACTGACACTAAAACTTTGTAAACTTGAAATTTTACTTGCACAGAAATGTTCATTTTGGGTGAACTATACACAATACAGATTGTCACTATCTATGATACACATTGTTGCATTTTTGTATAGCGATATATTGTGACACGATATATTGTTACACCCCTAGTATTTTTTAATCTTTGATAATGTTAGTTAGTAAAAATCCAGCTGTTCATTGTTTGTTCATGTTAGTTTACAGTGCATTAACTAATGTTAACAAATACAACATTTGATTTTATTATTAGTAAATGTTGAAAATAACATTAACTAAGATAATAAATGCTGCAGAAGTGCAGTTCATTTTTAGTTCATGTTAATTGAAGTAGTTAACTAATGAAACCTTATTGTAAAGTGTTACCAAAAATAGTAATATTGTGAAATATTATTACAATTTAAAATAACTTTTTTTTTCAACCTTCAGTGTCACGTGATCCTCAGAAATAATTTTAACATGCTGATTTTGTACTCAAGAAACATTTTCTATTATTATTAATGTTGAAAACAGTTGTGCTGCTTAACATTTTTGTGGAAACTGTGATACATTTCTTTCATGAAGTCACTTGTAATGCATCCTCGCTCAATTAAAGTATTAGTTTCTTTAAAAAATTTGACAAAACTTTACTGGCCCATGTGCGACAAATCATATTACGCATACGATTTGTGAGATGAGTACTTACGGCCCACACTCCACTCTGATGGAGCCCACACGGTTTAGCCCCTTGTCACAAATGTTACTGCACTCTCCACTCAGCTCCATCATGTGCCCTTGGAAGTTCTCATACTCAAACAGATATATCTGATCAGAGAGATCACACAGTAAAAGCAAATAATTCAGCGAGTGCTTCTTGTACAAAACACGTGTAATGGCAATATTAGAAGAAAAAGTGAGAATCTGACAAGAGCATGATGGGACAGGTTTGACATACCCTGTGGGAGCTCATTCCTGTGGCATAGCGACTCCCCATACTTCCTTGTACAGCAGTGTGTGACATGGCTGAAGATGCAAACGACAGAACAGAGAGAAGTTGAGCTGAAATGAAAGACTGAATCAAGATTAATTCTGGAATGTTCCAGTCAATTCCTCCTTGCTATTTACAAGAACACATTTGTAGAAACCATGAAAATCAGTCATGTGACATTTAAATGGTCTGTTATATAAAGCAATAAGCTCAGCAGAATCTTCTTTACTCAAATCAGAAAAAAGCATCTAAATCTGTATGTTTATCTTTACATTCCCCAAATCACAACAAGCATATTTAAAGGGCAGCCTCTAAATGGATTTCCTCTTGAATTCGATCAAAAATACTCTAAAAATCATCATACTGTGAACTGTTATTACAATTTAAAATGACTGTTTTCTTTTTAGTACATTTTAAAATGTAATTTATTTCTGTGATTGCACTTTTCAGCAGCCGTTACTCCTGTCTTCAGTGTCACATGATCCTTCAGAAATCATTTTATCTAATAATCTTCTATACCCAAATCAGATAAAAACATATATATATATTCTCCAATCATAACAAGCTTATTTAAAGGGTGGCCACTTGAAATGATTGAAATGACCAATCAGATCTCACCAAAATTTTTGCAGTCTGAGGAATGAAATGTAAAAGGAGTGCTGGCGGAGGAAAAGATGCCAAGGCCTGAATGTACAAGGGCTTCAGGCTTCGGATGGGTTATATACATATATATATATATATATATATATATATATATATATATATGCCAGCAGTACTTCTAGAGCAAAATGAGACCAGGCTATTGGATAAAAGTGATGGCCATTTGGAGGGGTTTGGAGTGGAGGCTTATCTATGTGACCCTGCTGAATCTGCTCATTGCTTTGTTCCAGGCTACGGCTGGATGTCTGATGTCTACCTCCATCAGCAAAAAGCATGGCACTCCACGGCCCCTATCTCTTCAACACTCTCTCTCACACACGCTCATTCACTCTCTACAGCATGGCTAGCAATGTGCTGACCTCAGTAGACTGGCCACAGACCTCTCCATTGAGAGAAAGAGGACTTGTTGCCGTTGTGTGAAGCTTCAGCAGTTTTCTGGGTGGTTATAGTTATATTTTATGTTGTCAAGGATTTTGGAGCTTAAGTTTGAAGTAAAAGTTCCCACAAGTTTTCTACATTTCCTGACTATTAAATATCAAACAAAACATAAATAGTGATGCATTTAATTTCGCACAATCATACACATATGACCATCAACAAATCAAAAATGCGTCTCTTTGTAGAACTATACTGAAACTTACCCAAAAATATGCAAAATTATGAATCAGTCTTATTTACTTGAATGCCATAATTCACACACTTCATTTTACTTAGTCATGCACCTCTTAGAGCGGCACCGGGCCCCAGCCATGCAGCCTGCTTTGCATAAAGTCAAAGGAGTGGGCAGGACATGGATGTTGAATGGATGTGCTTGTAAGGGCCTGTTGCGTGTGTATGCATATGTGAGGGAGAGCGTCTGTATGTGGGCGAGTATGTAAAGGCAGGTGGAAGTGGGTTGTTGAAACATTCTGTAGCTGTCACCGTGCTGAGAGGAGAACAGAAAGGTCTCAATGCAGCATAAAAATTTACTTTTAATGATAGATAATGGTTAAAAAACATAGCTTTTAATATTTAAGGATACCTACATTTTTTGTTGTTGTTTTCAAAGCTTGTACCAAGCATTTTTTGCTTGAAAAAAAACCTTGAATCTATACCTCAGTGAATCTTTGTGTTGTCTTTGCTGGAATGATCTCAAGTCGAAACAGCTTGCTTGTGTTTCTGCAAGCATGTGTGCTTTGCCGTACACTCCGGTCATATGTAAAAGCATGCATGGAATCACTGTGCCTGGCATCCACTCCGGTGACAGATGCCAGTAGGCATGATGGCTCCCTGGCTACGGCAGATGGCATTGTGAGCTGGGTAAAGCCAAAGGCTCAGTCCAAAACAATGAGGCCTGAGGCAAAGTGCTGACTCCTGCCTGCCCTGTGGCCAATCTTCCCTTTCTGTCATGCTACATATAAATAGAGCCCTTAGTTGGAGGTCTGGAGACCGTTGTGTGGAACTCCTGAGCGTTTGCAGCTATTTGTTGGGTAGGTCAGGTAAGCCTTTCATGTTAGTCCTTTCAGCCGCTGCGGTCATCTTTTAGTGTGCTTTGCTGATCTGCAGAACTTTACGGGAGGGGCGCACATATACACAATTGAAAACCCAAAACAAACATAGTCATAGCAAGCACATGTGTGGGTATCTTTGATAAAATATGCATGAACAATGTCAATATGGGCATTTCATAAAATGTAACTGTGTGTATATATATATAATTAGTGGCAAGAATAAATGAAAATAAATATTTTTAAATTAAAATGTAATTACAATGAAAAATAGGCATTATATGCTTTGCTCCTTAATCTTGACATTAAGGAGTTTTTTTTTCTAATGCTTCTAGGATAAATCTGATATTTTAGAAGTTGCTGATATAATCTATGCAGTTTTTTAATTTGTGTATACTTTTTTGATTAAGGCCACATGTTTTGGCTATAAATCAGTCTATTTCAGTAAGCTGTGGTTTTATTCTGTTATGTTTTGATGATATCTTCTAAATCAGCAGAGAGAATCAGTGTGATGTGTTTTGTTAGGTTTAACTTGTTGGAGCAACAAAGACATTTGGCTGCCATATCTTTCTTGTTCCTTATCCCTAGGCTATTTGTAGAGTTGCCATAAATTATATAGAACCCATGCGTGTTTTTTTTTGCATATCTGTATTGTTCAGGTCTATCAGCATTGAGATATCTTCAAGGATGGCTCTGACTAATCCCATGCCAGTGGGGCCATGGAAGGCAAGTAAAATAAAATGCCTATGAAATAATGCCAGTTTCAATACAAAATGATAATTGAATCACATCAATTTTATCTCTGTGAATATGTGTAGCTCACAGTCTATGACCAAGAGAACTTCCAAGGCAAGCGCATGGAGTTCACCTCAGCCTGTCAAAACATAACGGAATGTGGCATGGACACTGTCCGCTCTCTGAAAGTGGAGTGTGGCGCGTAAGTAATGCACAGACACATACTATCTAAAAGAGACCATGCCACACTTCAATTATTGTTGTATCATGCTAATTAGAGGTTCTACAACCTTGAAAAGTATTTGCATTTTAAAAACTATATATTTTAAATAATATTAATAATAATAATGTGTAAAATTGTATGTATTTGTATAATATAGAATATTTGTGTGTATAATATAAAGTAGCATTAATATAATTATCATTTTTACACTACTGTTCAAAAGTTTGGGGTCGATAAGATTTTTTAAATGTTTACCAAGGCTGCGTTTATTTGATCAAACGTACAGTAAAAACAGTAATATTGTGAAACATTATCACACACAAACGCACGCACATGTTGGGTTTTCATGTTCTATGGGGACTTTCCATAGACATAACGATTTATATACTGTACAAACTGTACATTCTATCGCCTTACCCCTAAACCTACCCATCACAGAAAACACTTTCAAAAAACATTGTTCTGTGTAATTTATAAGCTGTTTTTCTCATGGGGACCAAAAAATGTCCCCATAAGGACAAGGTTTTGGATAGTGCCATCTTTGTGGGGACATTTTGTCCCCATAATGTAGGGTTTACCAGGACTACATACACACACATATAATTTGAATGAATTTTCAGCATCATTACTCCAGTCTTCAGGGTCACATGATCCTTCAGAAATCATTCTGATATGCTGATTTGGTGCTTAAGAAACATTTCTTATTATTATCAATGCTGAAAACAGTTGTGCTGCTTAATATTTTTGTGGAAACCATGATACATTTTGTTCAGGGTTCTTTGATGAATAGAATGATCAAAAGAACACTGTTTATTTGAAATAGAAATCTTTTGTAACATTATAAGTCTTTACAATATTTAATGCATTCTTGCCAAATAAAATTATTAATTTCTTTAAAAAAGAGAATCGTACTGACCCCAAACTTTTGAACGGTAGTGTATTCATATATATGTATTAAAAAATTATAGATTCTACACATATTATTTATCTTATATACAGATAATTTTTCCAACTAAGGATGTCCCTAAGAGAGGTTTTGTCAGATTTAGCTCACTTCTGGGGACAAATTTACTCCCAAACTATACCTATGTAACCCCCCTTAGCAGTGGTCTTGTAATTTTCTGTGTGCATGTGTCTATTGAACAGCTGGGTGGGCTACGAACACTCCAGCTTCTGTGGGCAGCAGTTCATCTTGGAGAGAGGCGACTACCCTCGCTGGGAGTCTTGGAGCGGCAGCAATGCCTATCACATCGAGAGGCTAATGTCCTTCCGGCCAATCTGCTCTGCTGTGAGTCTGAAACCGTATCAACTAATCAGTGGCGAAATGTTTTAACCATCTCTCCAAATAAAATACAATCTCTTCCACTGTAATGATCTACGCAGAACCACAAGGAGTCAAAGATTACCGTCTTTGAGCGGGAGAACTTTATTGGACACCAATGGGAGATAACTGACGACTACCCCTCTCTCCAGGCCATGGGCTGGCCCTCCAATGAGATCGGATCAATGCAGTTGCAAAGTGGGGCGTGAGTACCATACTTTTCTCTCTCTCTCTCTATATATATATGACATTAGGTTTTTTTTTATTTTATTTTATATTATTTTTTTATTTTATTTTATTGTTTTTATTTAATTTAATTACATTTTTAATTTAATTTAATTTAATTTAATTTAAACTGTCCTGCATGACTTTTTTAAAAATAGTTCAAAGAATGGCACAGTTAACACAGCACTGTAAAAAAAAATGTTTTCTCAGATAACCTTAAAATGTGCTTTATATTTTCTAAATTAACGGCTTGTTTTCAGAAATGTAATTTATTTTTCACTAGGTTATATCCGGGGTCAAATGAAATACAAATAGCTCTTTAAAGTCACCATGAAATCAAAATTGACCATTCATAATCTTTAATTACATCGACATCTCGTCTTTTCTCTGATGACGAGTTTACTGGCACGACGGCGGGACAACCTGTCACTCACATGACATCACAGCAATAGCAAATCACAACCATCCAACAATCCAATCAATTCCCCATGGACAAAATAAAGTCCCTTCATTTTTTCTTGTTCGAGAAGCTGTTTCACTAGGAGATACGTCACGATAGGGAAGAAAAGACTATTGCAACTTCTGTGTCATGCAGACTTTAAAGTTATAGCATGATGTACTTATACATATAGCACTTTTTGTGTGTACAGGTCTGGTATAAGGGATGTTTATGCTCAGGTGGCTGAATTGTCCATCCTATAAAAAGATGTTTTGCTCAGCAAGAAAAAAGAGGGCACGTTGGCTGTAGCCTTGGAATATTTGGGATACTTGAAATATTACATTTGGGATCTCAGTTTGCATTTGTCATGTGTTTTCTCACTGCATGTAGCTGGGTTTGTTACCAGTACCCCGGCTACCGTGGTTACCAGTACATCATGGAGTGTGACCACCATGGTGGCGAGTACAAACACTACAGGGAGTGGGGCTCCCACGCTCAGACCTTCCAGGTGCAGTCCCTCCGCCGGGTTCAGCAGTGAGGGCAGCTCGCCCAGCTCCCTTCCTTCCTCCCTCCCCCTCCTCCTTCTCCTCCTCCTCCTTCTCCTCCTCCTCTTCCTCTTCCTCACCTCCACCCCTTCATTCCGATACCGGAAAGCCCAGCACAGGCTGAACGTCTGGTGCATTCGGCAAATGTTTACAGCTCTTTCTTCTTTCTGCATGCCATCGATTAGAAAGAAAAGAGTCAGAGGAAGAACTCAAGCAGACTGATTCTGTGAGCGGCACAGTGGTGTGATGCAGTCTGTGCAAAAGAGATCAATAAAGGGTACACACATGAAAACCAACCATTGTGAGAGTTTGTTTGATGCATGTAGTGTAGTTTGAAACTAACTTTGTAAAATACCCCAAATTCAAATTGTAACCATCATTAGCACCAAAATATCCTATAACTATTGTTAAAAAGAGTTGATTTCCAATGAGTACAGGGACAAAATAGGGTGCAAAGCTGAAAATGAATAAATAAAAGTTTATTGTTGTTTTCACCAATGTTTGGGTGTGATGTCGATTTTCCTTGTCTGTCACCCATTATGATTACATGCAAAAATAATTTATTTATGATAAATATTGACAAATCTATTCACTTTAAGGAAGGAATGAATTTAAACTGCATGTTGGATTGAAATGATTTTCGGCTCCATCTATTGAATCATCATAATCAGAAAAAAATCTTACTTTTTTGACAAAACAACTATATTTTGCATATCACACAGCAGCAAGTTGCTACAAATTAGTTAAAATATAAAATCATCTAAAAAAATTTAAATAAGTGTTAAGAGGTATGATCTGAGGAAAGGTGTTTTAGGGGTAGTGTGGGATAATGTAATGACATAATATTGATGAAGAATAAATAAAATTAAATATTTAATTTTTGTTAAGACCATTATAGTGATCCTCTAATCATTTCACAGTGGTGGAAATGGTGCTTTTTAAAATACAAATGGTGGGTAAAGTTATGGGTCATTTTTTGTGGTACTAAAACAGGCTTATTTTTTTTAAGTATAATTTCTCATGCTTTTGGTTGTGGGGTGATATCTTCAGAAAGTGCGACTTTTTTTTGCAGAACTTATAATTACATATAAGATCAGGGAAAGATACCATGGTTGAATCTTTTACAATGAACAATCATAATGACACACACACACACACAAAAACAGCAAACATAAATATCATGGATTTGCGTACATCATAGTATGAGATAATATACACAGAAAAAAAAAGAAAAGAAAAGCACAATGACAAGGTTAAATATGTTTGAATAAATCATCATAATGCATCAAAGATTTTGCTTTTCTTTTTTTTTGTTATTTAGGGATGAAACAAGAGATTTAAAGTCGACAAGAAAAAGAGGAAAAAATAAAGGAGATTTAAGCCACTTTTGCTTGTGGATGAAAAATGTTTAACAACATATTTAAGAGATGACAACTGTGGGATTTCATAATAAAAAATTATATATTTAAGGACAAAACTGTTGGTCACAGTAGGGTTAAAAACATAGGAGCTTAAATCAACCCAAAAATGTATTGGTTATACTACAATCACAAAATAAATGGGCAGTTTCTTCAACAAGTCCACAAAACGAGCAAGTTTCATCAATACCAAGGTATTTACTGACAGATGAGTTGACAGGATAGATTTTATGAAGGATTTTATAATGAATTTCCTTAACCCTGTTGGATATACAAAATTTACCTGGCCAGGCTTTTCTCCAATTTAAAGTGCGACTTTTCTTCTGACGTAGAGAAATTGCGCCATCCAGCGTTTGTCAGAAGTTAAACCCGGAAGCTGGCGCTGCAAGTTAGTTGCGATAACAGCCGGGAGAAAGCAACGGAGCAAAACACACGTACTCTCCTAAAGTTTGAAAGTTTATAACATCCCTTAATTGACGCGCTCAAAGGACATAATGTCTGTCCTGTTGTCAGTCCTGGCCGGTGTGCTGGCTGTATATATACTGCTTTATTACAGCGTGTTTAAAGGAGCCAGATTTAAGAGCAGCGTCACGTTAAAGGGGAAAACAGCAATTGTTACAGGTTGGTACTATTTAAAAGCTTTAATACGATACATGATATATTTGCATATTTATATCTACTGTAGTTTTCTGTACATCAGAGAACATTTAACGTTGTCTCAGGGTTGAGTAATCAATAATCTGTATGCAGGGAGTAATACAGGCATTGGAAAACCCACAGCTTTGGATCTGGCCAAGAGAGGGGCCCGAGTGATCCTCGCCTGCAGAAACCAACAGAAAGCTGAAGCTGCAGTTTATGACATAAGAAAGGTGAACTCATCCATTAACCTCAATTCCGCTCAGTTCTTATTACACTGAAATAAGTCTAAAAGAAAGAACTTGCCGTGTATCCTCCAGGAAAGTGGGAACTCTGAAGTACTGTACATGCATCTGGACCTTGCCAGTTTAAAGTCCGTGCGCGATTTTGCTGAGAATTTTCTGAAGAGTGAACCGAGGCTCGACTTGCTCATCAACAATGCAGGTGACTTGAGAGCGAATCTGGTGTATGAACATATGATTTTAAAGGGTTAGTTGACCCAAAAATGAAAATTCTGTCATTAATTACTCACCAAACCCGTAATACCTTCATTCGGAACACAAATGAAGATATTTTTGATGAAATCCGAGAGCTCTCTGTCCCCTCCATAGACAGCAATTTAATTACCACTTTCAAGGCCTAGAAAGGTAGTAAAAGCATCGTTAAAATAGTCCATGTGACTACAGTGGTTCAACATTAATTTTATGAAGCGTTGAGAATACCTTTTGTGCGCAATAAACAAACAAAAATAACGACTTTATTCAACAATTTCTTCATGTCTGTGTCAGGCTCCTATGTAATTGATGTAGTAAATACAGTGCAGCGCTTCCAAGTTACCTCAGAGCAATGCCAGAACGCCGGCGGCTTACCATTGGCCGATGCTGTTCACGTGAGCAACCACAACGCATGCGTGTGATGCTGATGCAGGAGCTGGCCAATGTAAACTGCATAGGAGACTGACACAGGTGAGAAGAAATTGTTGAATAAAGTTGTTATTTTTGTTTGTTTTTTGCGCACAAAGAGTATTCTCGTCGCTTAATAAAATTAAGGTTGAACCACTGGAGTCACATGGACTGTTTTAACTATGTTTTTACTACCTTTCTGGTCTATGATGGGTCAGAAAGCTCTCGGATTTCATCAGAAATATCTTAATTTGTGTTCTGAAGATGAACAAAGGGCTTACGGTTTTGGAACCACATGAGAGTAATTAATGACAGAATTTTCATTTTTGGGTGAACTAACTGTTTAATGTGTGAGGTTTTCTCTTTAGGTGTTATCGCATCAGGCAGAACTGATGATGGTTTTGGCATGGCGTTTGGCGTCAACCACCTGGGTCACTTTTTGCTAACGCTGTTGCTGTTGGATCGTCTAAAGCAGGTAGAGCACAGCCGCGTCGTCAACGTGTCCGCCCTGCTGCATCGGCTGGGTTCTATAGACTTCAACCTCCTCAACACGAACAAGGATCTGGTCACAGATCATTCGTCCTGGCACGCGCTCAGAGCCTACTGCCACAGTAAACTCTGCAATGTGCTCTTTACCCGTGAGCTCGCAAACCGCTTGGAAGGGACGAGTGTCACCTGCTATTGCCTGCATCCAGGTTAGTGGTCCTTTGTTTTTTTTTTTTGTATTATTCCTCCACATTTTCTTCATTGCCTCATCCTTATAGGTGTCATAGCCACTGAGATTGGTCGGAATATGAATTGGGTGCAGAAGCTGCTTTACCCGATCATGTCCAAGCTGTTTTTCCTGGACCCAGAGGGAGGTGCGCAGACCACGCTTTACTGTGCTTTGCAGGAGGGACTTGAGCCTCTGAGTGGACGGTACTTCTCTTCCTGCGCTCTGCAGAATGTTAGCGCTGACGGACGGGATGATGCCCTGGCCAGGAAGCTTTGGGAAGTGAGCGAGAGGCTGTGTGGCCTATCGTAAGTGAGCTCACACAGGTTTGTGGAACAATAGAACTCCACACACAAAAGCCTTATAACAGCATTATGAGTGTCAGCTGCTGAGGTTCTTCATGTAATTCTTTCCTCGTCACTGGTGTACACGTAGCTGAGGTGGCCTGATTTGTGCACTTAGTATATATTGTTTTAAAATATGTTGTTGCTTTAAATTAATACATTATATTTAAATTAGGGGTGTACTGATATTTAATAAGCTGACGATAATTTTTTGTTATGGCCCTATAAATTGACAATATTAAAATATTGATTTAATCGAATAAAAATAAAACACTAAAACCTAAAGTGATTTGGGCGTCACAACATTATAATGTACAGAATGAAAAATGGATATTCATTTTGAGATTTGTAAAGATTATATCTAACATTATTAAGTTAGTGTTTTTTTTTTAAAAAAGATTGACTTAGTGTTAGATGATGGCAAATGTAAAAAATAGGAGAAATTAGCATAAAATGAATTATAATTAAGTTATGATTTAAAAAAATTGGTCAATAACTAATGTTGTAGTTGTACCAATGTATTGTGCATCCCTACTTTAAATGAAGCAACAATATATGCATAGCTTGGGGAACAGTAACCAAAGTAACCTTTAATGTCCCTATGATTTGTAATGCTTATTATTTTTGGTTGAAAATATGTAGAGGTGAAGTAGAGTTGTGATTTGTATTCACTCAATGGACTTTTGTATTTATGTTTCTATCAATCTCTCTCTCTCTCATTGGTACAGATTAAGAACATCTCTTTCTCTGGATTATTTCATTGTGCTGTTCTTATAAACATGCATTAATGTGTTATTGATTTGTTTTTTTTTGTTTTTTTACCTTAATGGGATCATTGCATCCACTTTTTTAAACTCATGACCAGTTCAAATACATCATGTTATACACATAATTTCTTTCATGCAGTTAAAGCCTCTTTACCTTGTCTGATAGGATGTTGTAACTTTTTGGTTCACTGGGGGGCAGTAGCGTGTCACATTTGGCAGCCTTCAACTCAGGGTGACACACAACCTTAAGAGTCTACAGAGACCTCTGTCAAGATGACAATCATTAGAATAAAGTAGGTTAGATTACACTGAGAATTGCAGAAGTAATTTCATGTCATATTAGAGTTTGCTTTTCCATTGAATGAAAGTGGGCGTCTGGGGCTACAACCATTCAGTGTGATGGGATAACCAAAAAGAGGACTTGTTATAGACCCTTACCCATATCCATGCATCTTCAACAGAACCCCCGTTGCTAATAGATCCTTTACCTCACAATGGGATAGTCATATTTTTTTTTTTTTTTAAGACCTCATCTTAGCATACTGTTTATATATGCTGATATTTTTACTCTTCATTCTCTGACTTACTGTATACTGTCCAGGTAGATGAATCTGGTCAGTTTTACCCAGTTTCTTCTGTGCACTTATTGTTTTCTAGCCTGAAAGTATCAGATCCATTGACTGTCACTCATGCCGCATTTATAAAATCCATTCTGTGCTCATGTCACCGATCATAGGCATATCTCTGTGCGTTTTGTTCTCATGTACGGTAAGTCTGTAACTACACCGTCCCCTTCGATTCGTTTTGTAGAAGCAAAACACATTGATGAGTGACGGCAGGTGTTTACTTTGGACGCACTCCCAAGCTCTTTGGCACAGTACTTAACGACTGGATTAGTGCATCAATTAGCTATCACTGCATGGGAGGAGCCTGATTGATCGAGACTGCTGCTGCTGCTAAGGCTGGGCGTGGGGCATGCTGGGGCATGTGAGTGTGGGAAGCAGCTGTGTGTGTGGTGTATGTGAGTGTGTAGTGTCCAGCTGCTTGAGAATTAGTTCAAAGGATTAATTTCACTGCATGATGGCAGAATAAAACCATACGGCCCTTGTTGACCTTGTAAGGATATCACATGCATACCTGGAACTGTCACATGATTCTGATTGGCTAAAGTTATTGTTTTTTTTTGTTTTTTAAATAATACAATTTGGATACTACTATAATATATTAATATTTGTCTTATTTATATTACAAGATTTAATTGTATATACATTATTAAACATTTTTAATTACAATGAGACAACTATTATAATAGTTGTTTCATAATATAATATTTGTTTTGATTATATTGTTGTAACAATACAAGATAAATTTATAATAAACAAAATATTACAAAAACGTATTATATTTAATTGTCTCATGATACAATAACACGTGATTGAATATATAATTGAGAGCTTTTATTATATTATTGTATTATAGTATATTGTCACATAATATAATAATATTATGAGAATTATTTTGATGAATTATGAGACATTATAATACACTATTATAATAATAGTTGTATAATTATAATTAATAATATGACAATTTTTACATTTATATTTACGTAGCCCAAGCCAGGGTAAATTTGGGTTGCTTTTTTATATATATATATATAAATATATATAAAAAAAAAAAAAAAACTTTTTTCCTAAAGCTGACTACCTCACAGACAGATTATATATATATATATATATATATATATATATATATATATATAATCTCTATAATCTCTATAATCTGTCTGTGAGGTAGTCAGCTTTAGGAAAAAAGTTTTTTTTTTTTTTCTTTGACTTTTTTTTTTTTTTTTTTTTTTTTTTTTTTTTTTTTTTTTTGGTACTGCTCTTGGTGCAAGATGACACACTGCAGCTTTAATTTTATTTTGTATGTTAGCACTTAAAACCCCCATGAAATCAAAGGAGTTATGTGGCTTTTAGTCTGTCTGTTAGGTTTGTGTTTAAATGCTAATGTACTCCTAAATGTTGGCCAAAATATCCTTTTAACAGGTATCTTAAAATGTACAATTTTCAGGAATACAGAGCAAAATAGTGATGACTAACTATACTCTTGTCCAATCAGATGCTCTCAGTATGAGAATGTCCCTTCCCTATTACCACTTGCAATTGATGGCAAGTAGCCATTTGCATCTAAGATGACTGTGTAGTAAGTAAAACCTGTTGGCTATTTTAAAAAGGCACAAGATTTTCATATTATACACTCAAACATTGTTTTTTAAAAGGGAACGTGTCAAGCAGTTTCACTGGGTTTTTAAGTTATATATTTAATAACACAATTGGCTGAGGGAAGTGAGATTATTTCATTGGCTCAGTGTTTACAGTGACTGGTTTTCACTGCAGAAGGTAGCAGGTGGTCAGGGGAGCAGCACACTTCGATCTCAGTCTGAGAGGAGGGAGAATGGCAAAGTGATGCTGGGTCTCACTTTAGGGTAACATGTGAGGTGTGAGTTGGGAAGGGGGGGTTTGATTGTGAGACTGGGTGACAACATTTTGTAGAGTCATTCAAATACAGGCTGCTTGTGTCACAAGCAAAGCCTTCCTGTTTTTTCCTTCTCGCCCTCCCCGTGCAGAAATGCCATCTGAAGGCGGTAAATAGAAGCATCCTTTGGGTCATGTTATTTCCACAGGTGCAATTAACACCCCCATCTGCTAATCTGTGATTAACGATGTTTACAAATATGCTGCACATGCCGGAGAGTGTCAGAATAGCAGCTCACACCTTCTTCTTACTCTTTCCTCTCTTGTCTGTCTTCTTCTCTCTGCTATTGTGTTCCTGGATTAGTAATTAGGGTTTGGGTGGGAGGTAGCAGAAGTAAACCAGATCCTTAAAGCAGTAGCATCTGAACAGGGCAAATTTACCATAAATAAATAATAATGATAATAATATAAAAATGGTGTATAATTTTGATATATTTTCTGTTCATTTAAAATAAATAAATAAATGTATAGTGAATGTTAGTAAAAACTGTAATTAAAAAAATGTACATGAATTTAAGACTTTTTTCATATGTTTTGCCTCCTTTTTTGCTGTAATGACAGCAGCACTCAAATTGCATGAAGTTCACCAGTTTGTGTAAGACCTGCTGATCATTTTCATGATTTTGATCCATTTGATTTTTTTTTTATTTTTTATGTGTAGGCCTCTATAATAAAATATAATTATAAATATATTGTTTATATAATTAATATTAATCTGTCTTAAATTCTAAAAAATCTGTTTAATAATGTAAATTACATTTAAATACAAAATCCCGGGTGCGTGTTTTTAGATGTTTAGACCTCATTGCATATTTATTCTCTGATCTGATTTGGATTTTATGTATAAATACCTTGAATGCTTTTATTATTAGTTATATTTTTGATGCATTATTACTGTGTAGTCAATCCTCATTTTGTTTATTTGTGTACTTGCAACAGATTGTTGGGTAACACTTTACTTAAAGCCTTTATGTATAATGCATTATAAAAGTAATTTTAATGCATTAATTATGCCTTGTAATGCACCTTATAATGCATTGTATGGTCTCATGAATAATTGTAACCACAGTTATAATACATTATAATACTTATCTAGTCATTGAAACGCCTTTAGAAAGTATAGTGCATTAAAACACATGACAAACAACCAATTTCAGAATCTGCAAATATAACTTTGGTTACAATTATTTATGAAAAGAAAAATGCACAGAAAATGCGTTTAAAGGGTTAGTTCACACAAAAATGAAATTTCTGTCATTATTTACTCACCCTCATGTTGTTCCAAACCCGTAAGACCTTCGTTCATATTTGGAACACACATTAAGATATTTCTGATGAAATCCAAGAGCTTTCTGACCCCACATAGACAGCAACACAATGACCACTTTCAAGGCCTAGAAAGGTCGTTAAATAGTCCATGTGGTTCAACCTTAATGTTATTAAGCGACGAGAGAACTTTTCGTGCGCAAAAAAAACCAAACAAAAATAACGACTTTATTCAACAATGGCTTCTCTTCCCTGTCACTCTCTTATGCTATTCACGTTGTTGGGCTATTCACACAGTGCAGCGCTTCCGGGTTCTACGGCAGAACGGCGGCTCACTATTGGCTGAGCACCATATGCATGCATTGTGGTGCTTACGTGAATCGCGTAGGAGAGTGACACGAAAGAGATTGTCGTTATTTTTGTTTGTGTTTAGCGCACAAAGAGTATTCTCGTCGCTTCATAACATTTAAGGTTGAACCACTGTAGTCACATGGACTATTTTAACGATGTCTTTACTACCTTTCTGGGCCTTGAAAATGGTCATTGTGTTGCTGTCTATGTGGGGTCAGAAATCTCTCGGATTTCATCAAAAATATCTTAATTTGTGTTCCGAAGATGAATGAAGGTCTTAGAGCGACATGAGGGTGAGTAATTAATGACATAATTTTCATTTTTAGGTGAACTAACCCTTTATGTACTTTTGCAGAACCTAAACTTGAATTACCTGAAACTTTAACACTGTTCTTTTGCTGTCTTGTAAGCACTGGCATTTCCTTCCAGAAATGGGAATGTAGTTTTGAATATATATACACATCTTTAAGGTTCTGTACCTGTCATATAGTGTTGAAAACGTTCCCAGTGATGTGCTGGTTTAAATGAGCCCGTTGCTCTTTGACTGTGCCTGGAGACAGTAGTGCATTAAAAAATAGACAAGCAAGTTATTGCTGGTTTTGTAAAAGCTTCATAAACATACATTAATTTACACCATTTAGGTAAATGAGCCCATTTCCTTGTTTTAGCAATTTGCTGTAAGCTAATGAAGAAATGTAGCTTGCTGTGCACAGCTCTGAAAGCATGCTGCTGGGTAAGCCAGTTTTATAAACGCTATAAATTAGGCTGATGCTACAATGCTCCACAATTGTTTTACTAATTGCCAATTAGCTACCTTGAAATAAAGCACCATTTTTTTTATTTTATTTTAGAGATTTACTGAGCAATCATTCATTTTCAAACAAGTACAGGATATTTGCAAAAACATTAACGCTGTCCCAAAGGATGGAAGGTGATATCTTGTGGTGTTTTCAACACAGAGGGAAGAAAAACACTTGCAGCATCAATCCATTTCTGTTTGTATGGAGGAGGAGAAAGGACAGGAATCACTGTTAATCACAATTTACTTGGTTGAAACACACATGACGTGCTTTATTTACTCTCATTTTTAATCTGTCGTACTCCTGAGAATACATAATGAATTGCCAAACAGCAGGCTGGTTAATAATTAGTCAGGCCGTCTTTGGTTAAACAAAGAGAAGGAGATACTCTAGATCTGTAATAGTGGGTTTCAGTCAAGTTGTGACAGTCATTCATTAAGACATGTCTTATAAAAAGCACAGCTGGCGCAACAGTCATGCTCTGTGTTTTTAGAAGTGTGTTTTACAGTGGAGAGGTGAGACTCTGAATGGATAACAGCTTCTCTGGGGCTGTTTTTGTTGTGATGCATCACATGAACAACCGTTACATTTTTCTTGTCAAACGCCCAGTCAAATGCGAATCGCCCAGTTACTCAAAGACAATGAAAGAATTCCAATTATGCGCCAAACAACTTCGGTTCGAGAGCTCAGTGAAAACGTTAACGTTTCTGTGAAGGTAAACAAGAGGCTTTTATTGACAGTTCAAGGCTTCCTCTTTGTCTGAAATTGAAAGAGAAATTCAGAGGAAGCGTGATTATTGATCGAATACTAATTGCACTCCTGAAAAAAATAAACAGGCTCCT
The DNA here is from genome assembly GCA_039654105.1 of Coreius guichenoti. Lineage (NCBI taxonomy): Eukaryota > Metazoa > Chordata > Actinopteri > Cypriniformes > Gobionidae > Coreius > Coreius guichenoti. The sequence goes on from CM077174.1 coordinate 22,879,903, forward strand.
TTTGCAGGCCCAACCGGATCAAACATGCTCATCAGCAGGGGCGGGTCTAGACAATTTTTCGTGGGGGGGCCAGGCTGGGGCACATTTAAATACATGTAAACAGTGAACCAGTATAAATAGCCCTACATTGGAGGTAATAATACTGTATATTATTGATAACAAAACATATTATTCTGTGTGAAAAGGAATTCAAAATAAGTAACTTGAAATGTGATATGAAATAACAAATAACCCAACAGTAGTAGAAGGACATGGCCTGTGGTAAATGCAATGTAAGCAAGATTTTTTACAAAAGATAGATAGAGCAACTTCATTGACAACAGTAGAAAGAGGCTTTTGAGCTCAGCAAGAAGCTGTAGAAGTGTTTATTCATATTTATATTACATTATAAATATATTACATTATTCAGTGTTTCCCACAGGATTTTGTGAGACTGTGGTGGGTAGACATTGGTCCCTCTAGGGTCCCGGGGCATGCCCCCCGGAAGAAAATTTTGTTCATTTTTGATTTAAATGCATAAATCTGGTGCATTTTGAGAGCAAAATTGATCCATGAAGAAATTTGTTTTTTTGTAAACACTTCTGTACTCTAGTAGTAATTTATTTATTGGTTGCATAGATATGAATGGTGATGGTATAGGGCACATAAATGATAGTTCATAAATGGTAAAACATGTAGAGTATGCATTCGAGCCATCAAAAATATGTAGCAAAAGAGGTTACCTTTGTTTAATTAACTTATTTCTAGAATAATTAGTGGGGGCCTGTGATACATATTTATTATGTACATATTTACTAGGGGTGTAACTGTTCAAATTACTCATGGTTCAGCTTGTATGTGCTATATTCAGGGAAAAAAGAACTACTGTCAAATAAAAATAAAGAAAATAAAAGCAACTAATCTAAGCAACAGCACAAATAAATACAATAGAGCAAAGATACGTATAAAATAAACAGTGCTTTTCAGGTTTTTCTGGAAGGTCTAACATTAGTTTTCAGGTACAGAAATTGAATATCAGTAATCAAATGTAAAATAACATTGCATATTTGACTATAAATTAAAGATGAATCCTTATTAAAGTTACTTAAGCTATTCAATCTAGAGCAGTGAGTGATTTCCTTGTCTTTTGTTGTTTGATTAACATTAAAAACACAGACAGCAGGAATATTATGTTTGCTAGGATACTCAAGACGGACATGTTGACAATTTTGGTGTGAATTTGTCCATTTAAGCGCAAGACTTGAAAGAGAACAATTCGCGTCTTCTGGCTCCTGAATGTTTAAATTGGTTTAGTTTTAGTTTATTGTTGTGCGCAAATTATTTTTTATAAGCTTTAGCGCAGAGAAACCAACCAACCACCGCACGTCGCCGTCCGTTTGCGCCCACTATTTACTCCGATAACAACACGTCTTGTTAGAGTGGTTCCTCCCCAGTGCGGAGGCGCTCCACAATCGCAACAAACGGGGATGAGTGCAGTGGCCACTTTCATGCATAAAATTAAATAGAAATAAATCAAAGCACTGTAAAATATTAGTTTTGGTTAAGAAAACCGATAGTACTAGTAGTAAAGAATTAATACTGACAAGTCCAACAACCTATTACATTCCGACTCTGATGGAGTGGGTGGGCACTTGGGGTGGCCAATTACATTTTGGGGGTGGCCCGTGCCCAGAGCCATAGAAAAAGAGAGTTACGACACGCTTTGATCTCGCCGCCACGTGGTCACGTGGTTCATAGAGCTCTCAATAGTTCCAAACAACTCCGCGCTGTCAATCTGTTTGAATAGGATTAAGCAGGATAGACAGCAGTTTCACTATATTTGCAGCAATTTCTGGTAAATATTAACACAATATGTGCATCGACTTCGACTAGGCTTTACAGTAGCATTTTATTCTGGGGAGAAATAAAGAAGAGACAACGTTAATGTTTTTCTTGAGTGATCTGGTTATTTTATTTGGGTCATGTGAGTGCATGATTTTACAGCGTTGAGTGTTGTAGCCAATCACGGGCATTTCTGTTGAAAATAATGACCAATCATATGTTTAATTTACCGGGAATGAGAATCCATATCGATCAAAACAAGTTTTATACAGTCTCAAAACGCTGAATGAATTTTAGTGCAAGTTTACGTTTTACACGAATCTTCTCATTATCTACAAATCCTCTCATCATAACAAACAAAGCACAGACACGATTTAAATAAAGATTTATTGTGAAGTTTAGTCAGAAGTTTTTGTTTTTCATGAGACTTTGATTTCCCTACAATTAGCCTATATATTTAACACTTCAGTACAAATAAAGTAACAAAAATAGATATTTTAATGTTATAATAGTGATTTGATAATCTATAATAAATTAATTCAAAAGAAGAGAAAAAAATGGCTTATGAGCCAATAAGTGTTCCTCTTCCGCCATCTACTGGTTCTAGTGGTAATTTCTTTTATCATTTCAATGTTGTTAACGTCCGAATGTTATTTTATGATACTCATATAAGCATACACAACAGGTGAATATAAATGAATGATGCTAGCACATACAGAATTTAACCCAAGAAAGAAGTTTTAAATAGTGTTTAAAAAAAACAGGGCAACCAATTTAATTCAACTCTTTATATCCAGGCGCTAGATACGTTATTCCTTGAATGGGCTGACTTCATAGAAACGCATTCGAGAGAAAGATCTCAGAGAGACTAAAAACTGTTGAAATATGACAGATAGCATCTGGATATAGTAGCTGTTGCAGTGCTGCTCACGTTATCTAACTGCAGTTAGAGTCTAACGATCTATTATATAACAATAAATATTAACTCTAACGCTCTTCATAAAATACCACTTCTATCAATATTCCTGAGAGGTAGACTAATGCCATAAAATCTCAAAATATGCAGTAATTTCATCAGTTTGCCAGCGAGTGTGTTTGAGAGACACTGAAATTAATGGGGTTCAATGCTGGAACTATTGGTCGCTCCGTGACACGCTTTACTTCCGCATTCCTCAGTTCCTATGGAAGTCTATGGGAGTGTCGTAACTCTGTTTTTCAACGGCTCTGCCCGTGCCACCCCCGGCCACCCCTCTGGCCCCGTCCCTGCTCATCAGATGCACTATTAGCACCTCATTCACTGTGTGAAAGAGTAAGCAATGTTTAGGACTTACTGTGTTTTGGAGGGAAAGTGCCTCCCAAAAATGAAAATTGTCATTGTTTACTTGACAATACCTTTATGACTTTCTCTCTTCCGTGGAACAGAAAAGAACAAATGAAAAATGTCCCAGTGTTTTTTGTCCCAATGAAAGTCAGTGGGTGCCAATCTTTTGGACCCCATTGACTTTCATTGTATGGACAAAAACATTTTCAAAATGTCGTCTTTTGTGTTCCACAGAAGTCATACAGGTTTGGAATGACATGAGGGTGAATAAATGATGACAGTTTTTTTTTTTTTTTTTTAGTGAACTATAACCCTTTAAGTGCCCCTAAAAAGCTAGTGTTTTAAAAAAGACATCCACTACCAGAATATATATATATATATATATATATATATATATATATATATATATATATATATATATATATAAAATGTATATGTGTGTGCGTGTGTGTATATATATATATATATATATATATATATATATATATATATAAATATTCCACCCCTATCTATCTACAAACCCGATTCCAAAAAAGTTGGGAGACTGTACAAATTGTGAATAAAAAAGGAATGCAATAATTTACAAATCTCATAAACTTATATTTTATTCACAGTAGAATATAGATAACATATCAAATGTTGAAAGTGAGACATTTTGAAATGTCATGCCAAATATTGGCTCATTTTGGATTTCATGAGAGCTACACATTCCAAAAAAGTTGGGACAGGTAGCAATAAGAGGCCGGAAAAGTTAAATGTACATATAAGGAACAGCTGGAGGACCAATTTGCAACTTATTAGGTCAATTGGCAACATGATTGGGTATAAAAAGAGCCTCTCAGAGTGGCAGTGTCTCTCAGAAGTCAAGATGGGCAGAGGATCACCAATTCCCCCAATGCTGCGGCGAAAAATAGTGGAGCAATATCAGAAAGGAGTTTCTCAGAGAACAATTGCAAAGAGTTTGAAGTTATCATCATCTACAGTGCATAATATCATCCAAAGATTCAGAGAATCTGGAACAATCTCTGTGCGTAAGGGTCAAGGCCGGAAAACCATACTGGATGCCCGTGATCTTCGGGCCCTTAGACGGCACTGCATCACATACAGGAATGCTACTGTAATGGAAATCACAACATGGGCTCAGGAATACTTCCAGAAAACATTGTCGGTGAACACAATCCACCGTGCCATTCGCCGTTGCCGGCTAAAACTCTATAGGTCAAAATAGAAGCCATATCTAAACATGATCCAGAAGCGCAGGCGTTTTCTCTGGGCCAAGGCTCATTTAAAATGGACTGTGGCAAAGTGGAAAACTGTTCTGTGGTCAGGCGAATCAAAATTTGAAGTTCTTTTTGGAAAACTGGGACGCCATGTCATCCAGACTAAAGAGGATAAGGACAACCCAAGTTGTTATCAGCGCTCAGTTCAGAAGCCTGCATCTCTGATGGTATGGGGTTGCATGAGTGCGCGTGGCATGGGCAGCTTACACATCTGGAAAGGCACCATCAATACTGAAAGGTATATCCAGGTTCTAGAACAACATATGCTCCCATCCAGACGTCGTCTCTTTCAGGGAAGACCTTGCATTTTCCAACATGACAATGCCAGACCACATACTGCATCAATTACAACATCATGGCTGCGCAGAAGAAGGATCCGGGTACTGAAATGGCCAGCCTGCAGTCCAGATCTTTCACCCATAGAAAACATTTGGCGCATCATAAAGAGGAAGATGCGACAAAGAAGACCTAAGACAGCTGAGCAACTAGAAGCCTGTATTAGACAAGAATGGGACAACATTCCTATTGCTAAACTTGAGCAACTTGTCTCCTCAGTCCCCAGACGTTTGCAGACTGTTATAAAAAGAAGAGGGGATGCCACACAGTGGTAAACATGGCCTTGTCCCAACTTTTTTGAGATGTTGATGCCATGAAATTTAAAATCAACTTATTTTTCCCTTAAAATTATACATTTTCTCAGTTTAAACATTTGATATGTCATCTATGTTGTATTCTGAATAAAATATTGAAATTTGAAACTTCCACATCATTGCATTCTGTTTTTATTCACAATTTGTACAGTGTCCCAACTTTTTTGGAATCGGGATTGTGTGTGTAATATATATATATATATATATATTATACACTTAATTCATTTGTGTTAAAACTACATGAAATATTTGTGTTGACATAACTAACTGGGCAGTGGATCTGTAGTTCCCAGCATGCTTTGCAAGGGACTCCATTAGGAGAGTAAATTTAGGGATTAAAGTGTTATTTTATGTGTTTTTCTGTAAAGGGAAAGATGTTGTTAGTTAATGTTAGTGTTTAATGTTCAGTTATGTTGGACACTTAGAGGAGTTTCTGTAATGTTTTTGAATTTTGTGGTTACCATTATGCTGAAGAGTGGCACCTGTGTTTAGGCTGTGGGCATCTATGCTAATGTCTGGAGTGGCACCAGTCTTTTCTTATATTTTCATTATATACATTGTGTCTGATGATAAATGAAACTGCTTATAATTGATTATCCAATTAAATGTTTAAATTTAAGTTTGACAAGTATAAAAAAGTCATGTTATAAGTATATAAATATCATTTAAACTGTATTTGATAAAATTGAATTGGATCAACTCAATTACATTTCATTGCATGAATTTTTTTTTTTTATGAGTTGGGGCTACACATATTTATTGGATGGAAAACCTGCCTTTAATTAAATTGAGTTTGTCCAATGAGTTATTTTTTTGAGTGTAGCTGTGTTTCCATTACCCTTCAAATTGCGAACTGAAAATACTCCCAAAGATAATACATCAATTTCGTAAAAACTCCCATATATCGCAAAAAAGTTTTTACGCTTGCATGAGGTGGATTTTCAGGCATTTTGAAAAAGGAATATTTTGCAAAACGGCAGTGGAAATAGTTTTTTCACATTTACAGGTCACCTGGCAGTGACATGATCATTCTTTAAAGATGGCGCGGTATGTTTGGACAGAAGACGAGACATAGTTCTTTATTCTTTATTTATTGCCCTATTGCATTGCACAACTCAAAAAAGGTTTATCTGTTCATCCGGAAATTCTGAATCCACAGTTTCTCTGTGAAATCGCGTACTATACCTTCCCAGAAACACCTTGTACGTGGCTGCTCCCAAGTATAAGGGGCTTTCCTTGCCATAGAGGGGTGCAGGTATGATGTCACTTTGTAGGCCAACCGGCAGTTATCAACGCACTGGTTCCCTCGAGAAAAACCCAATAGGATTTTTCTATAGGCTTTTGAATTATCGCTAAAAACAAGCTCTGTGTTCAACAAAAGTTTATGATACTTGAACGTTTTGTCCATCAAGATAATTTTCATAGATGAACACAACTTTATGAATTTAGAATTTTTGAAGCCTAAATGCAGTCGCCAGAAGTAATAAGCTAAACGTAGGCTATAAACGAACTACACCACGGCCCCACTAATTCAGTGTCAGCATCACTAAGCTTCTGACAACTCTTTCAGTTTTTATCTAAAAACATTTTCCCAGAACGTTTGAGTTAGAATAGTTTATAAGAGCACAATTATGAGCATAATGAGGCTGTAAAAGCGGACTGAGCTTACCTTTTCGGCGTAACAACGTTTAATCTCCTCGACAGCCTCTGTAGTCCAATTTAGCCACTTGTTAGCAACCACCTTTTTCAAGACACATAACAGCTTACTGATGTATTTTATGTCATAGAATAAAACGTGAAAGTGTTTTGAGCTTGTGTTCACCACAGACTTTATTTCAGCCATTTAACCACAACCCCATTCAAAAAACCCATTGACTTCGGGACGATTGAACCGGATGTGCTAAAATGCTAACTCGCTTTCGCATTTTAGCCTACAAAGTGATGTCATACCTACACCACTCTATTGATGCTTGGATAACACGCCTACGTCTCCTTCAATAAAATAGTGTGGTGCCTGTGATGTACGTAAACCTACCAACATCCGTCGCCATGATTTTAGGAATGACTTATTGCGAGAGGAAAAAAATTACGTTTTAGTCGCATAACACCGGTTAATGGAAACGTTGTCATTTCGCAATAGTTTTTTTTCGTCATTTAGAAAATATCGCCAAAGTTTGAGCAAATCTGTAATGGAAACCATGCTAATGAGAAACAAACTAAAAGCCCATGAAATTGAAACTAGACTACGTGTTACACACGTGACTGAAGACTGGAGTAATGCTGAAAATTCATTGCAAATATTCATGAAAATTCTTTGCCATCGCAAGAATAAATTACAATTTAAAATCTATTAAAATAGAAAACAGTAAATAAGGTCAGCCTATGACACTTCTTTTTCATACATACTTTTCCCCTATATCTGAATGCTCTGCTAGCACGCAAGATTTAAATGGCCGAATATTATGACGGCTCGTTCACAAGGGGACTGGTGCTTTGACAGCGGTGCCTTTGAGCCATTTTCTCAGGGGGACTAAATCTGTTAATTAATGAGCATGGTGAACTAACTCCTCTTGGCTCTGGCAATGGCGGAAACATGCCAAAGCGACAAACACAAACAGATGTGCAAGGCAATGGGATGGAAAACAAAATCCACATCTTCTCGCAAAGTTGCGTTGCGCATACTTCTCTGCGTCTTATTTTTAATTTTCTGTTATTGATGTCTAATTGCTGCATCAGCTGTGGTCTCAGTCTCAGGGTCAGTGTGTCTTGGCAGGCCCACATATAGCCACGAGGGCTTTTTATTTATGGTTGAAATTTTGAACCGGGAGGACTACTTTTGATCACTAGCAATTTATCTAATAAGGTGGAAAATCCTTAACCACATGAGGCCGAGTGTTTGGGGCATGTGGCGTAGAGGGGGCGGCGTAGCTGTGCTGCATGGGGAGCTTGTGATCCCTGTTCTGAATCAAGAGTGCAGCTCAGGTAGGGTTTTAATTATGGTTCCCTACTTCCCCAGACTCTTCAGACACACAGGCCTCACAGTTGGGACTCTCTTGGTCTCCAAAGCCCTACCTGATGCCATTGAACCAGAGAGGTGCTCATGTGCAGACAACTGCAATCTTGTCGTTTTACTATTCAAAGCTCAATGGCGATCAGGTGGGGCATGTTGATTGAATTCATGAGGTCTTATTGATCTCCACTCGTTGATGCACATGCACTGCTTTTGCACTCTTTATGGTTTTTGTAGTAGGGATCGATTGACTGCAAGAGCAGCAATGTAAACACTGATACTAATGCAGCGTCCAGATGACTCGGAAGTCAGAAAACTTCCTACTTGAAATTAACCAGTGGAAGTGAGTTTCTTTGAAATGTGCCGTTTGATGTCATTTTCAAGATGGCGGAGACTACCATGCCCAGGCCATAGAAACTAAGAAATAAAACATATATACATTTTTTTTTTTTTTTAAACATTTATTAAGGTTAATTTGCACATTCAAGTTGTAAAAATGAATTAATGTGTTATGAAAGAGCATGAATAAACAATGAACAATAGTATAATCATAGATTAATTTAATTACTTTTTAATTTAAAAATTGCTTAAAATATTTTTACTAATGTTTACAAATTGAACTGTATTGCAGTGTTACCAAAATTATAATAAATAAATGTTTTATTATTATTTTTATTTATTTATAGAAAACAATAACATTTTGCCTACTCATGAAGTTCACTATAATTATAATAAATGTAACTATTATAATTTATAACAATGAACAGTAGTATTATAATTAGTATTATACTATATATGTTTTTGTATATTTTTATAATTTTTTATTTTTATAATTTATACAAGTAAAGTAAAGTATTATAATGTATTATACATATATTTTTTTTAAAAATGTAAAAATATTTATTACTGTTAACAAATTGAACCTAATTGCAAACTTTTACCAACTTGATTTGCCAAGGTAGTCGTTAAGTTTATTATAATTATAATTTAATTCATACATTATTTTTATTTATTTTTTTGCTGCCAATAGCAAACGCAAGCATTCTGCTGTCACAGATTTTATATTTGTCATCATTGGCATTATGACATTGGCATTTGACTACTATGATGTATGACTGACTGAAATGCTTTGAGGTTGGCAGTTGAGAATTTCAACTCGACTATTCCCACCTCTGATTTAGTTTGGAGTGCAGCATTATTTAGACATCAGTTCCAACAATGGACGACAGTGATCAACAAGTGCAGGGAGACCGAGGCCCACTGCCCTCTTGGCAAGCTTCTGTGCAGCAGGCAACAGACGGGACAGAGTCATCAATATTGGCCGCTGGCCATTGATCGGCTGTATTGATCAGGATGGGCAGTGGGGCCAGGGGAAGGAAGGGCCTGCTGGATCTCATCGGAGCAATTGTTTAGGGTCACTGACAAATTCAATTGCCTATCAGGGAGCGATCATGGAAACAAACGGCTGCTGTCGATGCAAAGACTGTACCCCGTGGTAGCTGTCACTCAGCATTACTCCCGGTTTGGGAAAGAGTGAGGGGTTGTTTGCGCACATACAAATGTCAGTTAGGTTACTGGGGCACTGGAGGGCAATGTCTTGCCCCTGACTGCCCACTGTGTCCTATTTGTTGCCAACAAACACTCAAATCCTCTACACTATACTGCTGTCCTGTTCATAGTCTAAATTAAATCTGTATTGCCATGAACAGCTCCCTAAAACCACAAACCTGCCCTTTTGTGACATTTGCTGAGTGTGTTCAAGTTGGCTACCACTATTGACAGATAATGTCATTCATAGATTGCCCACAGTGACAAGCAATTTAGCTTTCTAGAGTACGTTGATGTTGATTTTGTACTTTCTTGTCAGTTTGTTGTCTTAGATCTTTTTCGTTGTATGCTAGCACATTTTCTTTTTGTAATTTATATTGTATTGTAATTTATTTATTTAAACAACAACAATATTAATAACTTATACTATGGGGCTGTTGAATGCTTGAATCTGATTGGTTGACGAACGTTCTATGGTGTGCAATTATTTTCAACATAATTGTAATTATTTTAATAATTATATAATTGTGGGTAAACTGAGAAATTACCTACCATAAATATTTCTTACTGGCCATGCATTTTTTTTTATTGTTAAAAATGGATTTTATTTTTTTAATTTAAAAAAATGGTGCCAAAGTAGTAGGCAATGCTTATTATTACTAGCATATTTATGACACTTTTTATTGTAGTAAAATATTTTTTTTTTTATAGAAAAGTTAAATATGTATTTCAAAAATACAATGCAAAATACAAATTACAAGCAGCACAGGCATTTGTCACTCATCATATGCAAGATGAACTTTGTCTCTCAGTGAACCTTGTCACAAAACATGAAGACATGTAGTGATTTTTGTTTTTTCCGTTTGTGTCACTACATGTAGTTCTGAAGGAAAATTCCTTGATAAACTTGGAATAGTTTAGGTAAAGTTGTTGTTTTCTTCACTATCTGGTTTGTAGACCCTCTCATATAGCTTTCATTGTATTGCAATTCCTTCGGCCAACTGGTTTTATTTACATGCTAAAGCCATTTTTCATCTCATTTTTCTTTTAGTGAGTGTTCATTCGCACTCCTGCATATATTACAACATAAAATCCCATTCTCTCTCATATAAGCAGTGAAACACCTCAAAAGCTGAAAGCAGTTCATTCTGTGCTCTGTTTGCCCTATAACCGGAGCGGAGATTCTGCATGGTCATGTGACCTGCTGTTTAGGCTGACTGCTTCTTCTGTTCAGGGTGTCAGACGAAACTCCTAACTAGCTTGCGGGGCCCTCAATCGAAAGAGTGGCTCGGGGCTCTTCGTTAACTAATTACGGAAAACAGGAGTGCCCCCCCTCATCCCCCTTCTCCACAGCTTTTTTTTTTTTTAAGGGGGGTGTTTTTGATAAGGTTTGCACTCTTGTCAACAAGCTCGTATTTAATTAGTGTTGATTGTTGTTAGCATGTTCAATAGTTATTAATTAGAGCTGGGAGGGGCCTGCCACTTGATTGCATGCCCGGAGCAGTGACATCTTGTGCTGTTTCACACTCAGTCATGACATGGTGGTGAAATGAGGGACCAAAAAAAAAAAAAAAAGAGAAATATGAGAACACGGAATGTTTTTCCTAAGAATGTAGAAACGGATAAACATAAATTTGAACTCGGATATTTTAAACACGAGCATTTGTGGTCACATTAGTAATTAGGCCAGTGACAGATGGAAAACACCCTAAAGGTGATTTGTTGTAATAATAATAACATTGAATAATAAAATTCATTAAATTAATTAATTTAGCATAATGAATACATTTGCATAGAACTTAATGGCAACACATTTTTTAAAAACAAAAATCATTTCTGAACCTTTATTGCCAAAAAATGATTCCATAGAGTCCAGTTTCAGGTGGCTATGTAGCTAATCAAGGTATTGTCACTCTGATACTGGAAGTCCATGCAGGTTTCTTTCTTCTTCCGCACAGTGCATTAGATCCCAGTTCCGCTCACAACAAGATGCATTGAAAGCTGCTGCTTAAATGCAGAAATGTTGCATAAACCTGGAGATGTTCGGATGAGGTCTGGTAGAAAATTATTTCTATATGTATGCATATTTCACTATATACACGACAGAGATGGGCTAAAATATATCATTTTCTGTCTTTGTGCACCAGGAATTGTCTTGAGGTTCATTCTAAACTTCTGCTGTGGGGTGCATTTCCCGCTGTTCAGCTGAGCATATACCCTCATTCGAAGTCGGCGCGAGCAGCTCTGCCTATTAAAATGTAAATTCCCTCTCGGTGCAGCAGGCCCAGACTGTGGAACTCAGCGGGTGAAGAGGGTGTGTGTGTGAAGAGACAAAGTGTGTGTGTGTGTGTGTGTGGTGAGCCTATTTTCCAGCTTGGTCTGCTCTCTGGATTGGCAAGATGTGACAGTACAAAAATAGATGTTCGTTTTCTGTTCATAAATGCATAAATACTGTTCACATACTTTTTCATTGAAGTTAAATTAAATTAACTACTGGGCATAGCGTCGCTGTATATGTGAAAATAAAAAGATAGCAAGAAAACAAACCCATCGCTTAAATTAAGCCGCTGCATTGAAAACCTAAATTAATATGAACCAAATAATGAAATAAGACATAATGTTAATGTTTATGTTAAATACATATGTATGCTATATCGTGTATTAGATATATTAGATATTTTTTTCCCTTCACTGTTGTACATCAAGTGAGAAGGTTTTGAATGTGAACATGTCATTTCACATAATAGACTAATTTACATTAGTGCATTGGTGTCCTTTTTTTTATTTGTGCATTTCATAGACAGAGAATTAAATAACATTATGAAATAAGGTCTTAATAACTCTGTTGAGGCAGTATAAATCATTAGTGTGTGTTTTTACTTTCTTGCAGTGGATGTTTGGTTTATTTTATTATTTATAAGTCCTAAAGGAAAAGTTGTATATAGAAATGGAGATTATTTTAACTAAATTGCTCATTTAGCTATTTAAAAAAAGTGCCTTTTTGAAAATTATAATCAATCTTTATACACTTTTGAAGGTTGACAAATAAATAACTAATAATGCAAATATGACCCAAAGTGTGTTGCTAAGATCATTGTGTCAGTTCCATTCACTACCATTCGTTTCTTGTGCATTGCACTAGGTGGAGCTGTGATCTTTTGGTAGAGGGCCGCTGAGACGTGTGTTTGAGAAAGAGAGAGGGAGAAAGAGTGGACAGGAGGGCCAGAATGGCTCTCTTTTTTTTTTTTTTTTTTTTATAATATACCTGGTAGGCGCTGTGCAATTGCAGAGGCATACTTCCATGACCCATTGGGTAATTAGAAATAATAGAGCGTACTGTGAAAGACCCAACATTCAGAATTAATCGATTACTCTTGTAGTATTAATGTATGACTGTGATTTGTGGTGTGTCCAAACCGAGAGTCGCTGCAATGCATTGGAGACCCCAATGCAAAAGTACCCACATCCCCCCATTTCAAAAAAGAAATGAATTTAAATTATTTGCGCACTAACTAGGTTTTAATTAGTTGGCACAGCCTCCAAAGGTGTTTGAAACTGAAATTGTTGATAGATTTTGAAATACTATATCATATAAGAGTGGTCAAAATCTCATATACTTGATTTCTTGAATGCATACTGTTGTTGTTTTCATAATGATGCATTTAATATCACTGGATGACCTCAGTGGTGTTGGAGTGATTGACTGTGTTTACATACGTGTTGTGTTTGATTGGTGAATGCTGTTCTGTGTACAGTCCAGTGAAAATAAGTATGAACACATTGATACACAAAAAGCAGCCTGTTCCTGTAAATCAGTATAATCCTGTCATGGTTGCCAATACAATTCTCCCAAACCAACATTTCACAGTCTTATACTTTCCTCTAGTCCTTGTTAAAGAGTGGCAGAAATAATGTAGAGGCTCATTTCAGATGCATTGCTGTCAATTGTCTCACAATAATTGGCATTGATTTAGCAGTTAGAATCTGATTTAGTCAAGGCTCTTGTCCGTAATGTTCCTTAGGCTTTAGGTGCCGGAGCCTTTTCTTAGACTTTGGTGGTAATTAATCAACGAAGATCTAAGTAATGGGGAGATTGTGGCAGCCTTGCATCTTAATATCGCAGTGTGAACATGAAACGACTGTGACGATTATTTAGAAGGGGGTATAGTGCCACATTTTCACCACATCTGGTCATATTTTGTTAAAGAAAAGGAAAATAAAGATGGTAACCTATCTCAGAAAGACATAACAGTGTTCGCAGCATGTTAATCCCAAACGGCAGACATCAGAATTAACGGGGCAATGCTCGGTACCTCCCAATTGCAGACCCTCTAGAACGACTTGGAAAAGCCATTTCAGGAAGACTAAAGAGAACAAAAATTGTTCACCCATTTTCTTTAAAAAAGTGGAGGCCAATGGTGAACACATAATTTGAAAAGACTCAAAATATATTTAATGTAATTAGAGGTCATTTTAAGGAATAGCTCTGCAGCCTATTTTGAAGAAGCCACCATTCAGTCTCAATTGTTGAATTCATCCAGAAGTGAAAAAGTGAGGCTGAATGATGTTTTTATCCAGGCCTTTTGAACCCATAGTTCGAACATTATTGTTTGTGGCTCTTGCTGAATAGTAGGTGCCAAATACTGTTGTTATTGCTGATTGAAAAAGCACAAGCGCCCTCATAAAAGCACTGAAGTACCCTGGAAAAAAATGATATAAAATACTCCCCTGTCTGTCTTGTCAGAAATATCGCAACATGTTTGCCATTCGACTTTCAACACAAAGACTTAATGTACAGAAAAGGCAAAAGATTTTATTGGCACAAGCATGTGATTTATTGAGGTAGCGGTGATTTTCCTTTACATATCCGGTCTGTCTTGAGTTCTTACGGGGCTCTGTGGATGCTTCCAGGGATCCTGTTATTGTCTGTTTGTAACGGGCTGCGTTCATGGGGTCGTTTAGAATGGGATATTGATTCGTTCTTTCCTGCTTACTATGTGGTGGTCATGATAACTAATTATGTCGGACCTCTGAAGGTGTGTGCATGTATAGCTATGTAATTACTCTGTTTAATTACAGATCTTTTGAAGATCAGTGACTGGGATGTATGCGGTGAGTAAATGTTGTGATGGGACACACACAATATTAAAGTGATTGCATTGACCTTTCGCACTCTGCTGTATGAACTTTATCATTTGTTTTGTTGTCCTTATAGATCGGTTCAGGGAGGAGTTATCTAGAACCAACACTTCCATCAGACTTGAGACAGAGAATGTGTATTTTTAGGTATGTTTCTTAGTTAACATTTCAGCATGTTTTTATTTTACTTGACAAGGAGGAAAACAAATGTCCAGACGGAAAATCCATTCTTTGGCTTAGCGGCGCACACAATGAGCCGAATTTGCCTCGACAACAATACAAGTAACAAAACCTCATTGTTTACCCAGAACCATTCACTATTATTATCTTATTTTCTCTGTAAGCCATTACACTTGTTTGGCACTCTTTATTTTCAAGAGAGCGTTTAAAAGCAGTGTGAGGTGAATTGTCGAATGTGCCTCCTGATAATGACCTAAGATTTCACCAGACCTGTTTTTTCCGCTGAGCTTGAGGCCCTCGGCTCCTTGATACGCAAAACGCACACATGCGCACACATATAAAATGATGAGACTCCGGCAGGCTCGGCGCAGCTAAACACATTGTGATTTATTGTGCTTTAATTTGGATGCCGTCTATTGTTTGTGGCTTGAGGAGGGTTGCCCGCTGACAGTAATTTCTGCGGTTTGTGTGGATTCTGCCTGGGCTAATAGCACTTTCTTTTACTCTGTGTTTGGCCCCAGTACGACAGAAGGAAGCAGGAAATAAACAGCGGTTTCCTATTTACCCTGCCAATTTCACTTGACGGCGCGCTGCGTATTGAAATGAACTGGGCAGCCTTCTAATACTACGGAAAGTATGGAGCCGGCAGTGGCAGAGATAGATTGTAGCAGGCAATTACGGCGGTCCGGCCTCTGATTAGAGAGCTGCCTGCTAGCCACTCAGCCTCACGGCTGCCTCTTATCATGATGAGGCCGGTATTGGTCCGGACATTGTTTGATTGCTTTCAGACACATTTACTAAATCCAACGCACACAACGTTTCCTGTTTCTTCATGCACTGTCGTGCTCACAAACTGCTCAGATTGTTTAACTTTCACCCGTCACTTTTACCATTTGCCTCTCTGTTCTCCGTTTGCACGTTTTTCTTTTCTGGATCTGTTGGTCTGATTTATTTTGTGCTCTATACTATCCACCTTTCTGAATGTGGAAGTTTCCTGTGATTTTAAACCCTAAACATGTTGTCGTTTTCTGGTTCATCAAGATTTCACATTGCTTTACATTCTGTTAACTGACAGTGTAAGTGAATATTTTTTTTCAGAAATTTGCATGAATGTCTAAGTGTAAAGTGAGAGTTGTTTGAGCTGAGCTAAAGTTTTGTATATTTATTTATTTATTTAATTTGGGAAGTAAGAAGTCATGTCAGCTTCTAGAAGTGGTTGCTCAATAAATTTGGATACAGGATAGAGACACACCAAGTATGTTTACATTTATTTTAAATGTTCAGTTGCGTTAAGACCATTTAAATAATTATTTAAAAATATTTTATATTAAATTATTATCATAAAATTATTTAGATTTCACTTTAATATTTTAATAAGTTTAATCATTTATTTTAATATTTGTTTATATCTTTTTAATTTGTCTTTTTAAAATGTTATGTTAACTCTTACTATATGTAAACTCGCACTATAATTGGCCTTGGTGTTGTTTGGTCGAAAGATAATCAAATATTTGATTACGTATTGTCATGTATACTTGGATGGATAGAT